>CAJRST010010001.1:5494606-5787753 GCA_907169785.1 Menidia menidia | reverse complement strand
CTATCTATCTATCTATCTATCTATCTATCTATCTATCTATCTATCTACATGAATATATGAATATGTGTGTGTGTGTGTGTGTGAGCATGTGTGTGTGTGTACAACAGGGAAAAAAGGGCCCTGTCTCTCAGCTCTCAGATTGAACTGTTGCCCCAGGAATGACTCCAGCTAATGTATGCACTCTTGCTTGCCATTTGTTTTTATATTTACCAAGGTAATACACGGCATGCAGCCTTGTGGAAACCTCTGAGCTGACATGACTGAAGGAGATGGCAGCACAGCTGGCAAGATTCTGTTCAATGTCAGCAGTTATTGACAGCCAGACAGTGACGGGAGGGCAGACTTTGCAGCCATGCGCGCCTCATGGTTCACTGAATGGTAATGCTTTAAAAAACTTTGATTCAGGCTAAATCATTTCTCCAACACTATTATGCATCAGCAGCCAGAGTCTTACTCATTCCTTGTTCATAGGTATTTTTGGAAAGCAGTTGATTCCTTGAAATAGTTTTGTTTTTTGTGTTTTTATTGCCATTTCACAAACAAGTTGGCTTTTATGGTTAATGGTTAATAAAATAAATGTAATGATACCTGCTGGAAAGACCGGCATGGAATAATGGCAAGACATTTTTCTCCTACATGCTTAATTGAGGAGACTTTTGTAATGAGCTGACTTTTTCTGTGACACAACCAGGACAAATTCCTCAGTTATTCTTTGAAATGTCTCAGCGTCTGCCAGAAGGAGTGCAAATCCTGCCTCGCTTTATGAGGGACCATGCCTTATCCAGCTTTCTTATTGCATCCACTGTGCAGCCTCTCACTATCTCTGCTATGATTTTAGACTGTGTTTGTGCACACTGTTTGCACTGTGTCAAAGACGATTATTTAAAAGAGCATTTGTGCAGTGAAGTGAACATTTTTTGGTGTAATTGTATCAAAACCCATTGTAAAAAAATTGTTTTTAAGCATGCCCGAGCAACTTAAGCCACTTGTGCATTTAATTGTGGGCAGGTGCCTGCACATTTTTGCGCGTGGAAGCACACAGGAGCATGAAGGGCAATTTAGCTTGACAGCTAAAACATCTATCTTGGATTTGGATCTCCCCCGGTGAGTTAAGTGGGGATGCTCAAGATAACAACAGCAAGTGCTCATTAACGTCACTTCAGATATTTCAGCGGAGGCTCCTGTCTCACAGAGACATGAAAGAACATACAACCACACTGACCCACACACTTACACACACGGCCCCTCCAAATGTGCATGCTGCAGCAGCCTGATAAGCGTCATGTCTCAACAAATTGCCCCTGCAAATGTCAGGCCAAAGCCATCTCTGTTTCCTGATGGGTGTGGGCGGGAGTGAATGGGTCTAAATTTCCTCCAGTTACCTAGCACACTGGAGATTACAGAAAATTAAGTCCACTCTTGAGACATAATCTTGTAAAATCCTTGTACTTATGCATGATCAAAAGAGGTGGTAAAATATTATTATATATATATGTATCCGCTTAAATCCTGGAGAACAGGCTCAAATAAACAAAAAGAAGCTTACAGCACCACTCAGAGGAAAGCTTGACACAAAATCTCTTCAGATGAAATGTGAGTCAAGGATTTCAGCATTGTACAGTCTACATGTTGTTTCATCACAAATTAAACACCTTCTTGACAGTGTCCTGTCGGATGGGCTGTTCAGCTGAGGTCACCATCAAAACCGAGCACCCTGAAGGAAGTGTTTGTGATGCTTACACAAGTACAATGGCTTGGGTGAGGATCAACCGGTTTTCCGGGATGAGGCCAAGATGCTGTCTGCCAGCAGAATTTCTCCATGTTTTAGGCAGAGGTTTCCACAGATGATTTTAGAGCCTCACAGCTGTTGCCAGTGTGACTTTGACCGCAGTAAATGGCTGAAAAAAGCATGGGTGGAAGGCTAAATGAGGCATTTATTTGCCAGCACCAAACCCTCCCTTCAATGCTTTGTGTTTCAGAGGAGAAGGCAGCAGCATTTTCACATCTCTCCCTCTTTCAAGAACAGGTTCTAAAACGGTAAATGCCCTTTCATCTTTGATTTATTGTTGCAGTCTTTTGGTTTCGCCAAGTTTTTGGAAAAGACTTCAGGAAAAGCAAACATGCCGAAGACTCTAAGGCCGAGTTCATTTCTTATAGTCTCCGCAGTGATAGCTGTTTGTCACAGACTGGGGGCATTTGTCTTTGACATTGGGACATGAAGTTTGTAATGTGACGATGTGCTCATACACCCTACAAAAAAACACAGCCCGCATGAGGGCTCATAGGCCCTGTGGCTCGGATGACCTCTGTTGATATGGACAACCTCAGCCCTAATTGTGTCTGGAGGAATTCTGCTGTCTTTAAACAAGTTTAAGTCCCGGCCAGAAGGCTTTCTGGAGTCTACTACAGATAGTAGTTAAACAGTGAATCGCACTATATATAATTCGTTTTGGCGATCCAGTCTTGTTCTGTCATTTTAATGTTTGCAGATCATTATTCTAATTTCCAGCTCACAATAAAAATTGTATTTAGCTGGATTCTGATTGGCATTTTCCTTTGACACACTGAGCTGGTGGTTGTTTTAACTCCACTCACTCATTAGATTCTCATTTTGGCACGCATCGGTATTTAAATGCACGAACATCCACACAACTTTTACTCGTGAACTTTTGACTTTGAGTTTCGAAGTATAAAAGAGGCAGTTTGGTGGCTCATGTCAAAGGTGAATCATGTCCAAAGGATTTCATAATGTCAAGGGAGCTCTTGAGAAAACGGACAGTTTGAACAGTTCGTGCCTGGGAGCTGTTATCTTGTCTGTGACACTTGTGTCGCAGTCATAGCACAGCATAATTTGCCCTGGATTATTATTCAGCAAGGATCTAAGCTTTGTCATAATACATTCTAACACCCGTCCCCTTACTTCCTCCTGCCATATCTTTCTTTCTCCACACCCATTATAGGAAAAAACACATCTCGCCTTTGATTGTAAGTCACAATCCTCCACAGCTTTATTTGGCATTTAAAACAGCTGTGATAGCCTCTGCTTTGACTACCTCTCGCTGTGCAACGAGGTCCTCTTGTGTGGAAGATTTGGAAAGGTAAAGGTTGAGTTTACAGAATAATAAGAGATCAGCACAGCTGATAAAGAAACCACTCAAGTGCAGTGACCACAAATAATGTCAGTAGTACAAAAAAAGTACAAAAAAGCCTCAACTTTAATTTAAAATCACAAGTAAATATAACAACAATTAATTTTCCTTTGGCCCACATATAAGTTTTTAAATTGTGTTTTACCATTCAGCATTTGTGGAAACACATAGAACATTTCAACAGGTGCTGCATGCAATAATTAAATAGATAAACTATTACAAATGAGCACACTTTGTGATTGTATCATACAGGTACGTTAGCTCAATGGACACTGACTGTGTTCAGACACAAAATTTCAACATCAGATTTACATCTTATACACTAACAATAAGCCAAATATAATGGGCTACTATGATATGTTTTTTCAAATCCTCATGCTCGGACATTATAATCTCAATCTGAAATCCACTAATTGACTCATTTCCTCAAACTAATTTTTTTTCAGTCCTTAGCGAACAGCTAATCTTACAAACATGATGCTTAATCTCAACACCGATTCAAATAACACATTTACAAAAAGTGTGGTCACCACAACTGTGGGATCTCCAGACTTAAATTTGACTTGACAGCTCAGGAATTCCGGTGAGGCTTCTGCACTGTCAGATTTGTTACTGCTCCCAGTATGACACATGGCAATGACTGACACAATTACATTGCTTGTGTCCATCATAATAGCAACAGAGGCGTCCAGCATACAATGGATCGAATGGACGAGGACGCCGACAGTCACCCACATCTAAAGGTCTACAGTTTGTATGACTGTATAAATGATGAACTTGAATAACAATCTGACAGTGGATCAGTAGCTGTTGGCAACATTAACCTCACTGCAAGGATGCCAAGTGAAAGTTGGAAAGTAAACGTCTGCCGCCTGTGGTCGGTCCCTTCTGATCCCTTGTCCTGCTCAGACTTCAGTCGGCGTAGAGGATGAACCCTGAGAAGGTGCTGTATTTGTTGCTGTTACCTCCATGAGCCTTGCCCCCATCCAATTTGATGAAAACCTCATCGCCTGCATCCAAATGAAGTATGACACTGTTGCTGGCGTAGTCATAACTCTGGTCTTGGTCTTGGGCAATGGCGCTGGCCCTGACCTGGAATATGACAGGCACATGAAAAACTAAGGAGAGAGAAGTTACTGAATTGAAATGATGAGGAAAAGATTTGAAGAAATGAGTTGTCAGCATGCATGGACTCAGCTGCATTGATAATCATAAAATTTCTAATAAATTTAACACCGTTTTTTTAAAAGACCTAAATCAAACAACCACAATGACATGACTGATCTAACCATCCAAACAAACGCTGAATACTTACATAATAATCAAATGACATAGGAACACACTTGTTTATTTCCTGTGAGCTAAATATAATGCCTGCAAAAAGTGAGGCCTGAATTTGAGAGTTTGACTTTGTGTTAGTGTGTCCCCTGTGGTAAATATCTTGTTTTTATCTCGTGACTCAACTGAAAGGGTCTTGCCTCAGTCAGTCTGTTTCTGATGACGGATGGCAGAGCAAACTCTCCTTTGCCTCACGTGCTGCTCTCCCACCCACCTTTCTCCGGGTGAGGCACTGAAAATGTCATGTTCTCCTGCATATAAGTGTCATTGTGTCAGCACAGGGTAATTACAGAGGGTGTTCGTTATGGAGCATTACAACCTAATCTCATAGACTGTCTGGATGAGTTCCTTTGCATGAACCGTCATCCACAGGAAGATAGATATCCTGTAAACTTAAACTAATGTCTAATAATCTCGTTTGCTATATGACTGTTGCTTGGCAGCCTAACGATGCCATGAGAGTCTAATCTGTACTTCAACTATTTTGTGTCTGCAAGTTAGTTGGAACCAATAAAAGACCATGATGCTCTCCATCAATGCAATGTGGACTTTAAGTGTCTGTGAAGAGGCTGTGGGGTTTAGAGACAGATGACAGCACAGTGATGGGTGTGTGTGACATTACAGAAATGCTGCCTACACGATCCCCATTTTTTGCCCTCTGGTCTACTACAGCAACACGCTGTCCACCATAGACTCAAACACTATGTGACAATTAATTTAACAGCCACTAAGTATCCTAGTTTATTAAGAGAGAATAAGATAAAAGGTGCTTGACATTTCTGTGGCATTTTCATCCTAAATCAAAATTTAGATCACATAGATATAGGATGATGATAATTTTGTAATTCTTGTAAGTGTTGCCATTGATAATTTAATCATGCAAAATTGTTTTTACGATTAACTGGAAATTATTTATAGTGTTGTAAATAGCTTTACCTGTTTGTTTTTTGCTTTTGTGTGCCCGTGAAGTTTTCACAATGGCAGCTATTCCTGTTTTCAGTTGATTTGCGATTGATATTAGATAACTACATCGTTTTATATTTGTTTGCATGGACTATTTGTAAAAAACAGCCATTAATTCTAACTATATTGAAACAAATTCATAACCATACAATCAAATATTTTTTGCATAGCTCATTGGATGACAGCTTACGACAGCAACATACGCTCTATTTACAAGTAGAGAAAAAGCCCAATCCAATCCAATATCAAAACTCACATCACTGACCTACAGCAGATACAAGCCCTACTTGCTTAAAATGTCACAGTGCACAAATATATAATGTAGAAAAATGATTTTATAATGTTTGTGGAATCGTGTGGAGTGTTTCGACCATTTTTTTGCAATTGAATGAAAAAAGTTTGGAGCTTTTGTAAATAAAGATGCTTTGGTATAAAAAGAATAATATTTCAAAAGAGTTCTTGAACTGTTGAAGTGATCAAAAATGCTATTATTTCTTGGGTGTTTTCGTAGCCCTAAAAATATGTGCATAGAAATGTTGTGCCTGGTAAAAATAGAGTCGAGGTAAGATAAAGGCAACACAGATTTCATGATAGAGACCAGCCACTTCAAAGGGTTTAAGTTACCCAATTTTCCAACAGGATGATTGCAGTCAAATATCTCTAAATCAGTTGATTCCTGTATCAATGTGTTATCTGTGTCTCCCTCTCTGTAATGTAAAATCTCTGACAGCTCCCTGTAAGGAAAGAGATATGCTAAATATCAGTCTTAAAAAAGACTTCACAAGTCTTTTTGTTAACTACTCATGCAAGTAAAAGATTAAGGCTGATCTCCGCTAAAATGCATATATTAATTTACATTGATAAAAACATGTTGTGATACTGTGCCCCCACCCATCCAGCACCTGGAGTCCATGAATGACATGATGAGTGTGATAGTGATACCATCAGACCATAGGCCTGGCAATCATCAGATCTCAACAAGATTTTGGACCCTTCTCTGAATTTCTGAATTCTTAAAATCCAACAAAAAAAATCTACACCTTAGGATGAAATGTACTCCGTTTTGTTTCTTCCTTTTTGTTTTGCCTTTGTATGTGCCTGAAATTGTTTCCAGTGGGTATATTTATGTTGGTGCTTCATCTTGAACCTTTCAACAAACGACTGCCTCTTAGAATATAATAATCTTTTAGACCAGATCAATTTTTCTTAGGTCACTGTTAGTATAGAAAGATTTACAGATGTTTGTGGTAAACTTTTTTCTACAATTCAGTGTGCTGTGTGAGGTATCTTGCTATTGAGCCCTCTCTCTGTACGGCCTGTTGCATTTTGGTTTAGATTTTAGCTGCAACGAGGCTCAGATATACATATTTTTGATCAGTGTCATTGCTCAGGGCCTTTTGGACATAACCAAATTATCCATGAATATATCAAATATCATCAATCGCTTAAGAAACCTGATGGCTTATCATGATTCTATGAAGTTTGTTGTATTTCAAAGGGCAACAGCTTTGAACTAGCCACAACCCCAGGCTGTATTTTGATGTGTGCAGAGCAGAGATAGTGCTTTACTCCTTCCACTCATGTCAACATGTACATCACAGGACATGCAATTTGCACACACATACATCCTGGCAGACTGCCACTGCGAATTGTCATAGAAAACTACTACACCAGACCGACTCAAAGCTAAAAAAGTAAAGACAAAAAAAACAACAACTCATATTCATCATATGAATACACACTTTGTACTCCCTGCACTCTGTAAGTAGCAACTGTTTGATGGGTTTAATTTGGTTATAAATGGCTCTGTAAATCAGGATTAGTGACTTTGCAAATGGATAATTGTTATTACGTTCTATTTACAAACAATAACAACCACAAACAGAAATTAAATATATGAGTAATGAAACAGTGACCCACCAGACCATTTTTGATCAGGTCAGCCCACATGCTGGTACCATCTCCTCCTCTCATCAGCACATTGTAGATGAAAAAGTAGGTGCCAGGGATCTTACAAGTGAACTTGCCCGTTGAACCCTCATAGTTACCACCAATATTAGTTACCACATCATCAAAGCGCAGTATGTCATAACCTTCCTGAGGGTTTCGAAGTCCGGCATAGAATGCCACCCGGGGGGTGGTGTTGTAGGTGGTCGTGCTAACTGCCCCTAAAATCCCTGTCCGAACTATGTCCACACCATCTCCCGGTGGTCCCCTTGGTCCTGGTGGACCTGGCTCTCCTGGAGGTCCCGGGGGTCCAGGCTTGCCTGGACGTCCTTGTTTACCATGTGAACCATGAGCGCTGTACGTAGGCAGCGGTGGACCGATGCTGTGATCGTTTAAATCTCCCTCGTTGTCCCCCAGGAAGCCTGTGGTCGCTGTGTCTGTCCCTGTGTGCAAGCCTGTGCCCGCGGTGCCTGTGCCGGGGAAGGGGTCACACACCATGCGACAGGTACCCAGCATCTCATAGTGGCTTGTGCTGTCATCTGTACCACCTGTGCCAACAGAGCTGACCAGCACAGGGATGAGGACCACCAGCACCAGGACCAGCATGACCCCCACAGCAGCAGCCACCAGGGTCTTCCGCCCGATGCTCAGCCTGGGAAGGGGCTGCGCTGCCAGCGTTGAACTCTCCGGGGTGGAAATGGTGACTGTGGGGAGTGCGTCCACCTGGCAAAACACAGTTACACTAGGGATCTCCGGTGGTGGTGCCCAGAGAGAGCTGGTGTTGGTCTGCGAGTGAGCAACAGAGATGTGCAGCAATACAGAGAGAGGGAGAAGAGGAAGGGACCAAAGTGATGAAAATCAGAGAGGAGAACTGAGAGAATGAGGAGAGGAAGAGGAGAGGAGGAGAGAGAGTAAGACAGCTGGAGAGAGGAAAAAGGAAAAGGGGAGGAGGGAGAGAGCAAAATTAACTCGGTAACTGTATGAGTCAGGGCTAAGGAGGGCACTTTCCTGCTGGCAAATGTGGGAAGCCAGGGACACATAAAGAAGGAGAGGGAAATATCAAGCTCAAACAATAAGCATAATCATTTTATTCATGTTCATTTGAAGATTAAGGAATGGAAAAAAAACGCATATTCAAAAGATGCACCCCCAGATGAGAAGGAAGTTAATAGCATTTTGATGCATATTGAATATTATCAGAAAATACTACAGTGCTCAAAAGTGCTGCTTGTTTCTGTTAATACATTTAGCAGACGCTTTTATCCAAAGCCACTTGTAAAACAAAATTAAAAATCTAAATCTAAAAAAAAAGTAAATCTTTTGCAAGATTGCTCTTATAACTGTTAGTTTGTACATGTATTATTTTTACAGGCAGGGACTGCAGAAAGAATAAATAAAATGAAAAAAATCTTCAGATTATGACAGCTCCAGGCTGCTGTGAGGCTTGCACAGCACCTGGAATAAATTTTGGTTTAAATCCTGAGGAAATACCCTAGACTTTCACTGACAAAGATGTTGTCTAGATTACACAAAAAATTATGCGTCTTTCATTTAAATAAATGCATCCAATACTATAACAGATCTCTTATCTGTGGCTTGGAAGATTTCAAACTTTTACGGTTTTTATTTGTCAAACAACTCAACGACAGTTTTCCTCTTGACCTTGGGTTGTCTTAAATGAGCTTGGGTCCTATGAAAAGTAACAGTTTTTCAGGATATTGCATTTTCAATTGACGTGGTTACAGAGTCAGAATCTTCCTTTTATTGGTAACTAAAGTTTTAGCATTACACTACTTGTCCATCTGTCCTGAACCTAGCCGTTTATATATTGATATATTTCACTGCATCGCAACTTTGTCTGGAAATATTGCAGAATTCATATGTATCCGGCCAGCAAAGCCATGGTTCTGTCTATAATTAATGCAGGTCCAATATTGAGCTGCTTTTAAACCTGTTCAATCCACCTACTGTCGGGAGTACTGTTGCTGTAGCTATCTCTATCATTTTATTCTAGTCACTTTGACACACTGCTACCAAACATGTATTTATAGTGAAGTTTGAGTATCCAGGTAGGCTGTGATTGAGCCTGGATTAAGAACAGAAGGGCTTGTAGATGGATGGCTCCAACAGAATGCAGCTGCTAAAAATAACATTAATGAAACCTTTTTTTCAGTGATGGTGCCAAAGTGACAGCTGTGAAAAGTTTTTATTGAAATTTCCCCAGTACCATCTTGGCAGCAGTCAAAGGAAAAAATGAGACAAAGAATGGAAAGAGTAAAATCATGGGTGTTTTTTCCTGCAGCAGCTTCAGTTGGGCTCTTAATACATTTTTCAAATATTGCAGAAATAATTAGTTTTAACAATATATTCAACTTTGTCTAAATATTGTCAAGTTTTCAATTTATGCTCAGAGATAATAAAACCATATAAGAATGTCAATTAAAGCAATTTCCCACTAATGAGATTAATAGAAAAAGAAGTTTTTTTTTCTATGAATATAAAATGTAAAATTGTCAGATAGAGTTCTCCAAATTATTTTCATGCTGTTGATAAATTGCTTCATTTGCAGTTATCAAAGAGGTAGATATTTCATATCAGTGTAGCAAATCCTCAGATGCAGCAAAGGAGACATGTTTTAACCATGCCAACACGTGTCTTTGGGAACAGATTTATGTCTCAACTGAATTAATCTGCAACCATTTCATGATCAAACTTTCTGCACTCTGAGTGGACAGTAGATTAAAGGTTTTGGAGTACAACCAGTTCAGCCGATTAGACTTTTAGACTGTACTTTCCTCACTACATTGCAGAACTTGTGCATATAAACATATTTTTAAACTAATGCTAAGATGCTATCATAGATTTAAAGACAATTCTACTCTTTTTCAAATAATGTTAAATCAAACTAACCACTATCTTGGAATAGGGCTGTTTTCTGCTTTTTTTAGTATCAGTAAAGCACTGAACATGGTGTCCGTGTTAAGGTACATGAAAAATGATACAGTCAGCAAATGAAAACAAGACAAACCACAAGTGGAAATGATAAAGTGACATTCCATATTTGCAGAAAGTAGGTTTCTGAGTCCTCTTCATGTTTCTGATGCAGCTGCTGTCACAGGGCATTACAGTGGCTGTGAGCCAGACACCTCAGGCAGGGCTGTCTCGCTGAGTCCCTCAAGCTGATGAAACAAATCAGCTGCACAGATGAACACTGCAACAGATTGGTGATCAAATGGAAATGATCTACGCTCTTGAATATTTATCAATATATTATCAGTATAATTTTGTGTACACTGTGTCATAAAATAATTCAGAGATGGGACACTGTCTTTGTTATGAGCATGCAATAAAGATAGAATTGATTGACCAAACTAAAACATCATACTGTACAACAGCTGAAAGGTCACAAAACAGCTTTATAGCATAAGCACCTGCCTGAGGTCCTCCATCAAATCTCATCAAATTAACACTGTTGTCCCCATGGGGACTTTTTTTTTTAAGGCCAACGTGTTACAGTAATTGCATAATAAATAGCACTGTGATCAAGTGTGGTGTTTTAGGTCTAAATAACACTGAAAGATAATCTATAAAAGAAAGTCAAAGAAAATGCATAAATATCAGTTATGCTTTGCACATTTGAAGATTTTAGTGCCCTCATCTGGCATTTGAATGTATATACAAGTATTTCCTGGCAAAAACAACTATACAACTACAACTATATTCAACCTTAAAAATCCTGTTCACATTTAACCACAGAATTCAATTAATAATTGGAACTTGCAAAATGATATCTATGTACAAATCCAATTTCCAATTAACCCTCAAAATGACCCCCCCCTTTCGCCCATTGTCAGCTGGAAAAGGGCTCCAGCCCCACTGTTGGAAATGGATGGATGGATGTCTAAAATACTTTCTGTGCACCTTTCTGTGTCCATGTTGCTACTTACAATTATCCTGTTTTCGATCATACCTGAATTCATGATGTTCACTACTCTCCCTATCTAAATTCTGGTCAATTTTCTTTATTACTTGATTGTATTTTGTATTTTTTTTGTAGTTTTGTTCAATATCCACTGCCTTTTGTTGTTTGTTTGCTCATCAACATTCTCATTAGGCAGTTGTTGTGGGGGTTTTTTCTTTCTTTTATCAGTCATTTATCTGTTTATATTTGACTGCCTCCTGTAGCCAAGGAGGAAGAGCAGTCATCTACTGATCTGAAGTTTGGTCCTAGTGTTCCACTGGGCCACAGGTCCTTGGCCAAGACACTGAACCCCACATTTCCTACCAGTGTATCCACAGGTGTGTGAATAGCATGTACTGTATAAGGACTTTCCTACGGTTACTCAATTTACTTTACTTAACAGCATTCTAATGAGCACATAGCATACATAAATAATAGTATACATGGATTTATCAGGTTTAACTGTATTGGTGAATAAACGACTTCAATACCTTTTCCCAAATGAGAAACAATGACAGTATCAAACTGAGTATCCACATTGACATGCAATGTTGCTCAAGTGCCCCATTGTGGACAGTCTCTGATCCCAATTATTTTTTTGTCAACTCTGACAAGAACATCTTCTGGCCTAGGTGAATCCAGAAGGCACATCCTGTCAGGAATTAGAACATAAGTCAATGACCCCTGCAAAACAAAAAACAAGCATAATTTTTATCCTTGATCAGATAGCATGTTTTTCAGAGGATTAGATCAGTGTAGTTCCTGTGCTGTGATTTCACTCTTTCAGAGACTCACTCTGATATGATCGCTTAACTTGTTGTTATGATATCTGGGTAGTTGAAATCATGATTTTGATTGTAGAGCATAAAAACAAACAAATCAGTGATGTCGGTGTCATTTTATTTGATCCAAATGACTCATCAGAATGTACTTATATTTAAATATTTTATGCATTCAGTTATATAAATAAATAATAGTGTTTTCCCTGAGAAAAATTAATCATTATATGGAGTGTATTGGTCTCTACTCTTAAGATTAAAGTTGTGTCCCACTGAAATGTTTCCCTTTCCATTCATTGCAATTACTTCCTAGTACCACAAGATGGCACCAGCTGAAAGCAGAGACTGAAAAAGGAAAAAATAACTTGTCAGCAGTCTGAAAACCCATCAAAGTATTCCTATTGACAAGTAATTAAGAACAATCTTTAATTTGTGTTATACAATGTTTGATTTATACATACTGTTTTTGTTGTCACTCGCATTATATGCCCCGACTCCACATTTGGTATATAATTGCTTGAAAAGAAGCATTGCTATGTTCAGTTATCAGTCAATGAATAATGACAACTATCTTATTAAACAGTCCCTGCAGAACCACTCATACTGTCTTATCAGTACAGAGTAGAAAAACAGGGGATGGTGTGGACCACCCATCTTGAGCAGTCTTGCACATTCCAGTATGGACAGAAGGGACGACCTTGTCAGTAACTGGAGAGGTATGAAAACAGCAGGCCATCTTTGATGTCTATATTCAGGATGGACTCTGAAAGACAGACAGTTTAACTGACTTTTAGGAGTGTGTGGGCTACATTATGCCATCAGTTAGTGTAATTTTATTGGGATATCAGTAAATAAGAAAAAGGGTATGCAGAATTATACAAATTAACTAAATAATTGGTGTTTGCCTGTCTGAGAGTTAACCAAACAAAAAAAACATCTGTGCTCATTTTTGATGGGTAATAACAGAACTGCTTACATAAAAGGAAATCATATCAACCCTGGTGTTTACACAAGGGTGCAAACTGAGTAACTTCCTTGATTCTTTCTTTTTAGACTCTTCCTTTTTAGGCAGTGGGCTGCTGCTTGAAGGCCCTCTTGGGATTCTGTGGGAATTCCTTAGCTGGTTTGCTTGGCAGTTGGTTTTCAATCTTTCAATGTTTATGTTTAAGGAGGTTGGAACAGAAAAGGAATTGTAAAAATCTGCCATGTTCGGTCAGAGCAAAAGTTGAATGTACATGTGAGTGTGCTTTCTGTAATAAGTGAGAAATGTATTCAAGCAGTTATTCTCGATCATTGTAATTGGCAAAGTGGTGTGATTTCACAGTAATGCAAGCACGTCTTCATTGTAATATTTTACCATATCAATTTATTATAAGGCCTTCAATTTCTCATAACAATGATGAGTGGATTACAAATTAGTGGAAAAAAGTATGTCATCATTATGTCTCTATTCTGTGGGATGACTTCTTATGAATATTATGCTTTCCTGTAGTCTCATCTCCCATGAGTCATAGCCTCCCTGTCTGCAACTGAAGTGCCAAAAGCAGGACTTTACTGACGAGTTCCCTTACTGCGACGTGTATCCCCCTCTTCACCAACAGTAGACATATATTTTCCTTTTTAGGACATGTGGATCTATTACGTAATTTAGGGAGCACTCAGATCTCGAGCAAACTCGCCTGTGTGCTAGCGGGAGGGGCCTATTCAGAGCGGCAGTCTAAATGGCCAATCAGATGCCACAAACAGTTTCGTCTAGCTTGTGTATTGGTCAGAAGATGCCCGGCGTCAGTTGACTCGTCGGTTGCTCGCGCTCCCCCTGTCTGGGAGTTTCTCACGTTGATGGTTTCACGGGAATAGTAGAAGTCCTCATACCGTCCTGAGAGGGAAAGCAGTCGGGATTGTTTTTGGAGGTTTTTGTATAGCGGGAGTATAGGAGAACCTGCCTTAGGTGGTTGGATATTTTCTCGGGTAGTAACTCTAAAGTTGTCACAATGCCGGTTTTTCACACGAAGACGATAGAAAGTATCCTGGAGCCGGTGGCTCAGCAGATATCCCATTTAGTGATAATGCACGAAGAAGGTGAAGTTGATGGCAAAGCTATTCCCGACCTCACGGCGCCGGTGGCTGCCGTACAGGCGGCCGTCAGCAACCTTGTGCGGGTGAGTAACTTTCTTCTCTTGCGAAAAGTATCTGGCACCGTCCGGCTAGGCTGCTGCTCCCTACCTGTCGCTTTGTTCCACGTTGTTCGCCCTAAAACGAACCGACCTGAACGTCAAAACGCAAGCCTCAACTTTCGATAAAACCAATTCATCTAACGTGTCTTATATGTTTGGTGGCACGAAAAGATGTGTGCACGTTGTAAACTTTCCTGAAGTAAATCGGTTTGGGGCAAAGGGCAGTGACGCCCTTTTCCCCTTGAAAGTATGCCCTGCCTCCTGTGTAGCCGACTGCCATAGCTTGACGTAGGCACTGCAGCAATGGGCTGCAAACAAAAGGAATAAATACACAAAATAGCCTTTTGAAGAACGTTTCAGCGGGCAAAACCAGCTGGTACTGTCTGTGGTTAGATAATTAAATACAGTCTTAATTGACCAGTCATGTTCCATTCAGAACAACATTTAGCAATCGGTGCATTATGACACATTGAGAAAAGATTGATGATTTGTTTCTAATTATTGACATTACATAGATGTAATGCCCCTACAATGTTAGTTGACAACCTTTTATATTTAGTTTTATTACTAATATAATAGGCTAGTGATTATGTTGAAAATAACTGCCCTCTCCATTACCAACAAAAACACTGTTCATTTTTTATATATGTATAGATAAGTCTAGATATACTTTGCTCACTTTTGCTCAGATATTTGTGGCGTAGGCATAGTATCTATCAATAAGTATGTGTTGATCACCTTTTATCCTCATTGAAATCATCTTGTTAAGAAGACCTTCTTTTCTTTTTACCCCTGTTAAATCAAACAGAATTTTTCATATCTTTTTTAGATGCCCCACACAAACCATTAAACCTGCACAAAAAATGTAACTCTTTTGGCAGAAATGAAGTATTTCCAAGAGAAAATATATTTTACAGGCCTATTTTAATGCCATCATAGTTTTTTTCCTACCAACCCTGCAATTAAAATGTCTCAGGATCTATTAATTATGAATTTTGAAATTGCAAACGGTAAATTAAGTGCACCGCCTTGGACAGAGCAACTTGGGTTGAGACTATATTAAGAGCTGGAAGTAATCTAGCCACAACAGTGTGCTTTAGAAATAAACTGTCACGATGGGAATGTGTAAGCAACTACGATGATCAGCTGTTTCCTCCGATTTTGTTCTCAAAACCAAACCAATAGATAGAAGGAAACAGTGGGAATGGCCAGATACAGTTTTTTTTAATGGAGGGGAGACATGCTAGTTTAAGGTAGACAAGTTAACAGTGTGCTGTTGTTGTGTTAATCCCCTGCCAGTTGTTGGCTGATAAATGTGGACAATTTCTCTGGCGACAGCAAAGGAATGTTTCATTTAGAGGGATTACCTACCATTTGCCTGCAATTTATTTATTAGGCTTTATGGTCTCTAAGTATTTTAACCTTGTTCACTTCCTTCAGTGCCCACTTGGAAACATCAGGTCCTCTTCCCATATGGTCCATTATCTACAGTGGGGCAAAAAAGTATTTAGTCAGCCACCAACTGTGCAAGTTCTCCCACTTAAAAAGATGACAGATGCCTGTCATTTTCATCATAAGTCAACCTCAACTATGAGAGACAAAATGAGGAGAAAAAATCCAGAAGATCATATTGTCTGATTTTTTAAGAATTTATTTGGAAATTATGGTGGAAAATAAGTATTTGGTCAAAAACAAAAGTCCATATCAATACTTTGTTATATACCCTTTGTTGGCAATGACAGAGGTCAAACGTTTTCTATAAGTCTTCACCAGGTTCTCACACACAGTTGCTGGTATTTTGGCCCATTCCTCCATGCAGATCTCTTCTAGAGCAGTGATGTTTTGGGGCTGTCGTTGGGCAACGCGGACTTTCAACTCCCTCCAAAGATTTTCTGTGGGGTTTAGATCTGGAGACTGGCTAGGCCACTCCAGGACCTTGAAATGCTTTTTACGAAGCCACTCCTTTGTTGCCCGGGCAGTGTGTTTGGGATCATTGTCATGCTGAAAGACCCAGCCACGTTTCATCTTCAGTGCCCTTGCTGATGGAAGGAGGTTTTCACTCAAAATATCACGATACATGGCCCCATTCATTCTCTCCTTCACACGGATCAATCGTCCTGGTCCCTTTGCAGAAAAACAGCCCCAAAGCATGACGTTTCCACCCCCATGCTTCACGGTAGGTATGGTGTTCTTTGGATGCAACTCCGCATTCTTCTTCCTCCAAACACGACGAGTTGCGTTTTTACCAAAAAGTTCTACTTTGGTTTCATC
The DNA here is from genome assembly GCA_907169785.1 of Menidia menidia. Taxonomy (NCBI): domain Eukaryota; kingdom Metazoa; phylum Chordata; class Actinopteri; order Atheriniformes; family Atherinopsidae; genus Menidia; species Menidia menidia. The sequence continues at coordinate 5,771,171 of CAJRST010010001.1, read as the reverse complement.
TGACCATAGGACATTCTCCCAATCCTCTCCTGGACCATCCAAATGTTCTCTAGCAAACTTCAGACGGGCCTGGAGATGGACTGGTTTAAGCAGGGGGACACGTCTGGCACTGCAGGATTTGAGTCCCTGGCGGCGTAGTGCGTTACTGATGGTAGGCTTTGTTACCTTGGTCCCAGCTCTCAGCAGGTCATTCACTAGGTCCCCCCCGTGTGGTTCTGGGATTCTTGCTCACCGTTCTTGTGATCATTTTGACCCCACGGGGTGAGATCTTGCGGGGAGCCCCAGATCGAGGGAGATTATCAGTGGTCTTGTAGGTCTTCCATTTTCTAATAATTGCTCCCACTGTTGATTTCTTCACACCTAACTGCTTACTGATTAGAGATTCAGTCTTCCCAGCCCGGTGCAGGTCTACAACTTTGTTTCTGGTGTCCTTCGACAGCTCTTTGGTCTTGGCCATAGTGAAGTTGGGGGTGTGACTGTTTAAGGTTGTGGACAGGTGTCTTTTATACTGATAACGAGTTAAAACAGGTGCCATTAATACAGGTAACGAGTGAAGGACAGAGGAGCCTCTTAAAGAAGAAGTTACAGGCCTGTGAGAGACAGAAATCTTGCTTGTTTGTAGGTGACCAAATACTTATTTTCCACCATAATTTGCAAATAAATTCTTGAAAAATCAGACAATATGATCTTCTGGATTTTTTCTCCTCATTTTGTCTCTCATAGTTGAGGTTTACTTATGATGAAAAGGACAGCCATCTGTCATCTTTTTAAGTGGGAGAACTTGCACAATTGGTGGCTGACTAAATACTTTTTTGCCCCACTGTATATGTTTACTTCCTTCCTCTTGGCTACATTACAGAGCAGTATTTAAACATTATGGTTTGTTCGTTTTTGACGTCTTATTTTGTCTAGAGGTTCTCTCTGTCACAAGTTCTTCCTCAACAGTTGTGGTAAAGGTTTAAACGTAATTCCTTGCCCAATTATGCTTTTGGTTTCATAATCAGGTAAGTTGTATGTTGAAAAAGTCAGTACAGAATCAAAGAGCTGAGGGCATCATAGTTATCATTTGCACAAAAAATAGACAATTATTGCTTGTAAAGGTCAGAGATTTGTGATTGGTCTGTTGCTTTATGAATAATTAGCCATCTGAATATAGAAATGGCACAAAACCTTCAATAAACTGAGATTTATTGCTCCTCCAGCACCTTCAAAATCCACCTTTTTAATAACTTTTTTCAAATAAAGATCGTTATAGACTAAAACCTATTTAATGACTTAATGTAAAAGTTAAGTGTTTGTATTGACGTGTTTTGTTTTTAAAAGTTCTACCAAGTGGCTTTAAGTACAGCAAAAATCTTACATTTAGTTCTTGTCCTCTCTTACTCTTGGTCCCTGGAAATTTAGAATTACAATCAGATGTTTCTAACAGTGGCATGAATGAACACACAAGTCTGTAATTATTTTTTCCTGTTGCTATAGAAACATCACAGCACGGCTGGTGTTATGAGATCATTGAAGTGAAGAATCAGATGTAATTTTTTTCTGGTTTCAGTCTCAAGGCCAAAAGCTGTGATGTTGAAATAAGTCCCCAAGCACTGTGGCTCTTATCTTTGACATCAAAAATAGTTCTCTCCAGCGGAAGTGTGCCCAAGCAGTTTGAATGTTCTTTTCATCAACTTAGTAGTGGCGTTCTGTCCTTCTGCCACCTGTGGTAAGCAGGTTAAAATGGCTCTGCAGCTCAAGGTAAACATCCTGCTTTGGAACAAACCAGTGAGACCATTGAGTGGGATCCTGCTGTGTATTTAAAGGGTTTAAGCTATTTAATCACATTTCTCTTGAAGTTTTTAGGGTGGGAGTGAGCATGAAAAAAGCTTTTATCTCATTGTTTGGCTCTTACAGAAAAAGCACGTATTGCGCGTATTTCCTCCCTTGAAATCTTTAACGATAAGGTTAGAAATGCATCCAAACCAGGCAGGTTTGGTATTTTGTATGTCCTGTGAAATTACACCATTACATGCAACAAGTTTCTTTCCTTATCATTACTAAGAAGTTAGGTTATCGAGTTTTGAGATGCTGTTGGTTGCTTAAAGCTGGAAGAAAGACACTAATTAATCTTTAAAGTTACTCACACAAGAGTGTAATCTTTTTATTCCAGAGACAAAGGCACAGGCATGACCCATTATTGAAAATTTGATGTGAAACCACTCTTACATATGTGTACAGCCAAGTCCTTTCAGAGCCCCACCGCATCTCTGACTTGTTTTGTCTGATGGAGACAATGAGAGCGACCTCAATTAAAGATGAATGTAAGGAATGTGAGGAATTCCCAAAGAGGCAGAAAGTGTCCCAGCTCAGGGGGGGTAGACTGTTCCTGTGAATGAGCAATACTGCTCAAACATGGAAAAGATTTATCAGGCCTACCCTTTGGAAATCCTTACTGGATGGAAGGGAGGTTGGGCAGACTTATCTTACGGTACTTATTTGGATAATTTTCACGCCCTATGCATGTCTTTACCTGCCAGGTGTGGTCAGTTGCTTTGGGTTTCTGGTCTGTCTGGTATTTTGCGAGAGCTTGCAAAAAGACTTAACCTTCCTGCACTCATTCTACTGTGTTTCTAAAGAGACATAAGGTATAAAACTGAAAATCTTTGGTGGTGCAAACGGAATGCGTTGGGCAATTTTCTGATTTTGTGAGTTAACATTGCACTGCTAACAAACTTGAATCTTTACAGCCAAATGTTTTGAGGGGAAATAGCTGGGCACGTTTATGAAGTGATGCTGACAGTTTTAATAGTTTCCTACTGGGATAAATGGAACGCGCTTGTTGTGTCAGCAATTAACTATTTGGCTTTGGTAAGCAGGACTTTGCTATGAAAGGCAGTTGCATTTAATTTTGCAGATGCCTGAAAAAGAAAAGGATACATAGGTGTTGGACGTCAGGGTTCTTCTTGTTGTTGGGGTGGTCACAGGACTTCAGAATGCACCTGTGTAAGGTTCACTCCATGGCTGTAAAGAAAGAATCCCTTTGAATAAAAAAAAAAGAAAGAACAAAAGATGAAAAAAACAAACTGCCGTCTTCCGCAAAGTTGAAGAAGTTACAAAATACTGTTGTGCTTATGCAACACCTAAAATATGTGGTTAGCCAGCCTCCAGTGTAGTCATAGTTTTGAGATAAAAGTCTAGCTTAAACTTTTCACTCAGTCAGCACAAACAGTTTTTGAAATAGTTCTTGAAGTCCATAGCTTACAAAATAAGGAAGTAGTTCAAGATTCTTTGTGGTTTTGATGAGGCCCTAAATATACTGTGCCCCTAAATGCACTTAAATACTAATTACAGTCAAATATTTCTGTAAGCCTTATACAGATAAGGAAACAAATATTTATGAACTTAAGTGCTTTAAAGTCCTCCAAAAGAAAGCAGTTCCTATTACCTGGTACTCGAGCTTCCTGCCATTCTGCAACGGAACCGTTTCATGCTGTTTGCCCTTTGATCATGTCATCTAGGGAATAGTCCAGTGGCTGTTATGTCTGAGATGATTGCATAGTCACAAATTAGAGCTAATATAGCCTCCACAGAAAAAAACGGCTGAGGATTCCTGCTGCACCTGCAGCTATTTAGTTGTTTTTGTATCTTCAGCATGATGACAGTTTGTAAGAATAGAGGGATATAGTGGTGGGAGTTGACAAGGAAACACAGGAAGCAAAGCCGGGAACATCCGGCAGCTGTCTGCTCCTCTTGGAACAGGCACAGGAAGCTGTCTGTTTCAGCTACGAGACCATAGCATACCCTAGCTTTCACTTTTTCCAAAAGACAAATGCTTCAGTAAATACTTTTTTTAGTCAGTTTCAAAATAAATGTTTATTTTCTGAAGTTGAAATAAACATTCATTTAAATTGTTTTTAGTTATTTACTCATTCAAAGGAGGATTCATGCTGGTGAGTGCTGCTCCTCAGACACTCTCCATGAGCTGTTGGGTCCTGCAACATGAAATAGATACTTGTGATATTCCCCCTGGCTGCAGGACCTGCTTTACCAGCACAAACTAGGCCATTTGATTTGTGTCTTTCATCACCTTGGACACACCAAGTTCAAATGCTTCCTGAACCAAACAGGTAAATAACGCTTGACACCACTTGACAGATGTATGATGAAGCCATTGACCTTCAGTTCAACCTCCCTGCTGCCACTCAGTCATTATTGGTCAATTGACATTTGATATCTTAGCAGGCAGAACTTGTACTGTCTTAGTGTGTCTATCAATAATTTCCAGTGAGGGCGATGCCCTCAGAGTGCCATCTGATTGTTTGGAAAATGTACTTCAAATGGCAATCAGTGTTTTAGCTTGCAAGTAAAGTAAAATACTGTGTGCTTTGAGGACCCTGTTTTCCAGAATCACGGTACCACTGCCCTGGTAAAACATCATAGGTCTTTTTTAGTCACCATGACTGTCACAGCATTGTGCTATACGGCCCAACATGTGAAAGGCAGGCCCTGTCTTTCTGGCCTTGAAGCTCTCAGAGTGGCCTTTCTTATCCTGGTAGAGGGATGGGTTGCTGTCAACAAAGCCAAGTCTGTTCTAAAGAAGCATCCACTCTATCAATGAACCTCACAACATGGTGTTTCTACATAGTGCTCTTGGGTGGTAAAAGGACTGTCTGTGTTTCCACTCAAGACTCAAATGGTGAAGACGGCTCGCTGTGTTTCAAAAAAGTGTGAGAGGATGACGCAGAATCTGTAAAAGGGTTTAAAAAGAATGTGGAAGTGACCAGCTGTTTTTATGCAAATTGGTTTGTTAGATTCTATTCAAGGAGCTGAAAACTGTTGTGATTTAGATTTTGGGTCACAGCTCTCCTCACCCGTTTTCCTCTGTTCCCTTCCTTTAGTTTTAATTATCAGCACCAGGGTTTTATGTTTGACACTCAGAATTTAGTGGCAACATCCTGGACTGTGGGGAATAAAAATCTCACCCTGCAGCCCAGGTGACAAATTTGGCCTTTACTGGTGCCCTGGGTGTGCAGTCCATGATCGTGACAGTCTCACATGGCCAAAGAAAGGCATGGCGTGACACACTGCTTAACAGCAGTTGTAAACCTGAGTTACTATTTCTGCTGCAAATGACTTGGATTGCTGCAGCTGACTGTTCTTGAACTTCAGACAACAGGATGAGTCGCAGAACAAAAAGAGGAAAGATAAGACAGCAACGGCATGTTTATTACACTCTGAGCCTCATTTAGCATGTTTTCAGATGATGCTGTGGGGTAAATGGGACCGCGTGTTAAATGTAGCTCTGAAGCTGCCGCTGGTTTCCCCCATGTTCAGTAAAGTTCTGCTTTTTCCCCTTAGTTTTATTTTGCTCATGTCTGAACTTGATTTTATCTTGTATAAACACAAGGTTGTCGTAACAACACAGTTCTGAGATTACTCAGTCAAGTGTGTTGAGTATTTCAGTCAAAATGGCAGATCAGCAGCAGCTTTTGCTGCAAAATATGTAAAACCTATTTTAAAAACAGTAATAAACTACCACAACCAAGAGATGACATAAAGCAATAGACACATTCTTCAAACTTTTAGTCATTTTTTCTCGGTTGTATAAAACTGGAATACTATCCAAAGGAAGTCTGAACTCAAACGGAAAGTACAAATGAAGATTTTAAGAATATTTCAAGAACAGGAAGCTGACCGAAAGCCCAAAACAAATGTTCAGTAGGACAGGTCAGCTTAGGTTGTTGGCTTCTGTCAACAGTCACTCACCGGTGGAGTCAGTCACACACTGCCACTTTACTCTGAGGTGGACAGCTTCAATTCCTAGTTTGGCACAGCCCCTTTATTTATTCATACAAAGTCAAAGTCCCTCAGGCCCAAAGTGAGAAACGCATGCCTTTTCTGCTCCGTTACTGCATCCATGTCAACCAGAAGGAATGGCCCTGCTCCTGCCCGTTTCCTGACACGTTAACAAGCTCTCTGGGAATTCTCGTTGTAGTGTCAAAACTCAATCTTAAATTACCAGTAGGAAGGAAGGGTCTTGAAGTTCACCATGGTGAGACATGCTGGACATGTTTAGCAGAGTATGGGGTGTGTGACAGTGTAGTGTATATTTGCCTAAATATTAACATTAGGTGTAACATTAATTGTTAATAGTTTTTTTCTGGGATTTGGTGTTTCTTTGAGTGTTTTTTAAACTTGGTTAGTGCCCCACTGTGAGCTCAGGATCGGTCACCTATGGCCGCTCAACTTGGGTGAGCTGTAACTCCCCGCAGAGCTGAGGTCATGATTGGGGGTGGTGAGTCATTTTGGCATGTGAAGGAGAGGAGAGGTTCAGCTGCTTTATACATCATAACTGTACTGAGGCCTCCCCCGTCCCCCCTGCAGCTGCTAATAATAATGGTTTGCTGGTCAAGTCACCGGACATCATTATGGAAAACTATAAGATTAAAGGTGAACTCCTTTGGGGATTGTTCTTTTACTCATGCCCATGAAATGCCTCTCCTGTATAAACTGGAATGAATCAGAATGGGCAGTTACTTGATTTTGATAGTAACCATCAATGTGCGGACACATTGATTCAAACATATTTTCTGCCACACCACTTTATCTTTGTTCTCTCACAATTTAGATTCAGCAGCATCTATTGTCGTCGGCACAGGGCAGTCACCCAGCTCATACCATACAAGGCTCTCACCTCCTTTAACCCATGACAGAGATCAGAAAGAATGAATGACTATTCAGTTACAATTGACATTAATTTGTGCTCAGATAGCTAAACACATTATTATTGAAGGAAAACTGCTGTGTCTTTGCTGCAAAATATTACTGATCAAAGTACATGTATCTTCCAGGTTGGAAAGGAAACTGTACAAACCACCGAGGACCAGATCATGAAAAGGGATATGCCACCAGCTTTCATCAAGTAAGCATCAGAGATTTTCCTGGACCACTTCAAATGCATGCTATGCCAAACATCTTAAATGTATATAGATTAAATCATTCTCTCCCAACAGTGTGGAACCCACTAGTCTCTCTTTGGCTCTCTTTCTCTCTTTATCTGTTGCAGTAATGGCTGGCTGTGTCCAGGCAAAGGTCAGACATGGCATGTTAAGTGCCTCAGAGTCTTGCTCTGGTGTTACTGAAATACTTCTTATCTGGGAGGGGTTCCTTTACCCGTCAGGATCGGGGCTATTTACATTGCTAGACTCACTGGCTATCCCTTTTTGTTTCAGTTGTCATAAAGAGACTGTGGTATGTAAAAGAGGAATCATTCATTTTGGCTAATCACTTTCAGTCATTCTTATGAAATCAGAAACTATTGTCAAATGGGGAAAGGCAAATGAGGGAGCCCCCAAGGTCAGGGATGAAACCCATTGGCAGGCACAGGTTGTCAGGCTCAACAAATTTGGCGCCCCAAAGTCACATCGTCACCCTGTCGTCATCCATCAGAACATGTGCTGGAATGCATCTCCATCACTAAATATAGTGTCTGCTGGGTTCTGGTGATTGCATGGCTGTTTATATGTAGTGCACGCTGAAGGACACTGCTGGCTCACACCGTAGAGACTCACATATTAGCCTTAATGTCAGGAGCTCCCATAAGCCTTTCTCTTTAAGGAGATTTCATTCTAACGATAAAACAGAAACTGAGCTTCTTCTGTTTAGCTCCTGTGCAATGCGTGAAAAGTGGAAAATAGCAGGAGCGGTGGCGTTTTCTAACAGTTATGCTATAGGCAAAAGTAGGGAGTCTTCATACTGTGGGAACTGGAACACGTGTTGGTTCTTGGCTTGTTGCCTGTTTCCATGTGCAGAATGGCGGTTGATACAATGCTGGTGGCATGTATGACAGTGAATCGCATTGCTGAGCCTGCAGATTTCACTGCTCTGGAGACCACTGAGTGCATCACACCCTGAAGGCAACTCTATCAATCATTTACCTTTCTGTGGAAGCTGTGGTTTAAATGCATCCACAGCCAATCAGGAGAGGTCCACATGTCCAGTGGAAGCAAATTAACTTCTTTTTATCTGAGAGAAGTTGTCCGTGAAATATTTTTCAGTCAGAGTCCAAAGAGATTCAGTTCATTGTCTAGATTTTTCTACCGCATATTTAATTTAATGTCTTAATGTTACCTTTTTTTAAAAACAATTTCCAGGTGAAGTTATGAGATGTCTTAGACTTAATAAAATGTATCGTAACATGTTAAATCTGATGCAGACGTTTCAATCATTTTCTTACGAAAAGGATGGTGAAGAGCCAAAATGGCCTGAACTCTTCTTTGTATCCTGAAGGAAATGCTGTGTGCTCCCACTTTAGCTGCTAAGCACACTAGTTGAAAGTTTAAGTTTGTGAAGCCTTTTGCATGATATCTGAGCTAGATGTTGTGGGTGGGGAATTTTAAAACCAGATTAATTGTTTCATGTCTTTGGAGCAGGGTTTCCTTTTTGTCAGGTCTTTGTTCATTTTCAATTAACGATTTTGGTTTTATGCCTTGGGATATAAGTACTGTGATAGATATAATCTAGTATTTCCACTCAATTGGCTTCCAAGGTTACATTTGCCTTAAATCTAACAAGAAGCACATGAGAAGAGGAAATGAAACAAAGCCACATTTGCATTGCTTTCTCATAAGTCTTTGCTAAAGGCAATTTACTCTTTCCACTTGTTAAGTCCATCTGGCCTCCAGAAGTCTATGAATCATCAGCATGAGTTGTATGGATTTCTGAGTGTTTTTAGATAAAACAAGGCCTCTAAATGAATCACCTTTTGCTTTAATAGAGTGGAGAATGCATGCACGAAGCTGGTGCAAGCCGCCTCCATGCTAAAAGCTGATCCATACTCTGTTCCTGCTCGGGACTACCTCATCGATGGCTCTCGGGGCATCCTGTCTGGGACTTCTGACCTGCTCCTTACCTTTGATGAGGCAGAGGTATTTACTCATTCATTTATTCATGCATTTATTTCTTTGTAAATCTTAAATGTACTTGTTTAAGGAGGGCAAAATTTTGCTTAGGGAATGCAAAATTGATCAGTAAACATCTGTGTAATAAGTTGGTTTCATTCCAGAAATTGATGTTGCAAGAATGTGCCCCCACAGAGTAAAAGCCTTCCTGAATTTTATATATGGGTTTAATGATCAGTTGAACTGTGGTTGAAGTGCTTACAGGACTGGAATGTGACAGAGAAGTGCTATCACAACATTTTATGATAATCTAGAAAGAGTGTCTATAAAGAAGTCAGAGATGTAGATAAATATTCTGTGTAATCTGGAGCACTCTCCATATTGCTTACAGAAACATTTCCTGAATCTCAAATTTTTTCAGACAGGGATGTTATCTGACAAGCCCATCCCTCTTTTCCGCTTTGGGATGTAGAGAAGTTGCAGATCAGCGCTCTGGAAAGCACAAATCAGGCATCCTGACACGTCCGCAGTAGTCAGCAGGAGCCATCATTCAGCAATACCATCATGTTTTGAATTGTAGCTCAGGGATCTCTATCCACACAAGTGGTGACTCCAGCAGTCCACATAAAGTGAAACAGGACAAAGAGGCTGGAATGTCAGTAGGCAGCATTATAAACAAACATTTAGAAGGAATGTATTAGGGAGGTGTACAACTGTGTTTGAATAATTGCTTATTTCTGATCATGCTTGGTTTTATATGATTTTTACTGTCATTTTATCCAAATGCTACGATAGGTCCGCAAAATAATCCGTGTGTGCAAAGGCATACTGGAGTACCTGACTGTAGCTGAGGTCGTGGAGACGATGGAGGACCTGATCACTTACACAAAGAACCTGGGACCAGGTTGGTCTGTCTGATACAGTTCTATGTAGCCAGATCTGACTGAACTGAATATAAAAATAGGATTAAGCTGAGTTAGCTAACTGATTTGACATGAACTTTTAGCTTTAGTTATTCAGCAAATCTATTTATAAATACAGTGAATAAAAATGATTTTTGTACCCAAGTAATCAAAAATTCTTGAAAGATCTTAGAACTTACTTCCATGCTGAAGTTATCATATAAGATGGTATGGTAAAAGACAAATAGCTTGCTGTATCCTCAACACTTCAAACCTATTATAGGCTCATTTTTGTTTTGCTGCATGTTATCAGGGATGACAAAGATGGCAAAGATGATAGATGAGCGACAGCAGGAGCTCACACATCAGGAGCACCGTGTAATGCTGGTCAACTCTATGAACACAGTGAAAGAGCTGCTGCCCATCCTCATCTCAGGTATGCATACAGTATCCACATGCAGAAGGGATTCTTCCACATTTCATGTTTATTTTCTCTTGAATTTTTTTAGAAAAACACAACTGTAAACTTGAAACTTTAATTTGTTTATATTCTATTTAAATTTCAGGAATCAAAATATTTGTAACAACCAAGACTTCTGGCAGTCAGGGGGTGGAAGAGGCCTTAAAGAATCGTAACTTCACCTTTGAGAAGATGAGTGCTGAGATAAATGAGATCATCAGAGTTCTGCAGCTCACATCCTGGGATGAAGATGCCTGGGCCAACAAGGTGCGTGCAATGAACTGCAGTTTTTTGTTGTTAGTTTTTTGTTTAACTAAATCTCAGGCATCCAACGATACATGGTTGAATATAAATGGGTGTAATCCAGCACAGATGTGAAACTGTTGGTATTGATATTTTTTGTAGCACAAAGTTGACAAGTGCTCAAACAAAGTTAACTTTAAAGAAATAGAATTTGAAACCACATACAGTAAATTTGCTCTGTGAAATATTCAGAAAGTGTTCACAGTTTATTTTTGTGCACTGTGAAACTGAAACAATGTTTTTTTAACCCAAGAGCTGAGTTGTTTCTCTACCTTGTTCTTTAGGCCTCTCTCACAGTTCAACCGCGTTAAACCAAAGCTTTAAACCCTAATGAATAAATTAGATTTTCATTTTGTGCAAGATGAATTTGAGTTTTGCCGGTGTGAACAATGGTTTTATTAAATTCAAGCCTGCAAAGCGTTGATACTTTTTTCACCTCTGGACAACCTTTTTTTTTCTTGAGTCACTTCTCACTTTGTTGAATTAAAATTAGTTTCTTTTAGTTTATATGATTGATTGTGACTATAGTATAGTTTGTATTTATGCCCTTTTTAATTTCTTTTACTATTTCGTTCTCCCTTCACCCCTGTAGAAGGTAAGCCTTACCTCTGTCGCTCCCTGGTTGTGCAATAGCATGCCTGAGAGATGAGTGTGCTGTTTGGTGCTTTGTTCTGTCTCTGTGTGTTTCTGAATTATGAGACAATTACGAAGCGAAATCGACAGATGGACTGAGTGATATACCAGTTTAAATGTTGAATATTACCACTGCTGTGAGACTTATTATTTCAGTTTTAGGCAGATTGAACTGCTGTCACGATGACTTGCACACTGTTTTTTTTTTTCTCAGAGTTTTAAGGATTTAATTTGCTTCATCACACAACATAATATCAATATCTGTGTGTCCCCCTCCAATGACATTTAAACCTTGCTCTATCCTTGGTTTGTTGGGTTATTGATTGACCTGACTCATGCAGAATTGATTTTTGTAGTCATCAAGGAGAATTCTCTGAGGGTTCATCTCTTCATGCATGAACATCAGGCTTCTCTTGGAGGAGAACACATAGAATCTCTGAGATAGATTTTGCTTATGTGGATTATGCTAACTTTTTTGTTTAAACAGCAAATATGGTCTAGTATTTTAAAGATCACTTAACATTCACTCATCCTGTTATGACTACCATGAATCCCAACGCTTCTCATTTTGGGATATAACCATCCTGCATGTTTGATTACAGGTTTGGATAAATGTGTGTTTGGTTGGATTGCAGAGGAAAAAAAAACTAATTCTGCCTTTCTCAGTTCTTTCCTGGGTTTTTGTCACACCCCCACACAGGTGGTTACAACATGACAGCAGCTGCATGTTGAGCATGTTTGAGCAGTAAGCTAATACACCCACACAACTCTGATGTCACCTTTGGACTTCCTGCGTATTTTCTCTTCATTATTTAGGGCCCTTACTGTACACTTGTGTTCTTTTCACACAAACACGCCTGTCACTTGTTTGCTTTGACGTCAAAGAGGATTCAGTGTGATAGCACAGACACTTTATTATAGATATAAAAGTATAAAAAATTACTAGATTTACTAATGTCTTTCTTTGGAACCATTTTTGGTGCAATCTGCATCAGTTTTGTATTGGTATTGTAGGAAATGTTTACTAACTTTGACTCTCATCCCTTTACTCTGGTATCCTGCCTTGTTCCATATTCCACAGGACTCTCCTTTGTTTGGTTGTGTTTGGCAGTGAGAGATCTCATTGTTCAATTGCTGTTGGATAGATTGTTGTATTTCCATTTACTCTGAATGAGATACAACAGGGAGTTGTTTGACTTTTACAGCATGACATGCTCTGTATTGAGTGTTCCATGGCAAAAAAAAAAAGGTGGAACCTGCTTGCTTCATTGTGTTGGGCCAGACAGATGTTATCAGTGCTGCACATGAAGTTTGACTAATTTTCCCTTTAAATTAATAACTAATCAGCCTTAACTAGACATGGTTTTTGACCAAGTGTCTGGCACGCGGTAAATTGTTGAAGGAAAATAGCTCTCAAAGCTCAGTTCCAGTGTATAATGCTTTAATTGTGGTAATATGATCATTTTCATGCACCATAATGTTAAAATTCCCACAGAATGTTACAGAAGTAGTGACTCTAAAATGTACATTTATTAGAGTTTAAGTATAATTAAAGCATTGTACAGCATATATTCGTGATTTATTTTTGATAATTGATTCTCTGTAAGAAATTGTTATTCTCTATAACCTAAAGGACACAGAAGCCATGAAGAGGGCGCTAGGGCTCATTGACTCCAAGATGGGTCAGGCTAAGAACTGGCTTAGGGATCCAAATGCACAACCAGGTAAAATTAAAATCCATGAAGCTCCATTAAACTTCATTCTGCTCTGAGTCACATTTCTAATGATTTCATTTAATTGGTGAACTCACTGATATATATTCAACTTCTTTTGTTTTGGTCCAGGGGACGCAGGCGAGCAGGCCATCCGACAGATCCTGGATGAAGCTGGTAAAGTTGGGGAACTGTGTGCAGGAAAGGAGCGCAGAGATATACTTGGCACAGCCAAGACTCTGGGCCAGATGACGGACCAGGTGTCTGAGATGAGGGCCAGGTACAATGTTCACCATCTCATGCTTTGTCTTTCATTTTATGATTTTTTTAATATATATTTATGTCTGTGTGTGTGTGTATATATGGTGTTGGAGAACTTTTCCATTTTCATTAGGTGTGTTCCTCAGAAATGCGTCTATTATTCAGTGGTTTCAGTTTTCCTCCCTATAGGATTGAGTGGTGTAATGCAGTAAGCATATTAAAATGGATTATCGTGTGTAAGAGGAGTGTGCATTATCCCTCTGATATGAGATCTGATTGTCAGCAGAGACCCTGAGCCATGCAGCTGTCTGGTATTAATCCATAATCTACTTTCAGACCCTGTTAAATCTGTTCTTTTAAAAACTTGGAGATGCCTCTGAGGCATGTCTAGAAATAGAAGAATTTGGTTTAAATATTTCAGTGAAAGAAGTCAACGAGCCAGCAAGCCTTATTGCACTTTATAGGCTTGTTTTGGTCAAACAGTTGTAGGATCTCCCCAGTGGCCAAGTAACTCCTTCAAGAGCATGATTTAAAGACTTCTTTTTTCCGGTTGAACAAAACTGGGAGGAACACTAAAGTGATGTGACTACCTTTCGTGGGTAGTGGATGAGTCAAAATGGTACTCTACTATGATATGGTACACTAATCTTCAATAGGAATCTTTGTATTGTTGCATTGTACATTTAGCTTATCACTGGGTATCATCTTAGATTAGACCAGTCATGGGCACAGCTATATCACAGAATATTCCCCATATGTCAGGACCTAAATCGGTTAAGAAAAATCGTATGAAACATTTTTTTTTTTTAAAGTCCTGTGACCCAAAAGACTGCCTGATGGTATCCATGTGTTTTCTTCGCCCTCAACAGAGGTCAAGGAGCATCCCCGCCCGCTATGCAGAAGGCACAGCAGGTTTCCCAGGGGCTTGATGTTCTCACTGGTAAAGTGGAAAATGCTGCCCGCAAACTGGAGGCCATGACCAACTCAAAGCAGGCCATTGCTAAAAGGATTGATGCAGCACAAGTGAGTGATTAGAATCAGTTTTTACAGCCCATGAATCATTGATTCAAACAAGATTTTTTGTTGTCTTGATTGTTTTTGATGTGCTTGTTTGCGTTTTGTCCCAACACAGAACTGGCTGGCAGATCCTAATGGTGGCCCAGAGGGGGAGGAGAATATCAAGGCCCTGCTTGCTGAGGCCAGAAAGATTGCAGACATGTGTGAGGACCCCAAAGAAAGAGAGGACATATTGCGCTCAATGGGGGAGCTCGCTGCCATGACTGCCAAGCTATCTGATCTGAGGAGACAGTAAGTTGATGACTGTCTGAGATTTGAGTCCAGTTTATGTTGGCTTCGTATTTCTGTTTTAGAGCCTTAGACCGTCAGGCCACACTATGAATAAACAGGCCAATCTGCTTTTCCACTCTGTTGCAGTTGGTCGGACCTTTTCATTCATTATTTCAATCAGTTTGATTGTAAACTGATTCAATAAGTCAGATTTCACGTTAACCTTTTTATGACTTCTGCTAATAGTATTATTCTAAACGTCAAAGTGTTTAGCAGTTTTGAGGAAGCCATTGGTGTACTGTATGTCCAGGTAAATGGTAAAAACGCATATATATTATATACAGTCATTATAATTAAACACATAGTGAAATCATATGTCATACAGATCCCGTATCAAACACATTTTTGTGATAAATGAAGAGAACATTTTTAACACCTCTTTTAGGGGTAAAGGGGACACTCCTGAGGCCAGAGCTTTGGCCAAACAGATAGCCACAGCCCTGCAGAACCTGCAGTCGAAGACCAACAAAGCTGTGGCCAACAGCAGGCCTGCGAAGGCAGCTGTTCATTTGGAAGGAAAGATTGAGCAGGCACAGCGTTGGATTGACAATCCCACAATGGATGACAGTGGTGTGGGTGAGTTGGGCCTTCCTCTCATACTTTGTTACATTCCTCCCACTGTTTCCGTGGCTTGGCTGCAGACCATACACTTTGTCAACATGTTTCTGTATCATTCTTTGGTTTTGGTGTAGGTCCACAAAAATCCTGGACACCATCTTACGTGTTTACAATAGATGTTGGCTGCTCCAAGAATAGTTTAAATATTATTGAGAAATGAAGTTGAGAAAAATTGAGATTATAAAGAAAAAGAAACAATGGAGCTGAACTTCCACTTAACTAGCACAAAAGCAGGAATTTGTTTTTGTAAGGAAAAATGATCAGATGTTACTGGCATTCTGCACATTATACTATCACTACTACTATTTTATTCACTTGGCTTTCTAAGAACCAACAGTTGAAAGGTGATATTTTAGGTGCTGTTTATCTTGTTTTATTGCCACATTTAGCTGTGTGAGGAAGAAGTTAATTATTAGTTTATTAATGAGACCTTTCAGCAACTTTTTAGTGTTGGTGCATCCATAAGCGATGGATTTAACCAGCAAAATGTTAACATGTCTGTATATTTGTGTGGTTCCAGGCCAGGCAGCTATCCGTGGCCTGGTGGCAGAGGGCCGCAGGCTGGCCAACGCTCTGCCTGGCCCATACAGGCAGGAGCTGCAGGGTAAGTGTGAGCAGGTGGAGCAGCTCATGGCCCAGCTGGCTGACCTGGCCGCCCGTGGGGAAGGGGACTCCCCACAGGCACGTGCTGTCGCTCAGCAGCTCCAGGAGGCCTTAAAAGTAAGACTGCCAACACTGCAGGGTCATTCTCATAAAGGGTTTTAGCTTCACTGTGATGGGTCAGAATTCAAGCATGGACACAGGGAGACAGCCCCCCCTGCTGGTTAGTTAAGCATTATCTTTTATACAATAAAAACATATATTTTCATTATAAAAAAATAACATACATTTGATTGATAAAAGAAAACTGTCAGTTTGACTTAAAAAAAGAAATTCATTTAAAGATTTCTAGATGGTGACACCTAAGGTGAAAACTAAGCTTGTTATATTGCACACAAATTTTTCTAGGGTCAAACATGAGCTAAACTCTATAGCAACAGTATTTTATAGACTAGTTCATATGTTGTGGGGTTCAGTGTTCAAATCAGTTTTGCAGTTTGTTTTCTTATTAGAAAGAACCAGACTAATGCTAATGATGAACAGTAACTTAAGAAAATCAACAAAAAAATTATAACATTTGTCCATTTGCCTTTTCCAAATGGTGACAACAAAATGGCAATTTGTTTAGGAAATTAAAAAGACTTGAAGTTAATTAAACGTATACTACACGATCTCTGATAATTTCTTGTTTGTAAGTGTGATCGTTTTATTAGATTTAAGTTCAGCTGTTGTTGTAACCTCAGTTAAGAGTGTATGAAGGGACAGATTGGTCATAACTTCTATATGTCCTCATTACAGGAGCTAAAAGGAAAGATGCAAGAGGCAATGACACAGGAAGTGTCTGACATCTTCAGTGACACAACAACCCCCATCAAGTTACTGGCTGTGGCTGCTACGGCCCCACTTGATGCTCCCAACAGAGATGAGGTCCGTGGAGAACTCCCTCCATTCCTCATTGTGACGTCATAATACTCCTATGTATGAGTTCTGTGTTATATCCAACTATCGGTTTGAATAGATGTTTTGCTTGATCCTGTGCAGGTATTTGACGACAGAGCTGCCAACTTTGAGAACCACGCCAATAAGCTTGGCGCCACAGCAGAGAAGGCTGCTGCTGTTGGCACCGCTAACAAGGGTACAGTGGAGGGAATCCAAGCTGCTGTCAAGTCGACAAGAGACTTGACACCACAAGTATGTTGTGGTTGAGTGTTTCTATCTCTTCCTGTTTGTGTCTGTGGTCCTCTTGCAGTTCAAGCCACAGAGTGTTTCTCATATCACAAGTTTTTTGCAATTTATAGACTTGGAATAAGTAGCTTTGGTTATTCTAAGGTGGTGTCGGCTGCTCGTATTCTGCTGAGAAACCCTGGCAACCAAGCAGCTTATGAGCATTTTGAGACCATGAAGAACCAGTGGATTGACAATGTGGAGAAAATGACGGGTAGGGTTCCTATAAAGATAGTGAGCGATTGACAGTTTTTCCAACCTCAAGTTGTAATTTCTTGGTGGTTTGTTTTGGATGTCTAGGCTTGGTGGATGAGGCCATCGACACCAAATCTCTCCTGGATGCCTCAGAGGAAGCCATCAAGAAGGACCTGGATAAGTGCCGTGTGGCCATGGCCAATCATCAGCCTCAGATGCTGGTGGCTGGTGCCACAAGCATTGCCCGCAGAGCCAACCGTATTCTCCTGGTGGCAAAACGAGAGGTGGAGAATTCCGAGGATCCCAAGTTCAGGGAGATGGTAAAGGCTGCATCTGATGAACTGAGCCAGACAATTTCCCCTATGGTAATGGATGCTAAGGCAGTTGCCGGAAATATTCAAGATCCAAGTAAGTTGATGCTGCTAATGTGATGCTTGATTTCTTTTTTTATTTATTTGGAAACTCCTGATGAGCGTGAATGTATATGTTTTCATTGTCAGGTCTTCAGAAAGGCTTTCTGGACTCGGGTTATAAGATTCTTGGTGCTGTGGCAAAGGTCAGGGAGGCATTCCAGCCTCAAGAGCCAGACTTTCCACCTCCTCCTCCTGAACTGGATCAGCTTTATGTAAGTCCTTATAGGAACAGCAAGCTTAAGTGAGACAAACAAGTTAGGGCCGTTTGATCTTAACCCATCCAATTTAATTGTCAAACTACTTTGTCTCTCTAGCTTAATGATGATGCAGCACCTCCCAAGCCTCCTCTTCCAGAGGGTGAGGTTCCTCCCCCCAGGCCTCCTCCACCAGAGGAAAAAGATGAGGAATTCCCAGAGCAGAAGGCTGGTGACATGGTTAATGAGCCTATGATGGTGGCTGCCAGGCAGCTTCACGATGAAGCTCGCAAGTGGTCCAGTAAAGTAAGTCAGACATAGTAAGACGCATATAGGCATATTCTTAAAACAGAGTAACTTTGTCTTTGTTCTGACTGAAATCCACCAACATAATGTGCCATATATACTTTATAGAGGACCTTCTAACCCTTGTTTGGGAGGGGTAGAAGGCCTTCCAGGGTCCAGAGATGTACAGCCATTTGAAAAGGGCAGAACATCTTTAACTTTAAATTATTAATGTAAATGCACAAAAGAGATTGGAAAATGTTTACCAGGAAAAGGCCCTCTTGCTCTAAAGAGGGTTGGCAGCATGGCTTAACTTTGCAATGCTGGATCTGAATTCTGAAATGAATGTCCTTTGAAACTTTGAAACATGACCAAAGAGGAGATGTTTAGCCATGCTGTCGCTTTGCCACCACATGAAATGTCACTGCCAGTACCAGAAGCTTTTATGGTAGCTGTTGTACTTGAGGCATAGCAGCCAGACAAGAGACATCCTTTGGAAGGGCTTATGAACGTGTGTGGTTCATGAATTGTTTTTCTGACATAACCAGGAAACACAGTGATTGATTATTAAATCAGAGCTTTAATTTCTTGCCTTATTAAATCTTGTAGGGAAATGACATCATTGGTGCAGCCAAACGAATGGCCCTGCTCATGGCAGAGATGTCCCGTCTGGTTCGCGGCGGCAGCGGAAACAAGCGTGCTCTCATCCAGTGCGCCAAAGACATTGCTAAGGCTTCTGATGAGGTCACTCGGCTGGCTAAGGAGGTGGCCAAACAATGCACTGATAAACGTATCCGGACCAACCTGCTCCAGGTCAGAATAGTTGCCTTAAAAGGGAACTTCAACAGCGTTCTCTAAGTGTTGAAAAACCTGCCTGTTTTAATGTTGGAAAATATTTTGACATCATTTCTTTCTTTCTTTTTTTTTTTTACACCGTGTATCAGGTGTGTGAACGCATCCCCACCATCAGCACTCAGCTCAAAATCCTGTCCACTGTCAAAGCTACCATGTTGGGTCGTACCAACATCAGCGAAGAGGAGTCAGAGCAGGTGAGAGGATTTTTTTTATTTAGTTCTAATGTACCAGAATCCTCATAATTGTCTTATAGTGGCTATCAGTGAAGGGTTGTTCAGATCTCCTTCACCACTAATGTAATTCTTTTTGCTGCAGGCAACGGAGATGTTGGTTCACAACGCTCAGAACCTGATGCAGTCTGTGAAGGAGACGGTCAGAGAAGCAGAGGCGGCTTCCATTAAGATCCGGACAGATGCCGGTTTCACTCTCCACTGGGTTAGAAAGACCCCCTGGTACCAATAAGAGAAGAGAAATTGGTCCTCTGCATGATGTCGGCTCTGTCGAGTTGTGCATAAGGACACTGAATGAACAGACATGCATTATCAGAGCCCAAAATCCTAATACGGGCAAAGTTTCTCTGGTAGTCCCATGTCCTGTCTGTAATGGTTGCTGTTGTGGAAGAATGTAAAAGATGGGACTAAAAGTGAGGGTTGTGGGTTAAAATATTACTGGGAAGTGTGTAAAAATCTATTTTAAAGCTTATTTTGACAAATCCCAGGAGTATATATATTTTGATCAGAGATGAGATTTTGCGTAAGGATGATTGTTTCTGGTCGTTTTCTGACTACAGAGCATGTTAAATTAAATTGAAATGACGTTTTCTCGAGACATTTTTATATCTGATTATTTTAGTATCACTATCACTTACCTTTGCTATTACAAGCACACAAACTTGAGTTGTTACAAGTGCAGCAGAGGGCTATGCACAGCACACAGAGCAAACAGTGCTATTTACATCTGTTTACAATATTCTTTATTATGAGAGGTGAAATAAAAACACTGTTCTTTACTTATCATGCTGTAATGCAGTTGTAGCAGTCTTTATCTTCTGAGGTCTGCCAAAGATATTTGCCCTTAGTCTTTGGAAGTGTAGTTGTCTTTATTTTCAGATTTGAGTTCAGGGTTTTTAAACCTAATTTAAATAACAAAAACAAACTAATGAAAATTCCAATGCAACACAGGCATATTATATAGATGGTAGTTGTTGCTTTGGGATCATATGTAATAAATAAGCTTGTATAACATTATGAGAATGAAAAGTGATATTTTTGTTAATTCATTAGTCATTTTGCTTAGAAAGCATGCAAACTATTGACCATTTCCTGCAGTTCTTCTTTTTAAACTGTTTCGTAACCATCACGCACACTTGTATGTCTCTTTTCCTGTGCACAATCATTTCCGATGTATGTATTGCACACTTCTCTAAGGCAGTCAAGGGAAAGAGCAGAACTGCCAGCACCTGGTTAAACACTCATTCTGTATTATAACAATTTGTCAGAATATGTTTTCATACACTAAATTGTAACCGCCATCTGTAGTGGATACTTAAAGATATGGACACTCGTGAAAGTCTTTCTAATATCTAATACAAACTGATGTGCCTTTCAAGATTAACTTTATTTGCAATTGATACAGCTTCTATCCTAAGATGTTTTCTATCATTTGTACAAGGCGTCATGGTGTTAATTTGTTCAAAACACTTGTACAGATTTCTGCTTTCACGTTAAACCTGATTGATGACTTCTGCTAATAGTACTATTCTCTATGCAGGCCCTTTTTTCTCTATGATTATGCAACTTAGAATGGTTCAAATGAGTTTGAACATTAGTTTGCTGAGGCATTGTTCATAATTTTGTAATAAAGCATTTTATAGCACTTGGAGTTTTTTGCTATTTCTTATTTTGAAATTGACCTCTTTTTGTTTCTTTTACATTTCACAGAGGCGTACTCTATCATAAGGGTTCACAAACCGCCAGTTTTCTTTACCTGCAATGATGGACCTATTTTAACTTTTAGCCTTTTAGAGAGCCCCCAGAACTGTGACTGTACTAGAAATGAGAGGTACAGATAATTGTGGGATGGAGGGATCTTTTTTAGATATGGCAGATAGACATCAGAGTGCTAAAACTGATCAAATGACTGGTAAATGGTGGAACAGGCACAGTGTTGCATTCATAAGTGTTTTTTTGTTTTTTTACTGAAACCTGTGCAAACAAAAACTAAGTGGTTACACATTTTAGCCATGTTAATAAAAGCCCTGCTATATTTGACTGTTTAACCAGCTGGACAGTTCAGTTTTATTTCTTTAAACTTGATCTGGAAGAAAACGGCACCCCAGTGCTTATCAAACCAGTTGGGAATCAGCTGATGATCGAAAACAACATGTGGGTTTTACTTCATGTGGCCCTTGAAGACATTGCTCTTATGAACATCTGATCTGGATAACTCCATAAATACACATATGCACACTTTGTACGTAAGGTTTTATATCTAAACGGTGCTATGCTTTGTAATGGGTTTGTAATGGGCTGCGTATGAGAGGGAACTTCATAGAACTGATCCAGGGGGGAAACGAAAGAACCGCGATAACACCAGATATTTCTCCTTTCTATGGAAGCAAAATGTACACTGGCCCAGACAATTAAAAACCCGAGATAATATCGACCTTTGCCCAAACACAGCCTCTAATATTCTCTTTAGGTTACAGGCGGTTGAACAATTTCTCAATCATCATTTGAGGGAAAGGCAGCTGCTGTCTTTCTGTCCCCTTCTCGGTCCGACAACAGAGGATTCCAAGGCTTTACCGCATCGAGAGATACCTTGCAAATCTGAGGAAAAATGTCTGACGAAGGGACGAAAACGTCGACAGGGAGGATAACAACGTTACGGTAATAAACTGGTTGGTGATTTTCGTGAGACTGAACGATGAGCTCCGCTCAGTTAGCCTCTGTAGCTAGCTGTTAATTCAAGCTAACGTCTGTGGTGTTGTAACTGTCAGGTGGAGGAGCAGAGCGATAAAACGCTTCAACCTTTGAACGTAACATCACTTAAAAAAATGCAAGTTAATCCGCTGTCAGCGCTTATTTGCATAATCATTTCTTATACCGTACAGTGCGCAGCTAGCCGAACAAGTGGGGTTCACATTACTCAAAGGCAAAATTTTGTCGCTGCACTTATCCAGTCTGTCATCCTGTAATTGTATTCACACAAACACACACACACACTTATGTACATTAAATATTATATAATAATATACATTATATAAATGTATGATAAATAATACACTTATTTAGCTGATTTCTTAAAGCAATTGATGCATGAAATCACGTCAGAACACTTGACGTGCATTAAAAACAAACTTAATATTTTGATTAGAAGTTAAAACTAAACACATTTCATAATGTGTAAAATAGTAATGAGAGGATGGTTGGACAAACGAGCTCATTATGTAACGAATGAGTCTCTTGAGTGAAGTTAAGCATAATATGTAAATGGTAAACCCAAATGTAAATAAAATGTGTTGCAAGGAAATATAGAGTTTTCAACATAGAGTTTTGGCCAGTTTATCTTTAATTAGACCAAAAGATCATTCACATTGTAATAATTATTTACAATGCAGTGTTGTGCTGACAAACGGCTAACGCTTTGTTGACATAAAAAAAAACTACAAAAAGTGAACCGTGGGGCGTTCAATTGGCCTTGGAGACCTACTTTTTAAATAGCAAATGTTTCAGAGGAAACCTGTGCTAAAGCACATTGAACGAGACATGTTTGGTTATCAAATGTGTATCGTAAGATGACTGAGTCATGTTTTCAACTGCTAAAGCAAGATAGCAATCTCGGGGATCAAGACAAACAATGATAGTTAAAACGATTAATTGAACGTCATTTCAAAACATGAAAGATTGTTTAAAGTTGACGTAAATAAAGGTGACTGGCAAGAAATGGGATTAGAACCTGCTAAAAGTCCTAAATTTGAAGACACAAGAGGCCACAAATGTATAAGTACATAAACGTGTATGCATGCTGTTTGAGCTGTTTATGGTGTAGCTTGAGTCCTGCTATTTTCCATGTTTTTTACTTACTGGCTTCAAATGCAGCATAGAAAGCCTCCAGTAATTGGAATCCGTTCAGCCAATCACAAGCACGAGAGCTATTAAGACCCGCCCACTTCCTCCACCAGTGTATCAGGGTTGGCCAGAGAGCAGCCTCAGTTCCTGGAGTCAGAAAGCACGTTGCTTTGACAGAGAGGTGAAAGCTGTTGATAATTTAATCTTCTGCTGAATTTTCTGACATCATGCCAACACCAAGGTGAGATCCAAATGATGATATACACCCGTGTTTCCACAGCGAGCTAGTCTGCTCCCATGATTGATGTTGTGAGAACATGTGCTTACATTGCTGCCTGTTTTTTAATAGGCAGCCTTAGAACACTGTTTTGCATCCTTTTTATACAAATGGAAAAATGTACTCTACATCTAAACAAGTCCAATATTTTGTTAACATTATTTAAACCACATGTTTTCTCTGTCTTTGTAATTGGTTAACTTCTGACAAAGAGTCTTGTCAGAAGTAGACTTTGACCATAATAGTTTCTAATGACTTAGAATTTCTAGGTGATAGGGTTTTGCAAACAGAAGACACATTTCTATCTTTTACAGAGAAACTTAAAATAAAAAAAATGCATTATTATCAACCTTTTGAATGATGCATGAACTAACCATTTCTGTATATGAAAACAATGGCATAAAAAAATCCTCCATTTGTCATCTTTTCAATGTAACTAATATTTACATGTGCATATCTGTCCATTACCAGAGAAAGAGTCTCTGGTAACAAGGCCTTCAGTGAAACATTGAGTAGTCCCTTGCTGATGTTGAAGCATTTTAAGCAAAGAAATTACAAACAGACGATCTCCTGCATCACAGCAGATTCATTCATCTGTTCTTGAAGAGCAACTCAGTGGGAGTGCACACAATACAATCCTTTTTTTGTTTCCACACAGTGAAAACACGCTCTTTGGGATGGGAAATCCCTTGCTTGACATCTCAGCTGTTGTGGACAAAGATTTCCTTGACAAGTAAGTCTAAATGGATCATTTGTTTGCCACTTGTATAATCTTATTTCTGTGCCCTAAACGTCAATGAGATTTCTAATAATTTCCACCATTCCACCCTGTTATTTTTTCCTTAAAGGTTTGGACTGAAGCCAAATGACCAGATCCTTGCTGAGGACAAACACAAAGCCTTGTGAGTCATGTTTACGGGGAAACCAACGTTTAGCCAGTAGTGTGATGCATAGTGTTAAGATTTCGTAAAACCAAATAAGGGATACACTGGTCATTCATACCCCACTACTACCATGCTGGCACTGTTAGCTGTGCTCAAAATAGAAAGCCATAAATCAGGCCAGGGTAAGGGTGTACTCTGCCTCCCACCCATTGGCAGCTGATAGACTCCCTCCCACCGCCCTGAATTGGATTACATGGTTGTACAAAATGGGTGGATGGACACTGGACACTGGTCTGGTGGTTAGCACTGCGGCCTCATGGCAGGAAGATTTCCAGTTACCATCCCCGGGGGCCTTTCTGAGTGGAGTTTGTATGTTCTCCCCTTTTATGCAACGGTTCTCTCAGGCCTCCTCCCACAATCTTAAAATGTATGTTAGCTTAATTGAAGAGTCTAAATTTGCCATCGAAGCAAATGTCAGCGTGTGTGTGGTTGTTTGTCTCTGTAAGGGCTGGACGTCTGACCCATTGACGGCTGGAATAGGCTCCAGCCCCCGTGTGATTCAACAAGGTATAAGCGGTGTAGCAGATGGATGTTTCAGATATCAGGCGTGGGGATGCTTAGAACAAGTGTCCATTTAGTGAGCTGAAATGGTACTTGAGAAGTGTCCAGATCCTATGGGTGAATTCACACCTCACTTGGGTCCAGTTGTGTTTGTTGGATGTGATAACCACAATCTTATCTGCCAGTCACTGAGTAACAGCAGTTTAGACTTTAGAGGTTAGGTGTTCCTGTGCATAAACAAGTAGTTTCTGTGCATTTGTTAACACATTGTGTATTTATATAACAAACATTGAGAGCGATTCATTAATAAAAAATAAAAAATTGTTTACTTGTGAACATTGTTCTTCAATTTCCATAGTGTAACATATCTTTGACAGTTATCCCCATCAAGTGGCTCTTGTCCCGAGTACTGAAAAAAGTATTTTTTTACACTCCCCATATCAATCTTATTGAGAGACCCTGTTTTTTTTGTTTTTTTGTAAATGTAGTACCATCTATGGAACTTTTCTTCTCTTTTTGTAAGAAATAAAAGCATATAGATAAATTATTTGCCAAATGTTATCACTGAATTACCTTTGATATCCTTAACAGTTTATGTATCAAAGGGGTTTTTATGTCAGGTAATAAATGTCTTTAATCTAGAAAATTATTTTCTGAGAATAGGAAAGAAATAATGAAAAACATTTAACCTTTATTTCATTTTCTAAATTATACTGAAATTATATATATATAATATATTAATTAATGCAAGATACTGTCATGCACATCCAATCTGAGGCGAATCACAGTGCAGTGGTTACAAAACCATGGAGCGCCAAAATGAATAAGATATAGATATGCCAGATTGTTCGTACCTTACAATAGGTCACCTCATCAAGTCTGGTTAGTCTATCAGCGAGCACATGTGACCTTGGGCGGCGACTGTGCCGGCAGCACAAAGCAGCATCATCAGCAGTGTTGTTCTCCTTCAGCACAAAGGCTGTGGTGTTATCTTTAGCCCCACAGACACAGCTCTCTCCACATTCTGCACAAGGTCAGGGCAGGATTAACATGCTGCTTTGGTGGTTAATTCCCGACACAATGCATTTCAATGCATGTCCTGACCACACACGGGAGCATGCTCGCCATCATGTCCACAGGCTTCACAGCAATCATGCCGCGTTTCCATGTAAAGCACATAGAAAGCTTCAGATGCTGTGATACGCGCCCCAAAATCCTGATGAAACCCCCGAGTGACGATGTCATTTGTCAAGGGGATCTGTCACAAACCGGTTGGTCTGTGGAAAAATAAATTTGGCTGAAAAATGATAGGGATAAAGAAATTCATTACAGAGCAGGACTCAATAGACTTACAGGACTAGTCAACTAACACTATTGTTGCACTACTGAATCTCATGTAACACGATTCATCTTTTTCCTGCCTTCATCCTGGTGGGAAAGAGATCATTGGACGCAGTGCACTGTGGCTGTTCCTGAATTCAATTATCGAGACACAGCAGAGCCCATATAATCCTGTTGTGGCTGAGAAATTGCCTGCTGTACAGTAGCAACCATCAACGTCCCCTTTAGTACTGGCTGGGGAGTTGATGCATCTTTTTTTGTGGTTGTTTTTTTAAATATGCCACAGCTGTGTTGCCTTCATGTTTTGATAACTGTTAAATCATTGCAGAGGTGTGCATATTGTAACATAGCAGCGTTTGCTGCTTGCTGAGTGCTCTGTGATAGTAAACAGATGAATAACAGATTAAAAAAAGGTATTTTAGCCTCGCATTTGTCCAAAATGTTCACTTTCAGAAAATGGCAAGGTTATAAAAATAATGATAAAAAAATGACATATTCACTCTTCTGTTTGATGGAGAGTCACGCTGCAACGAGGAAAGTACAACTTAAGCTCCCATTTGCACGATTGCAATAACTTTCTGTTTCTGGGCTTAACTACATTATTTGTGAAATGAAGACAAAATGGAAAAAATGCTAAACGTACAACGAAACCCATTCATAATCCGATACAATAATCCAAAGTACTGTTACAATAGCATTCCAGTAATCATGTCACACCACACAAGGCAGCTGTTGCTTCCAAGCATTTTGGATTCCCCCTCCGTGTCGGGGCGGTGGGGTCAGTGACTGTGTGGGTCATGCTCAGTCACAGCTTTTGCTGCAACATATCCACTGTGGTTAGCGGGCTCCGGCTGAATAGGGTGTTTTTCAGCAGACGCTGTTTTTTCAGTGGTGTGGGAGGAAACCCACTAACCGTAACCTTGTTTGTGACTTAAATTCTGATGGGTGGTAGCACACCAGGCAGAGCTGCAGTTCATCTTCTTTTAGTGATCATTTCTGCCACGGCTTTGAATATGTACTTTGTCTTTGGAAGGCTGGGATTTTTGTGGTTGATATTGTGTTGTTATCGAGTAATTGGTGATTCACAATGTCTTTATTGCAAGTGACACAATAGAATGTTGGTGTAGTTCTTCCTTCTTATTAAGGCATTCTCAATTTAGATTTAGCATAAAGGATTTCATATTGCGTTCACCCCTTTTCTTAGTTGAGCAGTCCTTTTTTTGTTATTGTTATTATTATGTGCGGGTGTCATAAAGCAAGGAATTCACATTGTGTGTCCAGCAGGTGGCAACAACAGCCTGCTGTTTCTACCCCAAGGAACCTCCAGAGGAGGCATGAAAACACACCTCTTTTGGTTGGAGATTATCATTTGGGCAAACACACATTTTATTTCAGGATAACTAGGCATTACAAGCTGTTATGAACAGGCAGCATTTCATAATATACCATGCACTCAAACCCTCCTGGGATTGTTAACCATGTCATATTAGAGCTAATAACTATTAGTGTGTCAAATTAGTGAATCATTGTTACAGTGTGTGTGTGTGTGTGTTTTTTTCCACCCTGCACGTGGGGGAATCATGTGGCTCCTGAATATTAGTGCTGTTCAAACATTTGTTTTATGACTCCCTCTGTCCAATGATAATTAATTGTTTACTTTCTCATCTTTGGATGATGGCATGACTCTTTTCAGGGATTGTTTGCTCACAGCAATTAAGTTCATCAGGGCTCATCTTCTTTTCTCCTCCCTCCCTGTACCCCCCCCTCCCCCCCACCCTCCCTCTTTCTCTCTGTTTCTCTCTGCTAAATGCAGATTAGCAGCGTCACAATCACATCCAGAATGAGAGTAAACTCCTCATTATGCCGTGTGACCCTCTGCTGCATGAATAATTCAGGGCGCAGCGTTAGTGGATGGCTGTTATTAGCATTCCGGATGGCAATGAAAAAGAGGAAAAGAGGGTGGAAGGCTCATATCACTGACAAGGCTGACTCAGGGGGATCGGCACTGGATTGAGACACACATCACACACGCATCATCACACGACACAGGAGATCAGTTGAGGTGCCTCTCCACTCGCACACCCTGCTGTCTGTGTACATCTTACACACCCCTGCTGCTGCTGCTGTGCAGCTCAATCTGCTTACTGGGGAAGAAAACAACAAAGGCCTCTCTCACTGAGTACATGCTAAACACTCTGGCTCCTGGGTTTGTCTGTGTGATAGATTCTCCTCTGTAAACACACTTGACTCTACCCCCCTTTCTTTATTTTTACGTTTTGAATAAATAACGAAGCACATTGAGAGCGCTAGAAACCCCCCAGCGGAGCTATCATGGCATGCCATGAGAAGAAACGCTCCCTCTTGTTTGGCGTGTGCGTGTGTTTGTGTGTTTGTGTGCAGTGGCATGCAGGCATGCGTGCAGAGACTGCATGTGCTTGCCATGGTGCCACTTCACGAGATGCATTCACGCTCGAGTGACTGTGTAAGCGTATAACAGCGCCCAGATCCCTTATCTGTTGCTAAGGCTGAGTGTTGTACTACAGTTCTGAAACTCACCTCTGATGGCCACGGGGAGGGGGTGGGGGGTATCCAAGTCCAGCTCTCTCTGCCACTCAGGACAAAGGTCATGGGCTTTCATCCATCAGCCAACCTCCGAGGCAGAGCAGAGATTAATGACACGCATCTGGTAATTGAGACGTTAGAACCATTTCAGCTGCCAGCTACGCTGCTCTTTATGTTTTATTGATAAGCATAAATTTGACAATTTGGGGCATTTGCGTAAATCTGACGTGCTAAACAGAGCTTTGCCTAACTGTTACAAATATGGATCCAGACCTTTTGAGTTATGAAACAAGAAAAGTTTTCCAAAAAAAAAGGAATTGAGGACAAGCATGGGGCTGTTTTGATAGTGTAATGAGATGCAGTTCAGGGTGATGTCTCTGCACTACAAGCATGCAGACTGCATCCTGAAAGATGGCTGATGCAATCATAATTAAGGCATGTCCTCACTGGAACTGCAGATGCCTTCTTTTTTGTTGATGGCAGCTTCCAGCAGGTGGTGCCAGAAGGAAACATCACAAGTGAAAGGGGGTGTAACAAACAGCCTCTACATCTCTTTGCATGTGCCCCCCCCCTCCCTCCGGCCCCTTCTTCCCCTCTCCTCCCTCCAACTCCCCCCTTTAAAGAGCGTTTTATAATTAAAATGTGGGCGTCTCAGCCAGTACATACAGCATGTTCAGTTCAGAAAAGCATGCTCGGGGCTATTTTTAGTCATCTTTGATCCCCAGCAGCCACACAGGAAAAGCCACTGATGGCAGAAGCCCTTATACATGTAGGTTACTTGATATAGTATCATGCTGATAATTTCTTTACACTACGTCTGTGCGGGGGTAGAGATGCAAGGCCTGACTGGTGAGCAGAAACACTCCCCGCGTGTTTAAAGTTCACACTGGGCCATATGGTCCCCGCAGTAGGGGGCTGGTGGAATTATTCACACGGTGCGCTCTGAATCACCGAGATCCTGGTATCGACCTCCAAGATAAGGGGAACGTCTCAAAGGCTTTGTGCTCCGGCTTCCAATCTCAATCCTCAAGAGAACGCCAGAAGCCCCATCCATGCTTACACTCTCCCTCTTCCCACTCCTCGCCATCAGCGTGTCCCTCTTTCCATCTTTCATGTCGTCACACACATCCACTGCGAAGTGTGACAAACAACGCCACCCTCTGCAGCGTGAAGCCAAAAACCTGTGACATTTCCGAGGAAATAATGTGAAATCATACTCTATGGCCGGATTTCACCCCCAACCATGTAATCCTTGAGTGCAGCCTAATTAAGTACACACAGCAGTCCTCAGTTAATGCCAACAAATGGGTTGTTGCTGCTGGATCGGTCGATTATTAAAGGGATGCACATTTCTTGTGTCTGCATTCTAATGCAATTACTCACCCATTATGACCATGTAATTGTGCAGTCATTAATTGTGCATCTAGTCTGGCTGAAGTCGTGTTGTTTTTTTGTTTTTTTTGCACTGTGGGACCTGAGGCAAATTGTCTTGGCTGAGTTCACTCAAATGGATTGAGATACCTGAACGACAGTAACATCGTAATGCTTTTGTGCAAATCAATATTCACCCTTGACTGTAGTCTATTAGAGGGTGTCAGAGGATGGAGAACAAGGCCTTAGTCGCTGTTGGAATCATGACTCATTTGTGTTCAGTACTTTTATGCACCTCATTCTTTGCCATCTCTCCCCATCCTGCCCTAATGTTCCCGTGATAAGAATGTCCTATTCATTCAGCGTTCCTCACCGGTAGCTACAGAGAGAGACTACAAGCATTGAGTGAAAAGCACATCTATTTCTGAGAGGGAGGGCGAGCCTGGCAGAAGATAATTATTGATTTGAAATAAGAAAGGATAAGGCTCAACCTTGAGCAGCCCAGCAATAGCACACAGAACAGAATAATTAATGGGCCTGTCTTTTGTCGGGACAAGCCTTCACACGGAGACGAGCGTATTGATTTTAAACAGATAAACTGCGTAACCCTTTGTGAAGGGTTTGACAAACAATTTAATTGGGGGGAAAAACAACAATATTCCTTACCCTTTCCAT
Source organism: Menidia menidia (assembly GCA_907169785.1). Taxonomy (NCBI): domain Eukaryota; kingdom Metazoa; phylum Chordata; class Actinopteri; order Atheriniformes; family Atherinopsidae; genus Menidia; species Menidia menidia. Next base: position 5,740,543 of record CAJRST010010001.1, on the reverse strand, counting down.
CTCCCTTTCATCACGTCCCTGAGCTGTTTTTCCTCCGTCTGACCTATGGAAACAATTACTGTGCATCAGGCCTTACGCTGCCTCCAGACTACCAAGGAAGGCTCGTGTAGGATGCACGGACTGATTGGAGAATCTAATCATTGCTAGAACTCGTCTCCACTCCAGATGTGCGTGTTGAAACTGGGATTAGCAAAGCTTTTTAGCTGCATCGCTGCCTCTCTGCCTGTGTCAGATAGAGAGAAGATGGATCTGCCTGTTTAAATGTACCTGCCTGCTATAGTTGAAGCAGAGATAATTTACTGTTCCTCCACATCCCACCTCCTCCCTAATCCCCTGAGGAGAGCTGCAAAGAAGCCCCGGTGCTCTCACTTCTCCGCTTGCCCTCTCCTGATTAGTGATAGGGGCCGTTTGATCATGTTTCCCTGCCTGTCCTTGTGATTTGTAAGCAGTTTAAACGTGAACAAGGCAATTAAATAAGAAAGAACGGCATATAGGAGAGTGGGTGCTTCAGTGATCATTAACGATAAATTACCCTGGTGTGCACTCAAACACTCGGGAGGACTTTCAGGCGGACCACTCCGGAGGATCCAGATCCAATCTAGCCATTGATTAACAGAGACTTGTTCTTCCTGTGAAATCACTCGACGGGGATTTTAGGGCACTCATCCGGTCTTATCGAGATAGGCTAACATCAAAGGCGAATGAAGAGGGATTGGTTAAATGGGCTCCTCTTGCCCTCCATGTTAAAGACTTAGAGGAGCAAATCCTGAATTATTGCCTCATGTAAATAATCTACTTGGCTTGTTTTTCTTCTCTCTTTTTTTTTTTTTTTGGGTGAAGTGAAAAAGGAACTCATGAGTCACCCATGGTGAAGGACACTTGTAGTGCTTTGGAAGCTCTCATATTTCCCCTGATGGGAAACAACAGTGGGGGTTTCATTCCCAGGAATGTAAACAACACAATTTTCCCAACTTGTGTGATCTACGTCAACAATCTGAGTGTGTTAAGCCATAAGGCATTACTTATCAAAGGGGACAATCATTCTTTAACACAAATATTTTATTCACTAGCTTAAATGGTCTCATTTGAATATAATTTAAGCGGAATGGAAAAGTACCTCGAATTGAAAGGTACGAAATGCAAGAAATGCACTTTGCTTTTAGCTGAAAGTGATATCTCACTGGACCGCCACTAGCCCCCTTGTAAACCATATGTAACGTGAGACAGACTGACCATACATTAGAGGAATGCATTGCATAGCTGAAATTGCTCTTCCATTGAACACCACCAGCAGGTTTTAAAAGCTGAGGAGAGTAGCTAAGGACATTTTGTTCAAAACAATTTCTTTTCCTCTGCGCCCTCCCATCACAGACAGAGCTTAGACTGCAGTAGATGGAAAGGGATTTTCTCTCCCTAAATGGCCATGGGGGCTGTTTACGGTGCCACTACTATGGGATCACATGATGTTGGAGGGTGTAAAGGTCTTGAGGCAGCTGCTCCTTTTTGGATGGGATTTTCAGAGGCGTCCAAGAGCAGGGCCCCACGCTGTCTGCACTGAAAGGTGGAGCAAATACTTCTAGTGAGGAAGGGGAAGAAAAAAAATTCAAATCCTCAGAAGCTGTGTGTCTATTTGAAATGGGTCTGGAGTCCCTCGGCTGCCTTCATGTTATAAACACCCACAGTGCTCAAATTCTTCTTTTGTCAAGGAGTCATAACAGGTGTCTCAGGAAAGATTTTTTTTCCCCCGGTTCGCATATTTTCCACTTGCATGGAAAGTTTTTTTCTTTATTAGGAACATTCTGCCCTGGGTAGACCCCTTGCCTTGAGACATATGTAGACTTTCTTTGAAGCAGATAAAGTTACTTTCACACCAGCTCAGAATTTGGCCATGCCTAGTTAAACCAGGGTGTGCTGAATTCTTCTGGCTAACATGTGTTGGTAAGTCATGATGCACTTTGCATATGCTTTACTCCCGTGTACCACTATCTGCTGTGGTTACATGCGGAACTTCTGGATTTTTTCCCCCTGTGCCTGAGAGCATATATTTTAGTGTCTAAAGTCCCTTCCATCCTAAAAACCAAACAAAGCACTAGCACTCTTTTGTAGGCCCATATATCTAAAAATGTGACATTCAATGGCATGTTTAGACTGCCAGAATCAACTGTCATTACTCAAGTTGATCTTAAGTAGTTAATCTTCACTGCTTATCTCTGCTGAGTTTCAACCTCTTATGTCCGTTTGGCTTCTCTGTTTACATCAAATCTCATCATTAGTTTCAAAGTTCACATCTTATTTGAAAAGCTTGGAAAATAATACTCCACCCATGTTATGTTTATTGTTTTACGTCCCAGTAAGGAATCTGACTTCCAATTTATGTGCTTTAATTTCTTAGGTGTATGAAAAGAGAAATTCCAACTTCTCATCTTTTACTTAATGTGCTGTCAAAACATCAGTGAAATATGTCCCATGTAAGAACTGAAAACATACTTAACATACATATTTTAGTTTTTTTAAGTATTTCAGCTCCCCCTCCAAGTCTTTTCAGTTACGTGTGTGGTCTGACCTTTCAGGCTATTAACTGTATGGTCTCTCATAGATTTGCTTCAAGGGCTATTAAGTACTATAGAGTCAAAAAGATTCAGACCCTGTGGAAAGGAGTTTGGGGTAGAGTCAAGTGGCCCACTCCACACCCTGAAATGATCTGCTTGAATAGAGGTGTAAACCAGAGGAAGGAAAATTTTGGGAAACGTCAGTGTCACAGACTTTTCACGGAGAAGTCTGGAATCTGTCAGTCTTTGAAAAAAGCCACAATATGTCTCCTTTAAACAAAAATCCCATTTGAAATCCCAAATGACTCTGCAACATAACACGACCATGCACACGAATTTTAACTTCCTTTAGCCTGTTAATGTAATGTGATGTTAAACCGGACACCAGTGGGAATGGAAGGGCCCACCTTTAGTTATTTAGTATGCTGTAAACAGACTTACAAATGGACAGTCAAACTTACAAATGGTCAGGCAGCTGCAGATGAAGTGGCATCTGATCATGTGACATATCATCTTGACCGCAGCTGGGTTAATTGCCTTAACAGGGTGGACATGTTTTAATAAATAGCCCCTTGGGAAGCTTTTCTTTTTTAATGAACACATCATTCATCTTCCCAGTTTGCAAGCAGGGCCCAGCTTTGCATCACGTTACGCCGTAGCATCGAAACTATTGATGTTTGAGATGGGTGTATGATGGGAAAAATCCCAAAATGACAATACTGCTGTCAGTAGTAAACCCAAGTGAGTTCCTGTGGTTTGTGTTTGAAAACTCCTCAATTGTTTACCCTATTCCCCAGTGTGAGGCCCGTTTTAGTAAGTCATTGTGTTTAGTTTGGTAACAGTCGTTTAAAACTTTGCTGTATGCTTTAGACATCACAAATGAAATCTTCCTAAATAGTTTGTCTGGCCATCAGGCATTTGTGCACAGGGCAATTGTAAAACTAGTTTTTCTAATAGCCCTGAAAACATAGCCTATGAAATGCAAAATAGTTGCTCATTTCTTCCATGTTAAAGATGAATAGTTGCTTTTATTTAATGCGCCCCTTTGAGGAAGCAGTTCAAGTTCTTTAGATATAACTTTCTGCTCATGTTGCTTTAATACTGTCTGGCTAACTATAACCATGTGTCCCTCCTTTGCTTTTATCAAGCTGACATTAAGAACCCATCTGCCTCTTCTCAGCTCTGGCAACATCTGTGGTCAAGCATCCATTTGAACAAAATTCAGCATTTACTCGATTTACTATTTTTCTTTTTTGACTTGTTATATAAACAACTTGCAGCTGGAATGTCACAAATGAACAAGGGCAAAAACATCTATCGCTTTTTCTTTTATTTCTGAGTTAAAGTAGATCCGTGTGGAGTGTTCTCCCAGAAGGTGGAAGGCTTTCCTTCGGGCTTTCTTTTGCGGCCAAAGACATGCACACTAGGTTATATGTGATAGGTGGTTGTTGGTGGGCCCGCATGATTGTCTGTTTCTCTGTATTACAAAAAAAGGAACCTGTCCATTTACTTTATTTTGATGTCTTTTCTGTTTCTGTTTTTTTTTTATCCCCTTGTATCTTATGTTGAGGAGAGAAATGACGTGTTCATTGTGATACCAAACAGGGGATCTAAGGGGATACGAGGCATCATCTTATAAAGATAAAAATTAATCTGTTGTGTCTGTTTTAATTTAAGTTCTGTCACATTTTCACACCCCTGTGAGGCTCACCACTGCTCTTCATTCATACCTGCACATCCATTACCATCAGAATATTTATTGCCAAACTATTTGTGTTTTTACTCGCTTTTCTGCACATATTTTATTGGCCAGAAGGGAAGAAGCCGCCTTTATTCCTACGTTGCAGATGTTTTTCTGGGATTGTTATGATGTCGTGCTCATTTTTAATTACATCATATTCAGGCACCCTCTCAGCCGCAGGGGAGAGCTGATTAGATTCGGGTGGCAAGCGTTCAGACCTCGTGACCTAAGATTACCTTGTATATTCAACCATAGTTCAGGAATATATGTACTAATTATTTGAAGAAAAAAGTCCAACTGGAAAAGATGATTAATCAGTGACATTAAATAGGCCGAAGGTCACCTTCACTGTGACATGTGGTTTAGCAAAAACACTGTCCCGGCTTTTATTCAACACCAGGCATCACGAGCAGGAGACGAGCAAGTGGTGCAGTTCTGATGAGACTAATATTAGACATCCACGTTTTTATTTTGGGCTTGGTATGTACATGGGCCTCTGGGCTATTTTGATTAAGTTATGTGTGAATGATTTGAATTTCAGAATCTGCAGCTTCTTCCGTAAAATATCTATTTGAGGGGTTTTGACTCTAAGTTTTTGGACTATAACATCAAGAAAACACAAATATAAATACCCTGGATGTCTTTTGTTAGAATCCCTCATGTCTTTTAAAATAAAATGAGTCGGGAAAGATGTGGAATAAATTGCAACTTGACTGGCAACTCCACTTTTTGATTTTCAGGTTTGACGAAATGGTCAAGAGGAACAAAGTCGAATACCATGCTGGTGGTTCTACCCAGAACTCGGTGAAAATTGCTCAGGTTAGTGATATCCAGCTCTGTGCACTGTGCCTGAATGTGTTTTGAATATACAGTGGTATGCTTGTAACCTTAGATTTATCGGCATGGCAGCCCTGGGAATAGAGTATCGCTGCATAGCACATTGACACATTACAGTCCTAGCTGCTGTGAATTCATCAGACCTGCCACAGGAAAAAAAAAAAAAAGCAGGAAGGATTAATAATATTTACTGTGTTATCTAGTTGGCCTAATTTCCTGAGACATATCAAGCATCAATTAGTGAGAATTACAAGTAGAGGCAATTAACATGTCGCAACAAATTACATCAAACAATTGCTGATCTTCTCCCTGGCTGGTAGACAGATCAGAGCATCTAAAAGAAATTGTTGATTGTCCAAATCTAAAATGACAATCTGAGCTCTGAAAGATTATTCATTGAATCATTTTTTTTCCTCTTAAGTGACTGCAGCATGTCTCTGAATTTGACATGCAGCGATTAGCTGCTGATAAGGCTCCAGATAAACAAAGAAAAGGCACCCAGCTGTAAAATAACTCTTTTCCAGGGAGGAGAAATGAGTGCAGAAGCTAATTGAGAGGCTGATGTCTACGACAGCAGAAAGTATCTCATTTTATGTGTGTATTTTGTTTGTCAGTGTCGTTGCAGTGTGTATTCTCTTTGTATATATTTCAGTAGGCCCGTCTGTGTTTGTGTGTATTCGTCAAGATAGACATAGAATGAGGGAAAACAAAGCAAACGGGCCCTCAGGCTGCCACCATCTCTATCCTTTACAGACAGTAAACATCATTTTAAAAGAGGCACAGAGCTGTGCATCTCCATACAAACAGTCTTTAATTATCAAGATCAGAAGCGTTTGCATAAAACTGAGTGACTCACAGACATTAACTGTCAACTTTGTTTTATTCTTTGGGCACCACCTCCTCGTTTTTCAAATGCTGTGAAGCTTTAAACAATGCTTTTCTCCTTAAAGCAGTAACAAGCTTAGAAACGTGGACGCTGAATTTTCAACAGGAGACTCCTTCCTCCTCTGTTGTCACAGCTCAAGCTCCAGTAAAAAGGCATATAATCACTTTGGTCTTCAGTGAAGACATAGAAGTTGACAACGATTTTTCATGTTTAATTTAAAAGGACAGTGGATGTATTGCCCCAAGCAGTAAATCAACACCCATGTGAAATCAGATGGAGAAAGAATTTTTATTGCTAGCTGGAGAAGGAGCCGTCATGGCCCCTGTGCCCTGCGAGAAATGTTCAGTTAACTAAATTGTTCTCATAATGGCATAGCAGGGCTTAGTCAAATGTTATTTTACCCTTTTTATTTGGATATTTACCCCCTTCTGAGGAAAGATGTTGAGCAGATTCTGAAATACTGAAGATAACAAGAGTGTTTTCGTCCCACTCCCTGAAGTCTCCGAAACACTTTCTGTCAATATATACCTTGAAGCACTGACTTTTCCACATTTCACTTTCAGTTGATGGTGTTCTTTTATGAAATATGTATAATGCATAACCGGCTCCGAGATTATCACATTGTAGCACCTGCAATATGTGAAACTTCAAAAACTGTTGTATTGTGGAAGCTGAACCTTCAAACACGAATGATATGCACTGCAGCTCTGAATCCACATCAAAGGGGCCCAGTGACTAAATGAGATGCTCGATCCAGGCAGGTTTGCTCAGGAGCACCATCACCGCTGGAGGAGGGAGTGGAGTGTTCAGAGGCTTTGCACAGGAATCGCTACACATGCTGGGAAAAACCCAGGGTGTGGGAGGATCAATGTCTTCTCCAGTAGAACTCGTACTTTCCTCCAAAACCCAGCCACTTCATCCGAGGCTGTAAAAGGTTAAATACTGCCGCTTCTCCCAAGTTAAGATTTCTACACTATCAAGGAGAACGTAAACAGTGGCTTTAGGAAGATGCTGAATCAATGAGAATTGGATTTAGTCAAATGAGAATTGACAATGAAGAAGCTTAGATGGATGAAACTCGGTTTCCCTCTAACCACCATCTTAGCCCTGCTCTTTGATTGGGTATTGTTTGCTTTTCATCAATGCGGTACAGTTAGTGCTGTCTTTACACTTTCAGTTGTCATGCGCTCATCCATATTCAAGCCCATGTTTTTGACAAACAGCAGGTCTCAAAGTAGATATATCAACCTGTTTTAAAAAAAACTTTTTTAGCTGTAAACATGTGCTCCTGAATAAGCCTTGAATCATGTTTGAATCAAGTCAGTGAGCTTGCATGCGTGTATGCAAAGCTCTCAAAAAAGTGATAATAGAAGTGGGTAGGAGGTTGTTGCCTTTGCCCAGCTCTCACAAACATCGTGCCCTGAAGGGGCTTCCAACGTAAAGGCTTACTTACTGGATGTTGCAGGGCTGTAAGGTAACAAAAAACAGCCCAGTGTTCCTGCTCACATATATAGGCTCACACATCAAAGGGCTTCTGCTCAGATCTGGCACAGCAGGAAGCAAAAATCATCTTTTTTTTAACAGTTATTTACAAAGTTGAAGGGGCAAAAAATGTTGCTTTTCTGAGCACATGGTCCAAAATTTGGTTGTTCCAAACACTCGTAGTGTTTTTCACAGGTGGCAGAAAATTGTTGGTGGGTGTCAGTTGACTGCAGGGCTGTATGGAGAAGCACAGTCAATTCATTTAAACACAACATCAAAGTCCTCCAACAGCTCCTAAGGGCCCAAAGATTGAAGTCTGAGCAGAGACAGGCTCATAGGGAGTTATTGCTGTTGTGAGGGGAAGTAGATTCTACTTGACTGCCTCATGTTATCCGTGTGCTCTCATTAGGTTCCCCACAAATCAACACCATTGACATATTGTATTTCTTTGCACTGTAAGCAGGCTTTTTAACCATTCACCAAATGGACAAATTGCTTTGTCTAAGTGCCTTGGCTGTAAATGTGTCACAAAAAGTTCTGATTAATTATGTTCTCTTTTCTTTATTTAGATTGTTAGCAATTCTGGAGCCTAAATCATCAATTCACTGTGATGTCCTAATTATTGTTTAGAGAGTATAGGCTTTTGAAAAATTTGCTGCCTCTGTCATGGTTATGATGCCTGTTTAACATTTCCTCAGACTTGGTCAATCGTGGAAAGGGTGAATGGGGCCCAGCCTAGTTTGTTGGCTCTGAGCTCTTAATTGGAAACGCATGTGCACCACACTATTGAAAGGAGTATTTAAATAACAGAAAAATCCCATAGCACCACTTGACTGTAAAAAGGTTCCTCACTAGCTCATATTTTGCAGGCAAACACTCAAAACGGTTTTTTGATGTCTCACTGAAGGCAGTGACTTATTTCTCTGGATGAAAATATTCCATGACCTAATGTTTGGCTTTTACCCCTCGTTTTGTTAAATAAATAAAGAATGGTAGCGTGCCTCCATTTGAATGGGCTAAATGAAGAAATGCCTGCGTCTGGTACCACTTAGAGAAAAGAGGACAGTTAAGGAGAAAGAGTGGAGCTTTTGTGTTCAAACTATGTGACTGAACTTTGAGGATGTGCTCTTATATACTAAAAGGGGGCATTTAAAATGTTTCTGTCACTTTCTGTTTTCACTGTTCTTTTAACTCTTAATGATCAGCATTAAAACAAATAGGCTTTGTCTGTTATGAGACCTGGGGGGGGGGTTGAGACATTTGATGCTGGTTTGTACTTGAGTTTCTGGGGTTTTTGATCAAATTAAGTGAGCTTGTACTTGCGTTGATGGCAGCACAGCTGTGCTGAAATGAGCAAGTTAATGACCGATTTAAACCCCGAACCCTGGTGGGCCTTTGAGCTGCACACCAAAGAAATCAACCCTCTCAAGTATGTTCCTGTTGTTAAAGCAAAACGCTCTTGTTTGTTTTAAGACAGGTTAATTGCAGAACCACTGTTGGCACCCACTCTGAGCCGTTTTATAGCATCGGGGTTTTTGTCGTTTCCTTCCCATTATGAAGTAGTGAAAGGTCACAGTCTGTTAAGCTTCTCCTGAGAGATGCATGAATCCAAATGTTTTGCCTTTTTTTTCTTCCTGTTTCTTTCCCATCGCCTCTCATTCTAGACATTCCAGGTGTGCAAGTATGCACTTGAGGTGGGCCACCATTGTTTTTCTCGACACAAGTGGCGGAAGCAGAGAACGGCTCATTCGCTTTGATGAGCGATGTGTTCATGCGTGGGCTTCAATGTCACCCGCCATGAGGCAGCTGTGTAGTCGCAGCTCATGTCTGTGGTGCCATTTACTCAATGATGAAGTGGAGAGATCTCTCTTGGTTCCACATTCACCACCCTTGTACACACTTGCGCACACCGTCTGAGCGTGTGTTTCTCCCACATTAACTTGATTGTGACTCTATGTCATAGCAAATACTAGCATTCATTAAATGTGGAACTCTGATCACTGTGATAAAGGTTGAGTGGGCGATTATGCAAGGATTTTGTCATCAGACGTCATTAAAGGCTGATTGTCCTGCCTTGTGTTGTCTTGTTTGCCCCATATGTGACTTTCACAAAGAATATAATTAGTTGGATTAATTTTTCCATTCAGATTTAGCAAGAATCGGATCCTAGCCAGAATTGGCACAGGTTGCTATATAGGTGACACGTCAACACAATAACCTTTTAAAGTTAATTTGCCATCACATTTGTGACCTGATTTCAGCTGCCAAAGGGAAGACGTGGGGAGTAGATTGTAACTCATAAGTATGCATTGGAAAGAGTGTTGATTAACATTGAGGGCTCAAGAGACAGACATACTCAATGTGTATCATCTAGCCTCAGAGGCTGGCATCAGAATTGAATGTGATATCTCTTGCATAACGTGTCCTTGCTTTAAGTCCTTGCTGCCAGGCTCGGGGAGAAAGGCTGCACCAATGGTTTGTTCACTTTTGTGCTTGGCAGTTATATAGCTGCTTAGGCTCCAGCTGAGCCCTGAGTGAAATATGAACAGACTCAGTCCACATATCTTGTACCATTTATGTCAAAGGCAGATCGTTTGCACAGGACACGGATACATCATTGCAATCTGTTGTTAAAAGCAGGGACTTGTGTGTATGGTCCACAGGGGATGCAGGGGAAAAAAATGTGCTCACATGGCTCTGAGAACATTTCTGTAAACAATGCTTCATTAAACCAACGTTTTTTGGAATCATCGGCTGACACAGGTCAAGTAACTGGTGAATGAAAGGATGATTGTGCATTTTACACAATTGCTCTACATTTTCATGCAACTATTGAGCGATGTCCCTCTCTCATATTTCCCCACAAAGTGCCTGTGGCAGTAGTATTTATTTGGCACATTCTCAGCATGCTCCCACTCTTGCGGTTGAAGTGTTGCATAGCAACTGAGAAAAACAGCTTTAAATATTTTGGTTAAAAAGCTTTTAAGAAAATAAAGAACAGCCTGCAATTACTGTTCATTTCTCCCAAGTTCATAAGTTTAAGGAGCTGTAGAATTGCGCCAAGTAATAAATGAAATACCAAATTTGGCTTTGTGTTGGCCGGGGGAAAAAAAAGAAAGAAAAGAGCTACATCTAGAATATTGCCTTCTCACGTGCCAATTAATCTTTTTCTGTTTTGTTTATCGAATAAATGCTGGCAGCTGTCCGCACCTTCCCTAATTCACAACTGTTTTGAAACAAAGCTCGCAGTCGATTTCAAAGTGCAGCTTGGCTCCGTTTCCAAGCTAACTGAGTATATCTTTGACAGGATGGAAAATGTGTAGGTGAGTGCAAATTTGAAGTGATGTGCCTGAGGAAAAGGGATAGGGATGGAGCGGCGGGGATGGGGGCGCATGTGGAGAGAGAGAAGGCTGGATGACGCACAGCAGGTGACAGACAGACACTAATAGTAATGGCTCTTATCAGTGCTGCGCTCGCTCCCTCTTTTCACATGGGCTCTGACATCCTCCTCCTACTCCACCCCCTCCATCTAGCAGGGGGTGTTGGGAGCTCGCTGGGTTGTGCAGCGCGCTCAGACGGAAAGAGCCTGCCAAACACTGGTCCCCTCACATATAAATTGCATCATTAACATCGCCTAGATTATTCCAGGCTCTCCCACCGGGTTTATGGCAGCACCGGCTCAACTTAACTATTTGACTCACTGAAGACATTCAGGTTTCCTGAGTGAGTTGTGCTCAGATCTGCTGTGAAATACACCAGTTCTATTCTCTCTTAAGCTATAAAACAAATCCAGAGGAAATGCGACCATGTTTTTTTTTCTCCTTCACTGTGGTTTATTATACTGCATATAAGGTTTTTGGAGGTGTCAAATGTTGAGTTTCCATGGACATAAAAAGATGCAGTTTTGTATCACTTCTGACTTTTATATACAAAATGAAGGCTAATGATTGTTTACCATAATATGGTAAATGTATTCAAATCTATTAATGTAATTTCCAAAATAAACTTATGGATGATAAATGGTTCCTTAAAAAAAACTCTCTAAAGTTTGAAAAGTTTTTCCAGCCACTATAATGGAATCCATCACAACTAATTCCTGTGTAAAGAAGAATGTTTACCTCGTGAGGATTTACATCATAGTATTAATATAAATACAGTAAGCACAAATCACAAGTGGAAAAGATTTCTAATTGTTTATGAATACCATTAATCATTCTGTTCTTATTTGTAGCAACAGACCGCCATAGTAAGTTAACTTGTAGATAATTATGTAAGTTTTTAATTAACTTTATCTGTGGTACTTTATTCAAACCACATATAATGACTATTTTTGCTAGGATATGACCTCAAGTATTCGTGGTTAAAAAAACAGATAAGGATAATCCAATTCAACAAATGAGAGAAAAATATCATACATAGTTATTTCTTTATTTAGTAAAGTCTAATTTTAAATATATGATGGCGAAAACCTATTAACTTTGTATCCAGTAACTAGTAACAATGTTGTTGAGACAGAAGTATACATTTCTGGTAAATGCTCAATAGCCCTGCTTATTAATCTGGGAAAATTCCTGCCCATTCCACTGTACAGGACAGTTTTAGTTTGGAGTTTGGTCACAGGAGCGACTTATTCCTGGACCTTGCAGTACATTTCTGTTTCGTATGGTTCTGTTGGATCCATGCTTTTAACTAGTCTTCAGCAACACAACTCTGTTACTTGGAGCATAGTCATTACGGCCATGTCACTCAGATAGTGTGTGGTTTTTATGTTGAATTAACCAATAAATCCTAAAAAGTTGCATTTCTATCTCATATAATCTTCTGGCTTTCTTTGATGATCTATGACTGAAGGCAGTTTTCTTTCTCTTGGAGCTGTTGATGTCTCCCTGCTGCTCTGCCATGCACAATGTGTTTTGTTTTCATGTTCTACTAATGATAAAATAATGAACATTAATACTCATTAATGTGTAAGGGAGACTTTTTTTGTTGACTAGAATGTCCTTCACTTCCTTCAAGACTTGAAAGCGTATTGCATATCTTGCTTTTAGACTGATCTCTGAGAAATTTAACTTTGTTCTTGGATGAATAGGTAGCTTTCTTATCTTTTTATACCCGATGAGCGTTTTGAGATTCCGTTCTCTAAGTTCTCAAGAAACTTCTTCTGTCAGTGCCATTAAATGCCTCAGTTAAGACTTATAAACAGCTGTCGTTCATAGATCCTTCATCATTAAATAAAATAGGATGCACTCACAAATTGTTTTGTGAATGTGAATAGACTTTTTATATTTTTAAGATTTAGTTTCAAGCTTTCATTCTTGGAATTTGGGAAGTAAATTGTTAACCCAATTTCTTAGCAGACACTGCTTTGCCTTGCCAAGCTGCACTTTGCCCTCCTCGTTTCCCCCATTTTAAATACTGTACGAAACGATCTGCGATGCATTGTTCCACGAAAGGAGGCTCTTAAGCCCAGATGACATCTGCAGTGGAGCTAGATTGGGCTCCTTCCTCAGATCAGTTGGTAATTAACTATGTAATTACTATCTGAGGTCAGGGTTAAGCTCAGAGCGAAAGGTTGGAGCAGCAAACATTTTTAGATGATCCTCTTACTCTATTATCCTTTCTCACTGCTACAAGGTTTTACCTCATGGGGAGAATACATTACATAAAGCCTCTTGGCAATTACTCCTCAATGAAAATCCGCATGGTGTATAGTCCTGTGATTAATCTGGAATCCCCTCTGCCCCTGTCCAACCGTAGGCCTGGCTCTGCTTACCATGCAGGTTTCATTTTCACCTGAACAAATGGTTTCCGTGGAAAAAAAAGTGCCAACCTTTTACTTTTACTAGCTGCTTCAGACTGAAAAAATAAAAATAAAGAAAACAAGAGAAAAGGGGGAGGGTGCAGCCTCCTGCAGCAATAACAGATATCCCAACACGGAGAAAATGTAGGGGTGGGGTCAGAACAGTTGGTGGTGGGAAGTTTTTTTTTATTTTTTGGAGGAGACACTTAATAGTCTTGAATAAAGGAACATTTATTTTTGTGCTTCAGCCTGTAACAGCCTCAGGAAATGGCTCAGTCTCTTGATCGCGAGCAAATCCTATTAACTTACAGTGCTCACTCAGGGTAATGGGCTCCACCTTGAGACTTGGGAGAACACTTTTCCCTCTGACACAGTGATACTGGTGTCTGGAGGGCTTGGTGTTGGCTAGTCTAACACTTGGGCAGAGACTAATCAAGTCAAACAATCTGCCGGGTGGGAGCAACACAGAGTGAGGATGTTGATATCCAGCAAGCTCATTCAACAGACTCCTTCACACGTTCCTAACCCAATACCAAAGGATCAGTGCATGGGATCAGTTCAAGATCAGGTTATTCGAGCCCCTGAGAATTGTAAAGCGATCCCTGAGCAGTTTTTGCTTTCTCAGGAGTGATCAGAGCTGCCGGTGCTGTTAGAGACTGTTAGAGCCAGGGCCAAAGGGAACTCCAGGGGTCTCCATTTATTCCTGTCCAAAGAAAGACTCTGTGCCAGCGAAAGTGTTTGTGCTGTGTGCGAGGACAAAGTGAGAAAGATAAACTCAATTTACAGTATGTGGGAAACCACCATCCCCAAAGCCAATTGGTAAAGAAACTACAATGTGAAAACATGGTGTTCCTCTAGTTTGTTATTTTCTGTCATGAATGTGATGGTTCAGAAATGACTGTAAGTTCGACTTAAGCTGCCAGATACTGTAATTAAGTTGAAGTGTGAACCCCTGGAGAAATAAGAGTTCTCTGTCAAGTCATAACTACTCTGATTAAAACACTGCAGTGAACAGAAAATCATGTTTGCACCTTTTCACCGCAAAAAAAAAGCATCAAATTGCTAATTTCCACACACATTGCACATTTATGAGTGCTGCCACATTTCAGACTCTCTAAAGCTGGATGTAAACATGTCCTAAATAGGTTTGATGCCATGTGACTCCACTGATGGATCGCCTCAGCACAGTCCCTCTCATAAATCCATGTAGAATGGCATGTTCTTCTCCTGTCACCATTACAGCTTGTGCCTGCTGTCATCTGGCTGCCTTATGTCTGCAAAGTTACAGTGTGCACCTGTCAGACACAATTTATAGAATGAAATTTGTTGTGTACCCTGGGAGTTGCAGCCTCTTGTCAACTTTTCTTTTTCTCTTTATGCTGCAATGGATCTCCATTAAACATGGCTTTAAACATGAAAAACAGAATTTCCAGTTTATGCGATTTGTTGAAAGATCACCATACTTATTTCAATACATGTTAATTAACACCAGATTTAATTGAATGCTGTATGCGAAAAACAAGGCTCTGAGTTACTGAAGATGCGACTTTTCGATAGCACTTTCCTTCCTCTGGACAGCCCCATTTGTTGGTTTGCAATGAGCTGTCACCAGCTTTGTTTGATACAAACAATTAAATGAATGCAACGCAATTAGATGTTTGTTCTTTGTCATTGTTACATGACTGTGCTGCTGCTGCTTGTGCTCTCAGCGAGGATTATCACCCCTAAGAGGGGGAAGCGTTACAAAATGACAGCCTCTCATGTCGAACAAGTCAAGCTGATTCTGTGAATATTGAAGAGGTTCCCACCACATGTTCTCCTGCATGTTAAGGGAGCAGTGTTAACCTTGTTTTGATTTGCATCTCCTTAGCAATTAAGATAATATGTCGTAATTAGAATTTTAATGTACCGCTGTGAGATTTTTGATAATTATACAGAATTCTCTGCGGTGATTTTCTCTTTGCTTGCTTGTCTTCACAGATGAATTCATGGCTGATTAGATCGCTGCTCTAATCAGATTTTAGTTACATTGTGAAATATCTTCCCACATGTCTCTGTCAAGCTGTGAGTCTCAGCGAAACTGTGAAGCACATGACTTTGCTACACACTTGTGTTGTGGGGAGTTTTGATGTGGACGCTGGAGGTCTGTTGCTTCATAGCAGCTGAGATGACTGATATGGAACGGATCCAGTTACGTGTAAAGATTAGCTGGTTTAATGCCGGGCCGAAGCTGTGCCTTGCAGTGTGTCTGAATAGCTAAGTCATTTATGCCTTTCCTGTTCTTTGCAGAACTTTGTTCTTAATGTGAGCTGAGATTTAGGACACAAAACAGATGCAGTATTCATGAAGTCTTTTTTTGAGGCATTCATGGAAGCATCACGACAACAAGTTGGACAGCATGGAAGGGGAGTTTTTGCACGGGCCGTTGAATATGAATTGGAAACATTGCGGCCTGCCACTGATTCATAAACCGTTCACCTTTTGGCTGCAGCATTGATTTTGGGATTGTGGTTCCTATTTGTCAGCTGAAAAGACTGAGCTGCTGCTGGGATAGATCAACTTTGTCATGTGAATGTTGGCGGTCTTGGGCTGCATGGTGGTGTGCGCCGTCACCCTATAGCTGCAGGGCTTCAGAGCAATCTCTTAAACAATAATAGGTGTATTAATAATGTGTAATAAATTAATCAATCTGATCGGCAAACATTTAGTAAGTAGAGCTGGCCTTTCGAGATTGATGAGTGTTTTCCCACTCAAATCAGTCAAACCAAAGAACTCAGTGCTTAATTTCCTCCACGGGATATACCTAACCTCAGTAAATTAACTAGGGTGGTTGTTGTGTGTCTGCCTGTGCATTCATGCTGCTGTTCCCTAGCTGCTTGTTTTTATTCAGCATGAGACACCAGCCAATATTCCCTTTGGCCTTTTCACTACAACAGCACACACTAGTCAATATTGGCAGGAGAATATTTTTCTGCCCCGAGTTGCCACAGTATCAATACTTGAGCATGATTACCAGGCCCAGGGTAAATGAACAGAGATTTGCAAAGAAAAACTAAACCTGAGACCTCTTTGTGGAGCAAAATTGGCCACCACAAAGGAATTAATGACGGATCCTTCCAGCATAATTGTCTAATTATGCCGGGCAGATGGGGCACTGCTTTAACTAGGACACATTGTGCTACCTCTCCAGACTCTCCACAACAAAAGGCAAACCAGTGTGACAGCCTCTTCAGCAGTGAGTGGGAGGGAGAGTGAAAGAAAGAAAATGGAGAGAGAGTGGAGTGGAGGACGGAGGGGGGTGGGTACTGGGTCTGTCACCAAGCCATTCCTCCACTCGATATGTTACCACAGAAACAAATGTATGGTGTAAACACTGCGTGGATCAGAGCTCCTGGGAGGTGAATCACTGCAGTGTAATGAGGTTGGTTTACATGCTGCTTCTCAGCTTCCCACCCAGGCTCAACTCAATACTTAAACCCGCTAATTAAAGAGAATCGGCCACTCGATAATTGATCACATCAGCTGCCTCGGCATACGCCTTCACTGTAAGGCTTCATGCCACTGTTTATTAGAGCTGTTGGCCTGTTTTATCTCCTGGGAGGGAGAGGAAATGGGAATGTTGCGGGGGAGGGGCAGGTAGGGATGAGGAAAAGGTAAACACGTAAAAGGATATTTCCGCTCTTAATAGGGGACTATAAAGGAAAAGTGTCACAAACTGGATAGTATTGTCTGACATTTAAGGTCTTAAGGGGCTTACAAGAACTTAATCTGTTTGCCACTTGGTGGGAATGCAGGAATTTCAATAATATTGAGAAGATAAATTTACACATTTTCTATTGTTGTAGACATTTGTGTGTCTACAACAATATTTACTTTAATTTTTGTTGTTTTATTTCTTTTTCACTCATGAATATTGTTATCCTCCGAAGCAAGAAGTGATTAACTAGGTACTATTAAAAAAATTGGAATTTGATGACCAGCCATTGGTCAGCCTCCCTTGGTGCTGGTTTTTACAACTTTAAAATAATTTTCAAATGTGCCACCAATCACCAGACCTCAGTATTGGTTCTTCATTATCAGTTGCACACATCAGTCATGAGCCCCTAAAACAGAATATCTCTGCCGGGTAATGCCCTCTCAGATGCTGTTTACTTTTAAGCACAGTGTCATAATCAGAACCATTACTAAATCCAGCCACGAAAATCTGGTGTCAAAATGAAAATTTAGATTTGAATTCAAATTAAACTGAAAGTCTTTCAAAAGAAGTGCCCACGTACTCGGCAAACGTTGTGCTTTACATTGTGAAATGTCTGTTGGCATTGAATATACGTGTCTTTCTGTTTGCATGTCTCTGTGGTTGTTAGCTGGATTATTTTAAAGACTTTAATTGGATCTGTATGCAAATAAGAAGTTTTTCTGTTTATCTTTGTTGTCCTTCTTAATACACTTGAAAACCCCTGATGTCACCATAATTGACCCGTGTCTTTTCTACTGAGGCGTGTTCTTGTGGCTTGAGGTAAGCAGACAGGAAGTGACAGGACTGACTATTGAGTCTCAACAGGATCTCTGACTTATGGATTTTCTCTGACTCCGTGTCACGGGGTAATTGCTGAGTTTCAGAAATTGATCTATTGAAAGTAAATGTATCCCCACGACTGGGAGGAGAGGATTGACAGTGTTGTATGTTCAAAGAAGAGGAAATAGAGCTGCTGGAAGAAAAGACAGTAGCATGTATTTGTGGTAAATGGGTCTTGATTAAATGCCTACTGTACAGCTGCAGAGCTGACGGAGCATTTTATTACAGGTGGGCCTGAGCAGGTGTGGGGGAGTCGAGGAAGATGTATGACTAGTGACTCTGTTGAGCTAATTTTGGAGTGTTGGCTCTTCGTTTGTTTGACTTATTTCACCAAAACACTAGACTTGATATAGAGCAAAAAGCAAAGCTAAAATAATTTTGATTTGGTCAATAAGTTGCTTTTTCAAAATGACTTTATTGTAGTGACCTAACTATAACCTCAGACAAATGATTACAGTTTTATTGGCCTGATGTGTTTGTTCGGAATGATTTGATCAGTCTGTACTGGCACTGACCCATTTGGCACCTCACCAAATAGAAACATATTATTACAAAGTGGGTGTAACTTCCTTATGCCAGTCACAAAGTGCTGGTTTGGCATTTCTGAATTCCTGTGGCTGGCAGCTGTTAGCTATTGCTCTGACAACCTTCAAAAGAAGCCTGCTGGGGCTTTCCCATCATTAATGGTTATTAAAAAGGCTTTTCCCGAGGAATAGTACCTCCTTTACATGAAATTCAGAATGATAAATCATGTTTTGATTTTATTTTCGATCATTGGCACCACTATTTATCACAGCAGCACAAATTGCATTTGTAAAACACGCCAGTTGGGTGTTGAATTAACACGCTGATGAAAACTCTTTAAATTTCAATGCAGCCAGATCATGCTGTGCTTTGCCATGGCTGCATGATCCTCTAATAATCTGAATATTGTCAGTGATGACTATGTTTTTAATGACACATGTCTAAATACATTTTCTGCGTTTGCTACTGGAGTAGGATCAAAGGATCTTTGAACATTGGTTGTGTCATCGGACTGTGTGAATGTGGAGGATATTTCATTTAAGTCGACCCTGGCCCTTAAGATCTGACAGAATATCTGTGTCATTAGTGTAACTGTGTGACTATCTCTGCAATATAGGTTTAAGAGGCAAACAATGTTGCTTTTTTCATGCAATTGGTTCGTTCCTGGTCACAGTTTAAAGAATACCTACCTGTCTCTTCTCAAATTGTGCTGTAATAATGAGATGATGAAGAGCTGGATTAATTTTTTTTCTAGCAACATCCACATACTTTGTTTTCTGGCTTAGTTTGATGGTTTGTAACATCTTTGTGCAGTGTGTTTGATTTCTGCTCTGTGCTGTTTGGTTAAAAAAGATAGCCTCGGGTTTCTTAGCGCTTTTCATTTGAGCTGAGTGATAGCTGTCACTTCAGTCTTTGAAAGATCTCTTGTTGTCAACCAGCTCCATATAAACTCCAAAAGCAACTATTTAGTATCTATTAAGATGTATTGTCTGTCACTGCAAAGTCTGCTGGAAGCTAATCCGCTGTGCCTATACTGCACCTAGATGATTGCATAAAATCACTAAGTCACTCCATTGCAAAACCACTCAATTATGAGCAGGGCCACTGTTTATAAAATTGTATATAGTCTCAGACCCTCCTGCTGTAGCAAATAGTCAAGAGGCAAAATTAGCATTGTTCATTCCTTTTTCTGAGGGAGGCTTTTTTTTATGAAGGAGATCCAGCAGATTTGGGAAGTTTCTGGGCCTCTTTCCTGCTGTGTCCTCTTAAAAGTTCCATTTTTTTTTCCTCTCATGATTCAATATTTATTCATTTACCAAATGTGGTTTAAAATGTATAATAGATGAATATCTAACTAATGGAGCAAAACCAAACTGAATCTTTGGTATCTTTGGTAGCACTGATTTCACAGAAATGAGTCGTCTGTCTCTTCATATAACCCTTTGTTGAAGTACAGATGTTTAATGTGTAATATCTTTGCATTGTATAGGTACTTCTGAAATTGGAGGCTAGCTTGCTTTTTTTCAAAACCGCAAATTGGTTTTCTAACTCTCCTATGAATATAAAGTTAGCATATGTAGCATTAACCAGGAACTCTGTTTTCATCTGAAGCCACAGCCATTAGTTTAGAGATTGTACTGGTGGTTAATGCCATTGAAATCATATTATATTGAGAATTGATTCAAGTGTATAATTCAACATAGTCATTCATCCTTGTTAATGTATTCTGTTTTCCAAACTGTTTTAAAACCGAATGATTATTGAACTTAGAATGACTATCCCCCTTCTTTGAGCGGTGGAAGGGAAGGTGTAGCGTTTCATCCTGGCTCTTAGCGGACCTCCTGTGCTTTGTTATCCTAGTGTTGACCTCGGTTCTTCTATAAAAGCTTTCTGTTATTGCACATCTTTACAGGTACACAGCCCTGTAGTTTTGACTGAAAAACTCAGCGAATTTACATGACCAAAGTCAGCGGGGTAGAAGGATGCAGGTGCTCCAGTAGAATTGGTTTGCTTTTTGCTTAAAAAGTAAAGTGGTCTTCACTCCAAATGGCTCTTCCCCCTGCTGTGGGGATATGGTCTGGCTGGGATTAAAACGTCTGTTTATTCCACACAAAAGATGTACTGTATATGAATCGGATTATAGTTTAATTATGAAAACAGTTGTATGTGGACATTCCGGTAAATATGACTGTTGATTGGAACTAGGTTAGTGAGTATTATACCACTTTGACTTTCATGAGAAAATTGACAGAATTAGATTGAATTTGTTTTTTTGGCATAAAAGAGGGTTGGCATGCAGGGTTTAATAAGGAATTACATTTTCAACTCAGATTAAATTAACCTCCTTTGCAGCTTTGAAATTTCACTCTCTAATAGCCTAAGACTTGTTTTAGTAAAACTATTGACACACAAAGTAGTTTACCTGGCAAAACCAATTCACTTTTTTTAGTTTAGACTGTAAATGTGAAGGGCATCAGCTGCAGACCTATGTTTCTTGACATAGCCTGCTAAGCATTAAATAGGTCAGTAATATTCCCCCCTTTTTCTGTGGGGTTTGTAAAACTCTCAGGATTCAGGACCGAATCATTAGCATGGACGGAATCCAAAACATTAATGGTAACCAGGCAGAGTCAGATGACATTGTTATTGCAGCCGTTCCCGGGAAAGTGAGGGGAGCTGAAAATTTATATTTGATTTATAGCAGGGTTTGAATTTATGTTTCAGCTCTCAATAGGAAAGTAAGTGATCTTCGCCCAGCTCCTCACAAGAGAGGGCCCCACAGCATCTGGTGCTGGAAACATCTCTGTATCAAACAGAGTTCTTTCTCGTTTCTTTTCGCACTGCTTAACCACCAAGAATTTACACCTGTAGGGGATATAGTATTACTATGTTTATTGGACTAGTTTCAAGTCTGAGCCTTGAGAAATTATCGGATGTGTGAAATAAGCTGCCCTTTGTGGGAAACGTCAGGGAAATATAAAGTATGTCTGCTGCCCCATTTCCAAAAAAGATTTGAGAAGCTGTGTAAAACAGAATGTTAATAAACAGCGTGTAGCCATTTTCACATAAACGTATTAACCTATTGACCGAATGAAATTAAATATTTTGACAATAATGTATCAAGAGTCCCCTTCCTGTGAATTTGATTAAATATTGTCAACATTATGAAATTTCACTCTGCATCAACACCATTCTGTAGTAGAAATCTCTGTCGTCCTCCCGCTGACACATGGGATTTTGAGATTGTGATTCTGAAATCATGTTAGCTGAATCCATTCTATTTGATTACAGAGAGGGAGGATCCAGTTAGCTTTGCATCACTCAATGTAAAAAGAGTTATGTGTGACGTTATGGGAGTACACGAGAGCTCATTGCATGCGCGACCTAACGATGTAAACAGATTTTGATGTGACACCAGCCGACATCCTCAATTGCTGAGTAGCTGAAATTCTATATAAAGTAAGAATAGGAAAATGTTTGACTTTTGGGAATAGAGAAACTGATTCAGCAGGAGCTGTGATGCAACAGTGTTGGTAAACGTGTCCTGGTGGAAGCTTATTTCTCAACATGTTGCAGGAATTGAATTAAAATGAACATATATGTTGTGGTTGTGTTATTGTTTTAGTTTTAGTTAGTTAGATATTTTCCAGATAAGCCATGAACTCTGATTGAACCTGTTCTACATTTTAGTGTACCACTTTAAAAGGAAATTGTGGGCACATTTGTATTGTGCCTACAGTTTATATCTCGTCTGTGTCATTACCTGACAGTCTGTGCAATTCACCCTGAGAAACTAAGTCATTATTGACTTTGGTGTATTATTTACTTAATAGTGTTTGATAGTTTGAGTGTCTGCGCTGTAGCAAGCGGTATGGCACAGACATAAAGATCTTTGAATTGCTTAGCTCGAGTGCAGTTATTTATTGAGTTTTTCTACAACAGCACGTTGACAAGAGCACAAAAACACTTCCCTCTGTCACTTTGAGTGCATTGTTGAATTCTTAAAACATTTTATCCTCACATTATTATCTGCTAGAAGTGATGATACAAATACCTTCTTTATGGTTTAGTAATAACTGCTTTATTTTTCATAGGAATGTAGAGCATTATTTATCACTGGCAGTGTTCATGGGGATTAATGATGCATAACTCTGTTGGAGTTGTCTGGCATACAGAACCAGCCGAAGGAATCTGGAAGGTTATCAGAGCAATAAATCCCAAGTTTTTCCTCACTTGTTTGTCACGATGCACTGCAGCAGCCAGCAGTTATGATGGCTCCAGCTTGTTTTCTCACACTCCCTTCTCTTTGGGAGCCGTCATGAAAATAACACAACTTGTTTAAGCTGCAAATTGATAAGGTGGAATTTGATCGCACAACCTCAAAGTTCAAAGCACACAACAGTTTTTAAAATCTCATCCTTGATCCAGTGTCTGCCTCCAGCTGGATGATAGGCTGTAGAGAGGAAACACATTGCACACTCTCCATCTCTGATGTGCAGTCGTGCATTTTAACTGTTTTGTCGATTGCCATCATCCAATTCTGTATGTCTATAAACGGAAAATTAAATTAGGTGTGCAGACTGTTTTACAAGTTCAATCTATATTCCGGCAGCAGCACCAGTATTTCTTTCATCATGGCTTATTTTTTCTGTTTGATTTATTGAATAAATTGCCCCTTTAACTCGTCAAGCAGCAAGAAGTCATCCATGCATTGTCTATGATCCGGCCACAGAGGAAGATCCAGTCTATTAGTGCAATGATAGGGCCTTTACTGCGGTGAGCTCACTGATTGAATGGCATCCTTGTCAAGGTCGGGTCGGAGCTAAGAGCTATTTTCTGCTTACCTGTGCAGTCAGCCGGCCACAGAATCTGCACACAACCGCCTTTGCACCAGTAAGCTTAGTAAGCAGAGAAGCTCATCACTGATATTTCCAGCTGGTAACATGATGAGAAACCTCTGTGCATGCAGAAAAGGACACAATGGCATGAGTAATATGATAAGGGGACCTCGCTACAGTGTGTGAAGACGTTGGGAATGTTGTTTTTTTTATCTGTGCCAGGGGCCTAATCACATCCTCCCATTGTGTCCCTGTCAAAGAAAACCATTGTGGCAAATGTGAATCAGTTTGCTTCCAATGCGAGGGCTGGTTCAGAGGTCAAACTGTGAGCACGGCTGTTTTGTCTGGCCGTTTCTGATGAGTGTAAAGTGTCAGCCATTTTGAGCCAAATTTCCTAAAAAAAACGCTTTATTTCAGCTTCAAGCGACAGCAGACTGTCACGTTTTAAACTGCTCAAGCTCTGGAACATACTTCATATATATTGATTTCTGAAATGTTTAGAATCAAATCCAAAATTGGTTACATAATAATTTTAGGTTTTCTTTTGTCTACGATTAATTTGTTTTTGTGGAATAATACAGCAAAAAGATGATAAACTGAAGATAAATGTGGTCACAAAATGGACTGATAGTGCTTATTGGGACTGCCACATTGAATTTAGTGCGGCCTGAGCGGTATTCAGCCCTCAACCAGAACTGGGATTTAACACGTTTAAAAAAAAAGAATTCCTCTGTAGCATGCATCTCCCAAAGCCACCTCTGTGAGATCAAAGCACTGTGGAAATCCACCATATTCCACACAGGGGAGTTTTGGAAGCAGGATCCAGAACTGATTCACCTGTGCAAGGGCCAAACACAGCTGCATGTCTCCCAGCTGGAGCCCGCTGACCACAGACAGGATTAGAGACTTTAGCTCCAAAGGTCCCTCATCATCTCTCTGGCTGAACCCTGTATGGCATCATCCCCTGCAAACACAAATGCCATTTTACGATCACTTAATAACACCTCCATCCTCGGTTTATGCGCGCTCACACTCAGTAAATCAGCCCCTGTGCTTTTATAGACACAATTGTCTCTGCAGATAAAGAGGACAACCTAGTAGTCTGGGACTCCCAGCCCATGAATCTGTTGTGGAGGCATTTTTTTCCCCCCTCACCGTCAGATAAGTATCACTGTACAGCCCGCCATTGTGAAGCGGCTCCCCAGCTTTTGTATCCCAGCTCAGCCCCTCATGCCTGCCAGGTAAACCTGTTTGCCTCTCTGTTGCTGCGATAGGGGAGTTTGGCTCTGACTGACTGAAAAAAACATCACCTTGTTTATCCTGTAAATAATTCACCCTTCCGGGCAACAGAAACAAAATCAAGGTTGTGTGTTTAACAAGGGAGTCGAGGAATGAGAGGAGCCCGACAAGAAAAAAATCAGGTGTTTCCTTTTTAGATAAACTTGGCGCCTGGAGACAGCGACACATCCCTGATTTCTATGCAGTGCGAAGATGCTGCAGTGAGATGTGTTAGTTGTCTGTGTGCAGAGGGGAGGGGTGCGGAGGGGTTTTTATTTTGTGTGTGTGCTCATTGAACTTGCCCTTTGATAGCTCTTTGAAGAGGGTGCAGAGATACTGGTGGGGACATTCTTGTCGTGTTTAACATTACAACCTATGGAGTGTGTCGGAGCATCACTGAGTTTGACGTTTATCATTGAAGGGGGGCTGTTCCTGGGAGCTGTCACCTCCCCACCCACTCCCACTCTCCACACAACCCTGCCGTTAAGCGCGCGCACACACAGACGCAAGCTTGCTTGGTTTGTTTTGGTGTTTGGTGTTGCCTAACATCACTCCCCTGAGATGGTGTACCAGTGTCTAGAATAGACAGTGGCATTTATTTCCTCCTCACTTGCACCACAGGGACAACCTGTTTTGATTCAGTGTGTGCACAAAAAAGAAATTTAAAAAGTCCCATCAGAATGGCTCTCAACCTCTTTGCTGATGATGAGCAGAACTAGTTACACATTTTTAAAATGCCTACAGACTTTCTTTTAAGTGCACAATTACACATTGGTACCTATCACTGTTGGCTCTTCTACAAATATAGATACAATAAAAGTCCTTATTAAAGAAAATACAGTGATATGTTGTTTTGTCTTTGCAGATTTTAGGATGAATATTCAGTATGGGCTGGGAATTAGCTATGCTATTACTCTGTGTTTCTAAATGATGTAATCTAGTATGGCCCCTAATGTATTTGCACAGCAATAACTGGTGCAAATTGATTTGCATTTGTGTAGTCTCCTAATGTAAAATATCCATTAAACACCCATCATGCACATATTTAAGAATAGGGGTGGCGGCTGTTAAGCGTCTATGAAATTGTGTTATTTCTGCCTCAGTAAGTCTTTGCCCCCACTGTAACAGGTCGCCTTCCGGGGTCACACTGAGGGCAGTGATAAAATAAAATGTGAACTGATGGTAAAAAAAACATGATTACCAGGGCAGCCATTCATGTACTATCTATAGTCAGGAGCCTGACCCCTGTAGGAGCCAGTTTATGCCGAGACGTGCAGGGCCACCTCTAGTGGGATACAGAGGTTTGTTTGTTTTTTAAGATGGGCTGTTATACCTGTATTGCATTATATTGTATATTTTTAGGATAGTTAACATGGTTTTTAGCACACGAACAACATGCTGCTATGTTTAAAGTCTTCCGGTTGTTGTTTTGTTATTGTTGGTCCTAGTCGGCAGTTTGACATAGTATTTGCTGTTTTATTTGTTTTGCCCTGACACCATGAGACCCAGCAGGAGGCCACTTTGTCACACAGACACAGGTCACGCAGGTTCTTCACATTTAAGTTCCCTTAGAAAGCAGTTGGCCCGGCTAGACACTCAACACTGGACACAGACGCGCATTGTTTTTTGGTTTTCGAAAGCACACCCTTGAAGATACTATATGGCCTCTCATCAGTATGAAAGCGCAAAACCATAACATGGGACTCTCTTTATAGCATTACAACACAGTGCCTGTGTGGGGAATTAAAAAATGTCTTTAACTGCCCAGGTCTGCCCCAGGGTCTCTTCCTTGTGATTTGTGTCTAGAGTTACGTATTTGCAAAGCATTCCAGAAGCTTAATTAGATATTTTGAGCTGTCTCAACACTTTAATTTCTAATGTAATGCAGTGCCAAAACAATAGGAAATGACTCAGTGTCCAAATACTTGCACAGATTGCATCAGTGGACCATCAGTCAGCTTTATGTTGTCTTGCAGCCAGAGCCTAAAGCTGCATGACAACTGTGAAACATCCATTACAAAAGCAGACTTGAGTAGTGATACACAAGCTTCCCCAGCATGCTGGTGTGTCAGCAAGGGATGGAGCAGGCACTGAACGGAAAACAACAAGGATCTGGATATTTCAAGCTGAAATTGGGATGGTTTCCCATCGGGCTACATGCTATGCCTCCCTTTGAGTGTTGATTGCAGACATATGAATGTGGTTGACTGATCTAAAAGGAACTTACTGGAGAGAGAGCTTATCCATGCCTTTGACTGATAATCAGCTCATTATCGTGTTGATCATTTACAGCTCTCCTGCTCGCCTGCTCTCTATTTTAGCTGTGTCATTGAAGCAGAGCACAGAGACTTTTAATGGCTTGGCAAGGAGCCCGCTGTGTTGAGGCAGAGTTAAAACAACCGCGCTAGCCCTGGCTATTCTCCACTTTTACACAGTGCAGGTCTCCACCCCACTTATCAACCTTCTGAGGGGAAGAGAAAAAAATTAAATACAAACAACTACGGCAGCGACAACAACATATGCAACCCTGACGCGAGTGGTGCCCTAGCACACCAACATGACTAACTGTGCATGAAATTGAACTGATTGGAGTTATTGACCAGAAGGCTCCAGCCCCTGAGAGGACAGAGAGGAGTGAGGGGGTGCCTTGTGTGTTACCTGATTGAGTGAAAAATCCTCGGCTGGTTGCTTTGATGCCGGGCACTTTACAGGAAAGAGTGATTTAATGGAACCTGCCAGACCTCATCAATGTCAGCACTCATGGTGAGGGCCCTCTATCCCGACACTGTTTTATATAAAAGTGCTTGCGATGACTGGCCGTGATGGACAGATGTTTTCTGCTTGTTTGAACTCCACAGTGAAAAAGAAACACAGATTTTAGCCCTCACTTCAGCCTCGAAAAGAGATCCTCTGAACCAAAAGAGGTTACTGCAGGCCATCCCAGCAAGCATCCTCTCTATTTTAGCGCTCTAAAAATAGCTCTATTGAATTTAAGCAGAGGTGGATAAGCCTGTAATTATTGTGACAATCATTAGGCATGCGCTGTTCTTCTCAAGAGGAACCAGCCGGTAAGGTGAAGCTGGAAGAATGAAGTCTTTAAGGGGGATCTGAGCTGTGTAAAATGCCGAAAAACCAGCGACGGCAAACCAGCCTCGCTGTGATGTGCAGAAGACATCCTTTTGTTTTCAACCTGCATGATAACACACACACACACACACACAGCCATCTATCAACTCTGCGAAAACCCACTGCGCTGCGTCTTCACTAGATCTGAATTGCATTGGAATTGCATCATTAATAGAGCAGAAATGATTCCTAGCAACTCTGGGAGAATACATTGACCCCTGAGGGAGAGTAGAAACAAGACAATGTTTTTACAGGAGGAATATCTAACTAGAGGTCCCATTACCACTTCATCAATATACAACGGCATGTG
The DNA here is from genome assembly GCA_907169785.1 of Menidia menidia. Taxonomy (NCBI): domain Eukaryota; kingdom Metazoa; phylum Chordata; class Actinopteri; order Atheriniformes; family Atherinopsidae; genus Menidia; species Menidia menidia. The sequence continues at coordinate 5,712,595 of CAJRST010010001.1, read as the reverse complement.
AGGGAGAGCATGGGAGGAGGGAGCGCGGCAAAAAGGAGAGGAATGTAATAGCTTATAGTGCTAATGGCAGTCTGAGCACTCAAGTCCCAAACATTCAGCTGCCTCATCTCATCTGAGCTGTGTAATTGCCGTCCTGGAAGCTGCCACGCGAGCAGCTGCCACTGAAGTGAAGAGTGGCAGCTGCTGGATGTTGAGGAGCAGGTCTAGGTCAGGTCCCCAAGTGGTGCTCCTTGCAACTATGAGATGTCATAATTAATAGCAATCTGGGGGCCCAGAGGCTTGCTTTGGGGCAGATGCAGTAGGGGCTAGCATGATTCTGCTAAACTGAAGTCAAACAGAAAGCGACACCTGCCGTTTTTCTTCTCTTATCTTTAATGTGTACTTATCGTGACTTTGCCTGTAGACGTCTGTGCTGTACCACAGAGTCTGCTTTTCGGGGATTATTTTTCTCGTTGGCATAGGTTTGACTTCTGTATCTGAATGTACTTACAGAGATGCCGCTATGGCATACCAGGGGAATTTATTAATCTTTGGGGACCGGCGTTCTCCCTAGTTAAGTAAATATACATGAGCTGCCATGCAAGGTACAAACTCCGAGCACCTTCACAAAAACGTGTTACTCTAGATCCGCTCTTTATTCTCACCCTCCCCTCTCTCCCTCCTACATGCCACTTGAGGGCAAATCTCACTCTGTCTCATCTGCTGCTTAATTTCACTGGAGCGGCCCTCCGTAATGAAGCGCCTTGATGTACATTTGCCAATTTCTTCCTCTGCCACTGCGATATAATTGGGATGTGACTAAGCATGAATACCCAGCACAGGGTTGGTTGACCTCTCGGTGACCCCACGAATAGCGCTTTTGTCATAATGGAGGTATTATCTCACATAATCTGGGAGTGGAGAGGGAATGTCTGCAGGGTGCCAGGGATAGAAATGGATTGATGTAACTCCCCTGCTCCTGTGCGCCACAGAGGAAGGAGAAAAATTTGCGGGATATATTTTCTTACATGCTCGTAATGAGGACATTTTCCTCTTATCTATTGCTGCTTTGTTTTTATTTGAGAAGGAGAACAGCTTCTGGCAAAAGCAGGGGTGTTTTTTTTTTGTTGTTGTTGATGGCAATGAGTTTTGCTGCTAGAAAGGATTTCTGTGAATGTTTGTATATGTGCGTGCGTGTTAGCCATTTCCCTGTGTGGGTGCACTGTATGCTGAAATGTTTGCGCGAATGTGTGTGTGTGTGTGTGTGTGTGTGTGTGTGTGTGTGTGTCTGGTAATGACCCTGTAAAATGACAAGCTGAGCTGGCAGTGAGAGTACAGTCGCTTGTCAGAGACAGACAAGGTGGAGGAGGAAGGAGAGTTCAGATAGAGATGTGGGGAAGTGAAGGGGGGGGGGGGGGCTGTGAGGTCGGTTGTTGCTGTGATTCACCATGCTGTCATCAGAGAGGGACTGAGGCCCCTGAGTGGCCCTCTCTATTCCCACCTGAGAGGCCTGCAAATGGAGGGGCTGTGCTGTCATTATTTACAGCCCGCAGCTCCTAACCTTGGATTCGGAGCTCATCACTGTGAAGGGAAAATCAGATTGGACTTGACGTGTACCCAAGCCAGTGACCTTGATAAGTGTGAGGTGCCTGCAGCAAGAGGTTAGGGAAGACGAGGTTGGATTTGTGCAAATGTGTGTGCACATGTTTGTGTATTTTCGACCAGGTGCGGCATTGGAAGCATGCCTGAATGACTGAATCATGACTTAAGATGACACGTGGTGAGGCTGCTCATGGACCACGGTACAGCAGGCATATGTGACATTACCTCTGTTCATACCATGGGCCGTCTGGTTATCAGAATCATATCACAAAGGGGAAATGATACCTTAAAATAAGCTGACTACAACCCCTGTGCCAAGAGTTTAGAACCAACCAATCCTTTAGCAAGATCCTTTTGAACCAAATAAACTCCATATTTAATTAAAGAAATAAACTTTATGCAGTCTGCAAAGATCTAAATATGCGTTTTTTAACTCCCATTTTCACTTTGATACTATATCACAATAACAACAATAACAAAAAAGTTCACAATCTAATATATTGCATTTTTAAGTTGGTGGTTTTCTGTGTCCCGCTTTCAGAAGACAGCGATCTCGCCTCAGATAGTCAGAAAGAATTTATCTAAGGCGACTCTACTTTTTGTTTTTAGTTGATGTTTTTTTGTTTAGAAAAAATAGTGGACCAATATTTCAGCAGTTTGGAAATAACATCTCAACAAGATATTGAAATAGACAAGACTTTTAGGTTTGTTTTAGTTCTCTATCTAAGGCCCCTGCCAAAGATTACTGACTATGAGGAACGTGTTCGCTCCACAAATAGTGTAAAATTACTATAAAACTTTCGTCATGAAATCAGTGAACAAAAAATCTCATCAAACCTTAGATTTAAAACTGACATTTTTTCATTGCCACTTTTTTCATTTTTTGTTTTATGTAATTGTTAGAAATAAAAAGACTTTTAAGAAGCATTTCAAACTAAACTAACTGACTGATGCCGTTTTTTATATTGGAATGACATATTCACTCTTGTCCGGCTAACCAACTAGTATTTGCTCTAGGGCAAAGATGCTTTTCATGCATAAAATACAGTATACACAATAAGAAATGAGCTACATCAATAAAAGGATAGAAATTATGTAAAAAAGTTTGGATTGCAAAACGACAAACCTTTGCACTCAACAAACATTTGCAGTTTCAGCAATTCTAACAAACATTAAATACAAAAAGAGAGAAAGAAGCGTTATGGAGCAGAAATCCCTTCCATCAGGACAGGATCTTAGTCAGGAAAGACCTTGTTTATTTAAGCAAGACAATGTCAAAAAGCCTTCCTTACACGTTGCAACTGTCTGTCTCTTTTTGCTGACCGGACCAGAGAAGATATATTTCTGAAAGGATCGGAAAACAGTTTAACAATGTTTATAATGCATGTTTCAGGGAAAAGGTGATTATTAAGAAGACCCTTCTGAATTTGATTGAGACGAAATGCCACTGTTATATTTAAAATAAACATTCTACAGGCTTCTCATATTCTTTTCGTAGTATTATAAAAATAGATAAAGGGGATAGATCGTTAACAAATCCTTACTTTATGCCTTCATTTACATTTACATTAGCTGTGGTCTGACAGCACATCCAAAACTTGCTCCAAGTAAAAATGATCTTCCTGGATGGTTTTAATTCTCAATTAGATCATCTTTTCCATTTGAGCAGGTTACCTGGAGCAATAAAACAGGGCACAGTATCTGAGGATGGGGGGATGAAAACGCAGCTTTCTTCCACCACGAGATGCCATTTGGTCATGTGAAATGATTAATTTCACACAAATACAGGTCATCCCCAAAAGCAGCAACATCTCATTCACAAGGGGCCCCCGTCAGCAGCTGAGCAGGAGGCTGCAATAAAATGAGCAAACAGCAGCACGTACTGTACGTCAATAAATCTTTGGAGGTTAAACCTGAGCTCTGTAGTATGTGAGCACCCCCCTCCATCCTCCATCAGGTAAAAGTCACTGGGTGCATCAAGACTGTTGAGACCAAAAAGTGGCTAATGAGCAGTTTGGGGAGTGTCCTGTGGTAGTGGGTACATACTCACACTGAGTCTGTGTTTGCATAAGAAGGATGAAGCCTTGAATTATGGGGTTTGTGTAAATACGGAGATGAGACTGTTTTTAGCACACCGGGAGGAAGGAGGAGTGCTTCGATGAGAAAAGTCCCTCTGTGCGCCGTGGAATTGGTCTTGGGTTGTTTACGACAGCTCGCAGCCCTCATATATCACAAGCAGTATGTTTGCTGTGAAGCTACAGTTTGTATGCCATCTGCCTTAGCTGAACTTGACCCTTCAAACAGACTTGTATTTGTAAACTGAGCTCTCTGTAACTGTTTTTATTTTCTCTTTCCCAGTGGATGATCCAAAAACCACATAGGGTGGCTACCTTCTTCGGATGCATTGGGACGGACCATTTCGGAGAGATCCTGAAGAAGAAGGCAGGAGAAGCCAACGTGGATGCCCATTACTATGAGCAAAACGAGGAGCCAACAGGCACCTGTGCAGCCTGTATCACCGGAGACAATAGGTCAGCCACCTCCCAGTCACCTTTGACCAATAAACAACCCCTCAGATAGGAAAGAGTCATTTCAATTTCATATTTACTTCCTTAGGCAGCTGACCTCTCTGGGCTGCAAGTCATAACATGGAATTATTGCTAAGCTCAGACAAAAAGAAAAAGAACAGCCTGAGCTTGTTTTCCTGGGCCCTCATTCTGTATCTCTAGCCGCCCCAGCGGGTTGTCATCCATCTATAGCCTGACAGTAGCAATGTGTTAGTGATGCCTGGCCTCTGCGTGGTCTCGCCCATCAGCCCTCTCAGCTGTAAAAGGGGCGTTAGCATCTCTAGTGACTCTCACGCCAGCATCATCATCAGCACTACTGAGACAGCAGAGGTCACACTCTGTGCTGAGACACGTACAAACACAAATCCAACAGTAAGGACTGCAGTTCATGATAGGCCAGCTGGCGGATCAATAGCCTCCCTCTCTAAATATTCCTCTCCTCTGCAGCCCTTATTCCGCTGCCCCTGCAGTTGTCAGTCAGTCAACGGCCGGACCCCGAGCACCCTGGGAGCCAGCCACTGTGAATGGTCTTAGTGGGCTTGTTTGATGTGGGTTCTGACACCTGAAAAGGTCAGGTGCCGTGCTAAGGGAGACGGACTCTGTAATATTTCTTACAGGTGTTTAACAGACAGCTCGGGAGGCCAGAGGAAAGGTCGCCGGCAGGGCCATATTGGAAGCGTAATGGCTTTGAAGGATTTGGAAATAACATGTCACAGCCCCAGGCTTTGATTAGAGCAAGTCTTCAAAAGGAGAAAAATCCACCTCCCTCGACTCAAATTTGCTCTATTCCGAGAGGTTGAGTTCCAATGAATGCAGAATAATCACATTTTAGCCATTAAAAATAGACGTATTCTATTTTTAGATGTGTAATCAAATTTTCAATCAGTCCCTTCAGGATGTTTGAATCTCTGTGATTGTAGCCACAGATTTTTTACTTTTGGATGAAAAAGATGTAGTCAATTGTGACTTTTTCGTAAGTTTTTTTTTCTGTGGAGAAAAATTAAAATGATCATATTTTCCAATTGGGTTTAAATAACTTCCTAATAGTTTGCGTAATAAGTTTAATATCGATTTAAGAAGGTTTCAGGCTTAGGAAGTTAACTTTGCATGATAGTCTTTGTTTTTTGCTGTCGCTTAATTGTTCATTTAATTGGAAATATTTGTACTTCTTCTGATGGCAGATAGCAGTGCCAACACAGTTCGTAAACCAAATGCGTTTTCCATCCTAATTACAAAGTGTTAGCTGATCTTTGTGAATACTAACAAGGTACATGTAAAAAAGTTGATTTATTTCTAAATTAATGAAATTTACAGAGTGCACTTTTACTTTATAGATTATTTGATTTTTTCAACTATTTCTAATGTCTAATTAGATATTTTCCCTCTGTTATTGCCATATTAACTGATGAAAATGGCTTTAAAGCTTTACTTGAAAAAATCCTATAGATAGATCAGTTTTTCTACAGGAAATTGAAAAATCTTGCAAACATTGATACAGGCTTTTTTCTACGGAATTGCACTCAGTGGCAATCTAGTCTTACCTCTTAAATGTATCATATCATGAGATGTGCTTATTCTCCGATAGTGCCCATGTCTGTCAGACTGCCTCTGTTACAACTCTCACTTTGGCTGTCATGTTTGTTCCAACCTTTGAGTCCATTACTGCTGCTCAGGTCAAACGTGGTCTCTCCCCTGCTGTCACGTCGTAGCCTTCATCATAACACACAATCAACTTAGCACACTGCTCGTCCTCTCTTTGACACTAACAGCGGTGAGCAGCTTTTCCTTGCCATGTGAGAACAGATCCAGACCCCTTCCTGTTGAAACACCCTCTTGTCATATGGTTGCCTAACAGGTTTCCCTTAAGTGGCAATGATAGTTGCTCTCATGGTGATGGCTGCTCATAGAGGGAAGGAGCATGAGAATTTTGTAATGTGCAATGTTAAGATAATGTCACCTGCTTCACTTTCCATCTCCCATAACTCACTGCTAATCTAAAGTGCTCATTTATTAATGCATTTCTGTTGTTTTTTTACCCTAATGGGCAACCCTAACCCTCTTTTTCAGGGGACAGCTTCTTGTTGGTCACAGACGCATCTCTTGGCTTTTTAAATCTACTTTACTGTTGTTATGAGATAACAAAATCATGCACTTACAAGAAAAGAAAGAATAAAGACATCCAGATGACTTTAACTTAACTTGGTTCAGACATTGAAAAAAACTGTTATCATTCCTTTTGTATCACAAAAGAACAAAGGAAAGTCTGAGGCCTGTGTTTTTTAAGAATGTTTTTTGAGACTAAATTAAGATGGATGATAAGCGAGGCAGAAGATTTATGGGGTCTGTCTCGGCAGGTCCCTTGTTGCTAACCTGGCAGCGGCAAACTGCTACAAAAAGGAAAAACACCTGGACTTGGACAGCAACTGGGAGCTGGTGGAGAAAGCCAGGGTCTATTATATTGCAGTAAGTGAGACTCTCTACATTCAGAAAGACTGTTCCACAACTCTGCTGCCAGAGGAGGACAAAATGTTAAGAGGCTTTATTCAGGAAATGCCTCAGCACGCCTTCTGCATTGTCAATATATCCATTCATCCTTTGTCGAGTGAAATGAGCTATGTTACCTATTGAGACAATACAGCTCCATTTTCCCTATTTTCCCCTCGTCTTTGTGCACCAAACTGCAGCACAGTGTGAAATTGTTCAACATGTAATGCCTTCATTCATTTCTTTTAACATGGAGACAAGCCAACAGGTGCTGCCAAAGTGTGAAAATCGATTATGCAAGTTCATTTGGCTTTACCCCCTCCGACACAATCATCCCCCTACAGACAAAACATACACACACACAGATTGAGGAGGACAGATGTGCGCTTACACATTCACAGACTCAAGCTTCACCACTGAGGTATTGTCTTCACTTGCAGCTTCTGGAGTAGGATGGCCATCCATGCTCATGTTTCCCCGTTTGGGATTATGTTTAATGCCAGCAGATCAGCGTTTTCTCTCATCTCAAGTCAAGACGATATCCCTGAAATTGCACTGCATTCCTCGTCTTTAAGCAGTTCATTATCGGCGTAAATCAGCATTACAGTCTAGCCGTCAACACACGCCTTGGCATAGTGTCCCAAGTGAAATTCCCAATGCTCCCCTTGTTGCCTACAAGCCCTCTAAACACGAGTGTACTGTTGTGCAGTAATGACGGAAGTTTCATAATTAGCCGCCCAGTCGCAGAAACAAACACACAAAACAGAGAAATGTTGTTAGAGCTCATGCCAGAAAGCAGATCACTCAGTCCATCCTTCTGAGTTTGTGTGGTCTCATTTTTAGCCTCTGCTTCGCATTAGCAAACATGGCACATCCTCTGCAAATTGGCAGTTGGGTTTTGCCCACATCCGACAGTCTTGTGCACAGGGAAAAGCTTCCGTGGGATTTGAGGGGGGATAGGAGGGCCACAAATGGGTGTTTGTCAGTGCTTGGAATCTAAAATATGGTGTTCGGAGTCCCTCTTGGGCCTCTTTGTCAAAACAAGGGATCATTCGCTTTATTAGAGTCCTATTCTTCCTTCCAAAGTACTTAGCTAGATACACTGCCACAGCTATTTCCACTTAATACTGTGTGTCGTGTCGAGACTGGCGTATACTAAGGCCTCTTCTCTCCATTAACCTTGTCGAGAGCACTTAGATGTATTTACCTAATTTACTGCCAGATTGTAAATTTCTCATTCTCGTTACACTAACCTTTTCTGTGTATTAATATGCGTTGTTGATTTTCATTAAACCACCGCCGTGTCGTTTATGCATCCGTGTGCACTCTGATCTGTAAATTTAATTACCAGAGAGTGCACGTGTGTGCATGCTTGCATGTTATTTGCTCACACATGTGTCTGTGTTTGTCAGAGCATGTGTGTTAAGGAGGTGATTGATGATTCCTGGCAGAGGCTCTCAAGGTGCCTGCTAGGATGTGGTGTGATTGGATGAAAACAGAATTATTAGAGGGCTCTGGCAGCCAGTCTGGCTCATCCAGCAGCAGCAGCAGCAGCAGCAGCAGGGCTGGTGGCAGACGCAGAGCAGGGCGGCAGTGCTGCCATTTCTCACAAAGAGAGAGAATGTTGAACTCCTGCCAAATGTTTGGTGGCAGGCTGTTGCTAGGAAATCTGGGTCCTTAGGCAAATCATTGCACAAAGACCAATAACAAAGGCGAGAGGGAGAAGAAGGAATGGCTAAACGCATTTCAAGCACAGCTCTTTTTTTTCGCTGGATGCCATCGCTGATGCAGTCGTGTTTACAGTTATTTCGTACCCCGACGATGGTAAACATCAGAAATGGAGGGTTATGCGTCGCGAGAAGGGGAGATGAGTGACTCTAATTGGTCGGGGTTGATGTGTGCATGCTGGCCCAGTTAGCCTCTTCTCCCCCCCTCCTTTCTTTTGCTCCCACTTTCCTTCCATTCCCATCCCCCCCTTGCCTTCTTTGGCTCCCCCCCCCCCCACACCCCCCACCCATTTTCTCTCCCTTTGCTCTCTTCTTTGCCTCCCCTTTTTTCTCCTTCTCTGGTCCCTCTGACACACACACACATTTGCTGTTAAACACACACAGCATGCACGCACACATTCTGCAGCATACCACTGGCTTGTTTTTCTTACCACTGAGCGCTTTGCCCTGTAATTTGATCTCCACTGCTTGATGCATCCTCCATGATGCCACTTTGAATTAACCTTTGTCTTCATAGCTCTCTTTGGTCCCTTCTAATAAAATGGCCTCTTCTAACTCATGCCATTTATATATTTAAGAAAAAGAAGGAAGTACTTGGTCCATCTCATGGTTTTGCACAGTGTAACTAACAGAAATAGTAGTAGGAAGGAGGGGAACAAGACAATTGACTGTGAAAAGGCCTGTTAATGACTGGGCACAGATGGTCAGAAATAACCCAAGGATAGACGGAGGAGACACTTGCCTCTGCCAACTGGCTTGGTACACAAAACTCACCCAATGAGACACAAGCTACAGAGCTGTTAGGTCACAAATCGGATCACAGCTGTTCGCTTGTGCCCTGCGCTAAGAGCACAGTCCCCGTTAGCTTGCAAGAGGTTGGCCACGCCTGAGGAAAACTAGCTGGCCCACCTTTTTTTTTCTCAGCGCAGCGACTTGAACCAGAATGCCTCACACTGTTAACACTGGCACTCTGTATATAGCATTAATTGCTAGTTGTATTCTTGCCCTCGCTGTAGGGAAAAGCTGAGTTCAGCTTCAGTCACTGTAGCATAATATGCTGAAAAGGAAGGCAAAAAAAAAAAAAAGAAAGAAGCAGCACAGTATTGGCACCACAAGCAGAACGCCAGCCTGCTTACACCCCAGAGTGACACACACACACACACAAACACACATTGTTACTCCACCCCACCAACCCGCTTTAGTTTTCAGCCAAAAAAGCAGAAGGAAAGGTTTTTCCACACACACACACATCTAACTGACACCTCATCAAGCAGCCGAAGGGCTGATTAGCGCAGAGGTGACTGCGGCTGTGTCTCCGCTCAGCTCAGGACCACACTGTCCTCGCGCTGACCTTCAGACTCTTCCTCTTTTTCTAGTTGCGCTCTTCTCTCCATCTTACTTCTGTTCTTCATCTCCAACGCTCCTCTCCTCATCTTTTTCCATCTCTCCACCCTGCCTCTCCCTCTCTTTCTTTTCCCTCTGTCTTCTCCGCGCTGTACTGCACCACTCTGTGCTGCCCCTGTCCTTCCACACAGCCAGGGAAGGATCATGAGGCGAAATGCAGACACTGGAGTGAAAGAGGGAGGGTGGATAGAGAAGTGGAGGGGGGGGGAGAAAAAGCTGGCAGGCTCCCCCTTTGTCTGCAGGCGATCAGTTACAGTCTTGGTTGCCGATGAAATTTAATCCCCACCGCATTTACATGCCAAGTTTGACTTCTGGCAAGCCTTATTAAATAGATTTGTAAATCATTTCATCTTGATTAGAATCTGTTCTCAAGGGGTTCACCTTTTTTTTTTTTGTCCGCCTTGCTTGTGTTTTTGTTATGTGTACAATCTGTGCCCACTGGTGTTAAGGTTTGAAAGTCAAACCCCCTTTTTCGGTGTGAGCGAGTATAAGCGTTGGACTTTGGGGGACAAAGAGCAATGCGTGCCAAGTCCCGTCTGTCACCGGCCAAGCCACTGTGTCAGCATGTCTCTCATCTCTGGAGGTCATGTCGGTGGACAGGCGACTGCTCTGATGTGCCTTTGCTTTATTAGGCTGACACCACAGTGTCTTTAGAGCGGAACAATGTCATTTCAAATGGCGCCTAATCAGATGGCATTTCATAACTGCCAGCAAACATCTTATGAATATGAATTTATAATGGTTCAATTACAAGTCGACTGCATCATATTCATTGGCTTATTTATTTTTTCTCCCGCTGGCCTGGGCCAATTATAGGATTTCAATCTTGAAGCAATCAAGTGATAAGGGTAAGGCGTTTAGTGTTTGCTGTCACTATATAATTCTCTCGAATGTTAAACATGCATCTGGGAGGGCTGTTTTTGTCAGAAGGCTGTGCATGGAGGTGCACCTGCCTAATTGAGTGGTAATGAGCTGTCAGGAGAGCGGGCTTGGTGATTGGCTCTTGGCGGGGCGTCCTGTGCCAGTGGGATGTATGGGCTGGCCTGGCCCTGCTGGAGGATCAGCCAGCTCCACAGCCCTGCAAGCCTGAGTGGGCGGAGTGTGGTAAATTAGGGTGGTGAGGCCAACGACGCTGGCTGTGGAGACATCCTGTGGCTTTCACTCAACTGTTGGATTTATTTAGCTCTTTTACAAATATTCTTACTCCTCATTTTGTTTCATGCTTCGTGTTGAGTCGGGGATAGGTTTTTAGTTCTTTCACTGAAGTAAAAGTAGAAATGCTGCACTTTTCATAAGAAAAAGTAAACATTTTTAGCTTTGATTTCAGCCTCTTAACATGAATGTAATTCTGAACACAGTCCTACATTTGTATTTACTAGAGTCAATATTACCACTCTTTTCAAGTGGCAATCTTCAGATCTTTAAGACTGGAAGACCTGCCAACCATCACTCCACTCCAGTGGTGTGTTAGCCTTTCCAAATGTCACAAGATAAAGCTTTAGGCCACCACTTATCTCATGAAAGGAAAATAGAAGTTTAAACACAGGAACAAGTTTTTCTCTTGAGTAACATCTCAAATATTAAGTGATGATGAAGTTCAATGTCAATAGCATGCTCGATCTCAATTCGTTGTCTAATAGATGAAACAATTCTAACTTTTTGAAAATTCAAACTAGCTGGATTTACATCTGTTTGTAATCCTAAAAATCCCCATACATTGCTCACCATAAATCTGGAAAGCTTGATGTATAGATTTCATTTCAATTTTGCAGTACATGCAGTGTATAAGACGCTAAATTACCAAACATTGTCAATGAAGAGTAGTATGTACGGATTAATCTTTCCAGGCAAAGATGTTTTAATGCAGGCCTTGTGCTTATTCCTCCACTTGTTTGCTCAACTTCAAATTAAGCACTGTAACCATAAGAAGAACAAATATGATGGGAAATGTTTACATGATGTCAGAGTTCACCTCAGTTTGTTATAGAGATGAGGTTCTCATCTTACTGAATGGCATCTCTTTTGGCTCAGACATGTCTGTTTGTGATTTATTTATTTTACGTTCTTTTTTTCTTGTGGAATTGTGTGTGCAAGTACGACTTTGGCATGGCTGAGCTGGATTTATTTTGGGAGTTCTTATTTACAATTAATAATTGGAACGTTTCTGGACCCTGGTGAGCTTCCAGGCTGTAGCCCATATTGCTTTAACAGAATACGATGTCTTTTCTCCTTCTACACCCACATTACCTTGTAAAAACAGTTTTTCTTCTGCAGCAGGGAGAACACCGTGTCCTCTCACCCCAGATTACTGTGTGCATCTGCTCCACCAGAAACAACTCTTTTCTGCTGGATGAAATAGTTTGGACTTAATGATATTTCTGCTTGCCATCACCTTGTCCCCTCGCTCCCTCTGCTTCAAAGCCCTGCGGCATATGTGCGCCTTTTTATTCATGAGACCAAGTTGTAAAGCACTGAATAATGTTTCTGTGCTACACTGGCATGTTGTGGCCATTTGTGCAAGTTCCACCTCTTAATTGAATAGCCTGAGTAATTATTTGTCAAGTAATGCTGAGCAGAAAATAAATAGCCACTTTGCGGCTGTGAATTGTGCCTGATAGCCATGTGTTGATACTCTCACCAGGGAGAGTAAAAACCTGCTCTACTGGCTAAGTATCTGATTAAGATTCACATGATGGAACCACAGACGCTTTAGGATAGCGTGTCTCCTGGGCAAAGATGGTGAGTAGAGTTAAGTGTCAGACTGTGTTACATGATCACACTGCAGCATAAAGCCTTGACTTAATAAATATTGCTGGAATAATCTCACCACCAACCAACCTGCAGCGCTCGTGTCAGCTTACCAGCTTTTTAAAGCAGCCTGAGAGCGATCAACACGGATTTGCATCTCCGTGTGGCTGATGCCGGACAATGTTCTCTGTGTCCTTTAGCATGGTTCAATCTTCAGTCTTTGTCTTTATTTTGCTGTAATCTGTTTATGGTTGCTTATAAGACGATGCATACCTTCCTCTTGCCAGTTTGGCCTTGATCCATCCTAAACTGACTCATTTTTTTACTCTCCCACTTTAAAGGAGGGTAATGACTTCCCAGGGTAATATCAAGTTAATTAATTTATTATTAATTTTTTTTTAAAGGATAATCCTCCGTATTTTGAGCATTTCCTGCTTTATTAGAATTTCTTATTGAACTTTTTTTTTTTTAGCAGTAACAAGTGAGTGTTTTTTTTTTATTCTGTAATCAGCACTGTTCACTTGTTTTCATTTTATATCCCACAGAGGGAATAAAATTGCGTTGCATCACGTCTTTAAATAACATGCTTTTTAGATCTATGGAGACCAATTCCCCCCTTCTTTTGTAGTTGTTTCCATTTCTTTATGCAACTTCTGTCCTGTAGGTGAAAGATCTAGAGTGCAGGCAGGCCAGTTCCTCATCTGGAGTCAATCACAGTAGAGCCATACTGTTTTATGGTAGAATGTGGTTTGACATTGTTTTGCTGGCTTAAAAAAGACCATCAATCAAATGGCAGCCTGTAATACACCAAAGCCTAACTTTCATTTAGCCATCACCTAGTAAATTAATCATGCACCGATAACAAGTCAGATTGTCTCCATGCTTTTAAGTCTGGAGTCGATGATGCCTAGGAATAACAAAAAACTATTAAAAACTACAGTTTGGATTAATCACACCAAAGGAAAGTGTTCTAGCTCTCATCAGCAAAATTTGAGAGGATCTGACACTGTGAGAATATGGCAGGATTTAGTTGGCGTTTCAGCTTCCGTATCGTGCTGTGGGATAGTTTTCTATTGCCATTCGTTTGTCTGGTGTTCAGATTATGAAGCATTGAGGTCTGTGTCTATTGTATCGAGCAGATTCAATTTTTCCTCTTTCTGCCGAATGCAAACCAAATGTTAAATGGGGAACTTAGTCTGGTGTGATTTGTGGGACCTTTTCTTGGCTGGAATCAGCTATTTTTTGGAGTCTGTTCTGATTCCATGCAATGGCTCAACTTTCAAATGGTAACAATTCCCGTTGTAGCTACACTTTCTGGTGAGGGTCCCATGTTTTATGATGATGTGCCCTTTATTTGACTTTTACTGCTATGGCAGAAATTTTACTCACAAATAACAAAGCAGGCAAAATCCAAGATCACACCCATATGTTAATGCTCATCAGTTTGGAATGCAGAAAATCTCTTTATGTCAATAAATAGTCAAATTATGCTCATTTGGCGTATTGTCAGCTGTATAAAACTTCTTGAAATGTTTACAGGAGAAGGTTTTGACAATTCTGCAACATGCGATTTTCCTCCTCCAGGTTGTTATTTATTTATTTTTTGTTGACAACAAAAACTACTCCTCAGAACATTCTAAATTACCAAATCTGAAAAGCATTGTTTCCTTGAAAGGAAGACTTATTGTTTATTTCACTTTACAAAAACATTCAACCAAATGTACCAGTAGAGTAGTAAAGTTTCTAAGTCTGGGTTTCATTTAGCATTACTGGTGTTAACACATGCAGAAGGGAAGTCTCTGTTTTTCATACATGGTCTCACTTAGAGGCTATTACATTGACCTTATCTATTGTTTCTCAAGTGTATATTGTAAGCAGCTTTGGAGGCTTTATAGAGACTTAGCCAGCGGGGCTGACATTGCTCTGGTGGAACATTTGGACCTCTGGCAAGTGTCAGATTTTTCAGCTTCACATTAAATCTCTTAACCCAGTTCTTCTTCCCCTTCCTTTTCCCTCTCGCTGTCTGTCTGTCGTTCTCTTCCTCTTCCTCTCCCTCACTTTGCCATGCTAACAAGCTGGCTGTGATTTATTTTTCATGTGTGGCACTGCTAGCCTCTGCCATTTCTCTTTTCCTTTTAATTTTCCAGCCTCTAAATTCTTGTGCCAGTGCTTAGCCTGGTGCCCAGCCCCTGAGGGGCCAGAGTGGAAATGCAGCCAGAGCAGCTGCACATCACCCCAACTGGGCAAAGTCCTCCAGACGCAGTGTCATGGGGAGGCCAGAGACGCTTTGATTAGCATGTCTGTCGTTATTGGCCAGCTTGAATGTCATGCACTGGGAGCCCAGTTGTCTAATGCTTTGGCCGGCCAGTGGGGCCACTCCCTGCAATTACTGATAGGGCTGCTTGTTCCAGTTTGGAGGCGAGGCCAGGGAGAGCGTCGGTGCCAAATGATCGTCGTCAGTAAATAAAAAGCAGAAATCTGTCTTTTTGATGTTCTCTATGTGCGTGCTTTATTTTCTGATGCTGTGGTGCAATCACATTTGAAAGCATTTTGCACTCCCAACATGAGGGGTGCGGGGTGGGGTGGGGGGGATGGGGTGGGGTGGGGGCAATCAAAACAATAACTGTGGTTCCTTTTGACAAAGCCCTTGGCTCACAGTTGTCAGAAGATGTAAGCTGACTCATCCACACAAGAAGGGCATGTATCCCTGGGAGCGAGGGGCAAAAAAACTATGATGAAACCTCCCCTCTGTGCGCGCCCTTCTCCGTTGAGCCGGCATGGATTAATTACATGACTAGTAGCTAGTTTAGTCCCATTATTTATTTTTTCTTATAAATAATTTCACTCGCCTACTCTGCCTCTATTTTATTCTGCTCAGGACTTTTCAGCTTCACCCTGTGGAAATAAGAATGCATTGATTATTTTCCATCTAGCAAATATCCCACCAGCTGAGGAATAACATGCCTTCCACCTAATTGGTTTGTTTATCTTGAACAACAGACTCTGGGTTTGTTTGGACTCTGGCTGGCATCCACACACTGCACCACTCCTCAGCACGATTACTCACCTTGGGGGGAGGCTGCTGTGGCAAGGTTGATGTTCTCCACGTAGACATCAGGCTGTCATTCTCCCCGCTTATGTGACATCATTTGCCAAGACAGATTTGTTACAGGAGAAATAAATTCAAGCCTAAAAAGGGATTGATTTAAGGACAGGCTGCAAGTGGAAAAAGGCGACAGGAGGGATGGGGGCTCTGAGACACATTTCACCACTCAGAGGGCTCGGGCCAGATCCAAACAAGCTGCCAACAGAAAGACGGATTCTGGCGTCATGTATAATTGATAAACTGTATGTTCTAGGTGTCAGCTTTAAAGAGGGAGCTAGGACTATATCAGGAAGCTATTTTTCCTCTCTGAGGCGAGCATCATTTTTATTTTGTCCTCCCCCGTTCTCTGGCTTATCTTCTGAGTTCAGAAAGCCCCGTTGAAAATTATCGTTTTCTTTGAAGACGACATTTAGGAAGTGCAGCTTTAAAAGCACATCCTGTGCCTGTGCCTATTAGGAGCCCCGAGTATAGGGCAGATAGCCATCTGCAAAGTTGACTGAACATCCTGAGTTATCAGGATTAGCCATCTCACTCTTGACACCTAACGCATTAATATTAGCTATGGGAGAGTATCCTGCTGAAAGCAGCATAAAAGGATTAATGCAGCTCTTATCCTTTTGGAAATAATGCCCTTTATTGAGCGGATCTGACACTGTCGGGGCTAATGATGACATTGAATGGAGCCAGAATAAGTAATGGTACATCATCCCATGTCATGCAGCCAGAACAGTCGCTATTTGCATTCTGACAGCTCAAACTGTATCGATTGTGCTGAAGGCTTCTGGTTGTTTTTCCTCTGCGGCGGCAAGAGGGTGTTACTCAATCACCAGTGTCCTGCAGATAATGACAGTCCTCTCCCTGTGGGCCCAATGACATGCTTCGTTCATCATCATACTGTATGCCACGAATTCACCTCTGAGCACTGTGAGCTGCAGCAATTACTGTACACGAAACACAATGTGCCAGCACGTCAGACTTCCTGTCTTTCACACAGGGACTGCTGGGTTAATGTGACAATGCCCACTCACTTTGATAGGGATAAATTCATATCCTGCCATTCAGCTGTGTGCGTTTTCGGAGTACATTTTGCACCACAAAGGCTTTTTCCAGTGTACCAGGGGAGGGAGAAATACCAACTTTGTACCCTATCATTTCCTTTTGGCACAATGGTAATAGCTGTGAAGGGCTGTTTTACAATTGTGATTTTTTCTTTTTCTTTTACACAAGACTTGAAGTGCATAAAATGGCATGATTCATATTATTTATTAATACCCCCTGTGAACTTGACTCAAAAGGATGCTGGACGTAAACAGGAAATGTGCCTGCAAAGGCATAACTGCATTCAGCCACATAGTGAGAATTTGAAATGATTGTGATTTACGGCAACAAAGTCTCCTTGAACCCCTAAAATGATTTGATTATAAAGAGGTTAAGCAACAGCAATAATAAATCTGTCAAATTTATAATACAATGTGCCATTTTGTCTTGGGCACTGTAACAATGAGGGGCAGACAAGTGGCCATCATGGCCACCTGAGAACACTGGCTGTTCTTTCTGTTAAATTGCTGCTTTCCCCTGGTGCTATATATTCTTTTTAGCTGACAAGATAGTAACCTTATCAATCAAAGCTGCTTTCTCTTCCCTCCCAAGGACTTGTGTTGATATGTTTTAAGTGCGCTCCCCTTTGGTGGTTTTAATGGGAATATTGCACACTCATTTCTGCATTGCCTCCCTCTTTCTTAATGAGCTGATAAAGCTCCAATTATCGAGGCAAATCCCGGTGTCTGATTTGCATTACTGACTCTCGTTTAACCACACACTGCGGAAATGTACATGATTGAGGTGCTGAGATGTTGGCCTGCCTTTCCAGAGGCTCACATGGCTTGTGTGTGTGTGTGTGTGTGTGTGTGTGTGTGCGTACGTGCGTGTTTTGACGTGCCAGTGTAGAGACACAAGAGATGGACAGATTAGATTAGATACAGTAGATCCTGCAAGGCCCTGGCCGTTTGTGCGTAGAATGTGATTTAGTTGTGAGGTATGAGCCCACTCCGGTCTCTTGTGATGGGTGATGGGACAGACTGACAGTGACAGTGGGGTGGTAATGCCTCTGAATGAGGAGGAATGGCCCCTGTGGGTCTCTCCACTCCCAGCGCCGGAGCACAGCAACCCTGTCCAAATGCACTGCGAAAGGAATTCTTCTTCACACCTGTTTTTTTTTTTTCTTCTCCACAGCACAAGACACCATGGTTATTTATAGCTTCACCTATCTGAGAATAAATTGACTTAAAAAAAAATCTTAAAGAAATACAGCCTTTTAAGTAGCAGCAGTCACCCCGCTGCCCGCCATATGTGAGGAGGTTTCATCATATTTTAAGTTTTAGAAGTTATGCAGTCAAAAGAATGAAAAAAAAAAGTCAACCTCGGCACATGTGATCGAAACTGTCAGGCTCCTAATCAGTATAGCCGTATAGGTTATTTTTTAATACAGTTAAATGCATGAAGCAATACTCAAGCAGGAAGGGAAATATGACACATATGACATATGCCGGAACAGACGTTCATCTCAAGTCTTTCCTTTAAAATGTCATTATAGATATCAGAAATAGGGATGAAGGTGGAGTTGTGTTTATGCACAATACGTTCAGCTAAACCTGACCTCAGTTTTTTCACCTCTGAGTTCTTTGGACGATGCAACACCATTTTTTGGTGGCCTTGGTTTCCTGTACATTCAAAACACAACACTAAAACTTTGTTACTTCCTGGTTATGTTTAGCCAATGACAGCACTCTGTTATGTTTCCATCCATTTATTTTCTTATGATCACTTCATTACATTCAGGGTCAGTGAGGGCTGGGCCCTATCCCAGCTGGTTTTGGATGAGAAGCAGGATAGAAACCTGGAGAGGCTGCCAGTCCATCACAGGCCCACTCAGACACAAATAAGTAAACAAACAACCATGCAGACCTAATCCTACAGTTAGTTTAGAATGACCAATTTGCTTGAAATAAACATTTTTGAGCTGTGAGAGAAGGTTTGAGTTGCCAGAGTGAGAGAGATCTGTCATACACCTGGAAAACATGCAAGCCCACACAGAGGCCCTGGCTGAGATTCTGACAAGAAGCCTTCTATTTTTGGGACGACTGTGCAAACCCACACACCATTGTGACACTATTTAATAATTCAAGCGCAGTTGCTCTCATTAACACCAGGGGTCTCATATTCCTCCTAAGCCTCGATAAGTTGTTTTAACACACATGAACGCACAACCTAGGGGTCGTTTTGTGGTGGACAAGAGTTCAATCAAAGATGTGGACATGTTGTCATTGCTGCAATTAAAGACGAAATCCCAGGTTTGTTTTTAATGCAACTACATAACTTCACTTCTTGGCCTTCGTGCCCCGTTTCATCTCTGGAACTAAAACATCGTGTTTGGAACTTTGGCTGGGGAGCACTGCAGCTCATAAAAAATGCATCACTCAGCTCTTTTTCTAACTCTTCGCCTCTGATTCTCTTGTCATATCATATCCATGTCATGTCAGTCTGTGTATTAATTATGTAGCAGGCTCAGTTGAGCTGATAATATTGATGCATTGGAACTAGACATCCTGTTTCTTACTCATTATTGGGATATATAAACAAGACTTAATCAAGCGTGAGGAAATACGTTAATGTTTATCCTTGTGGGTAAATAACTCTTAGTCTGGAAGAGGAAGCCCTGTATTTTTCTGTCGTCTTTTCTCTTGGGCTCTTTTATTTTTAGTGTCTGACTCAGTTCAGGCAATGTGGTCATTTCATTCTGGTTCAGCTGAGGTGTTCGACCCGGTAATCCCACAGGGGCTTTAGCCTTTCTTTAAGTTAGCCACCTCGCAACCTCTCAACAAACTTAAGTCAAATGGCACCCAGCAGTACCTTTGGAGGTGGCCCATATTGCAAAAGTAGTTCATTTCTTTGTGTGCAAAATTATATATGAGGAAGAGGTTGTGTTGTAATATAAAACTGATCAGTAGTTTCACCAGTGTCAGGTCTTGTTTGTGTTTTGTCGTTTGTGTTTAAATTAGTCCTCTCTGGTCTAATAATTTTATCAAACTGTGATAGCACTTGAATATATTCCCCTCGAGAAAATTAATATCAGGACACAGTTCAGGATTGTTCCTCTTGAAATGCAGCTGTTTCCCTTTGTTCCTCCTCCTCCTTCTGCAGCAAATAGTCTCTGAGGAGTAAAGCCACAACAAACACTTTCGAGATATGAATCTTCCTCTAAAACCTCAGATGAAAACTTGCATATGAAAGGAAAAACAAAGACCTCTGTCTCGTTACATTTGGATGGATATATCTATGCCATGTGTCTGTCACATAATAGAGGCATACTTTAATTCGGCAACCCCGCCGTTGCCTGCAACAGAGTCAACAGTGATTGCGTGTGTTTTGTAATGTAAGAACGAGTGTTTTACAGCGTGATGATTGCTGCGGTTTGGCAGGAATAATTAGAAGTTCAAAGCGTTGATCCACGAGTGTAGCCTGGGGATAGGTTTCTAGAGAAGCTGACACTTCAGCTGTATTATGAAGCCATCATGTCTAATTTGCACAGGCCTCTTTTGTAATTTACCCCCAATTCAGAGGAACAGTCTCTTGCTCTGCCACACAATGCACACTTGGCTTGCATTGTTCATGCTCATTGGAAGAGACACTGAGTGAATGATTCCTGGAGCACAAGTAATATGCAGCACTGTTCCTGTCATATTTGTTGCTGTGTAATGGTTCCTGATTTGCAGTTTCCTGCAGCGCCTTTTTGGTTTGGTGCAGAGCAGACAGCATTGCACTGTATTCAACAACTGCATCCAGTCCACGCTACTTGTTTACAGCTCACTGCTGAAGCAATCGCTTGACAGATAAAGAGCCTCAAAATGTCGTATACCCTTTCAGAGGGGGAGGAAACCTCTTCAGACGGAGGACTGGGGTTTTCCACATGCCGCCCAGACATTCTCAGACATATTGAGTTTGTCTGTGTGCATCTTTGAAGATGCAAATGTGTCAACCACATGTAACAAACCACCCAGCGAGGAGCTGAGATGCTCAACTGCCTTTCTCACGGTTCCTAAATGGCTGCCAGTGATCTTCAGCAGCTCTGCCTCTCTCTGAAGCCTGCTGTTGCTTTTTAATGGACACATTAGTTTTTGTGGGATATCGAATAATTTGTACTCATTTATCACTGAGCAACAAGCGACTTGTTTAACCACTTTAGAAGTCGGAAGAGAGTTTGGCTGCAAAATTTATTACCTTATGAGGCAAACTACAGCAGTTAAGGTTTGAATAGTTTATGGTCTATGTGGAAGTGTTAATAATTATACACTTTCCATTAATTGGCTGTTATGTAAACAAGACATTAGTCATTCAAATTTGAAAATCTGTTTTCATGATAACGAACATAAAGAATAGCATATATCTGCACCATCTGTAATCAAAAGAATATTTATACCTCTCACTTGTCAGCTTTCTTTGACATCTGACATAAGGAAGAAAAAGACAGCACATCATAGCATGCCTTACTCTGACAGAGAAGACATTTGTAAATTATTAATGTTTTCCCTTGCTCTGTCACCTATCAGTACCGTATCCCACGACTACTACGTTTTGGAATGCAAAAGTAGTAGTCCTGCAGGGTGGCAAGTCATGTTTCAGGCTCTCATTTCAATATCTGAAGTGAAAGGTCGGGCTGATATATTCCATCCTGTCGCAGTGCCAGTGACTTACACGCCACCGGTTCAAGATGGGTACGCTTTCATGAGGCCCACCCAGCTTGTCAAGCAAACTGATAATGAATCAATCCCTGTGAAACATTTATGGTGCCCCCCTTCAATTCCACCCTCTCTTTGCATGAGGCCAATTAGAGCCTCCTCGGTGGCCCCTGCTGTCTGAGTCAGGGAAGCCCCTTGCATTGTCATATCAATATTCCTCTGTTGATCTCCAGCTGAGGCGAGTCCGGCTGCTCTTTCCGCACTTGCTAATTTGCATTCGCCAGCATGTGTTGGAGATGGCATGCTGGCTGCTTCTCATCCTTGTTCCCAAACCTACTGTTGCCTCCCTCTCTGAGTCTTTTTCTACTTTTTCCCTTTACTTCCTCTTCTTTTTTTTTCATTTTTGAGAGGAAAGGTTTCTTGATTCCTGGCATGCCAGAGAAGGGTCCTCTGAGGATTACATTGGCTAAGCCCTTATCACTCCAGGAAATTCAGTGGCTGCTTAAAAAAGTGGTAGGAGTAGAAAATCAAGGGGAAGTGTTATTCTTTTTAAGTTTCTCCCTATTCCCATGGAAAGTTATTACGGGTTTGAAGAAAACTCCTTTTTTGGCACTCAAGTTTTCTCATAACTGCATTTCATATTTTACCCTTCTTCCTCTTCTTCTTCTCCTTTTTTTGCAGACTGCTGGTGGAGTTTTAGACGTGGAAAATGTGAAGGCAGGTGCTTCAGAGAGTAGGAGAGAAGGGAGGTTTAGGGAGGGCTGTGCTCACTGGGAAGCGATGTTAAACATCCAGGGGAAATGTTTGTTATTCTAATGGGATACCACCATGGTAACAGCTTTTAGAGACTCCCAAGGCTTTGTGTGGAGTGTTTGCACGCATTCATCAATCTCCCCTAATTTCTTTGGGGATTAGCAAATATAATCAGTCCCTTCTCCAAGTTGTCACCTGTTTATCGACATGAATATTATGGTGAAATTGAACAGAACACAGTGTTGTTGGATGTGGGGAGGCAATAGACAGGATGTTAATGTAAATCACAAATTGAAGTGCGTTCCAGAATGGATTGAAAAGTCATTAGTTTTTTTTGGCACAAAATGAAATCCTACACTGAAAGGCTTACATTTTTGCACCTAACTACACCACCCCTCTTTTTCTTTTCTTTCTCTAAAAAAAAAAAAAAACTTTCTAAACCAGGACCAAAGCACTTTGGCTCATGTTACACTTTCAACCTAAACATGTTTCAGAGGTAATGAATTGTGCTATTTCGAAACTTGATACATTTTACAAGGACTTGAAAGCAATGGAGCGAGCTCATTTGCATGAATTCATGTAAAAAAAGAGTAAAAAAAGAAACATCTTCTGATGACTAGCCTTGGTGTTTAAAAGGCTGTAGTTGCTGGTAAGCCCCTCTCATTTCTGTACCTTTTTGTGTCCCTCCGCAGACTTTCTTAAGTGGCTTATGTGAATTGCAATTTCCACATTGAAGCTTGAAGTATACAGAATACATTTCCCCTCAGCCATGGCTGGCTAACAGTGCGTTGAACTTGTGCGTGTGGTGATGGAGAGGTTTCACACACAGCACTGCTGTGCCGTGGGAGTATAGCCTAACCTAAAGCTAAGCCTCCAGCCGGAACAGCCTTCCATCAAACTCACAACCCTGCTCTCTTATCTACTGGCATTTCTGTCTGATACAAATAGTCAAGACATGATATAGTTGGCTACATGTCATCTCTGGCATTGTACTACACTCTGTCTGCCCCCCCCCACCAACCTCTGTGAAATATAATGCTTTTAACTCACCAGCTTTTTGCTTTGGCTATTTTTTCCATCTGTAGCTCAGACAGAGACCACTGTGTTTGCTCATCTTGGCCAAAGGCCAAAGGCTCTTTCTGATATAATCCCCATCATCGATCAGACTTTGTTTACTCTAACATGGTTCCTCTCCCCTCCAGCAATTAGAAGGCAACCTTCCACCTCCTGCTCCTCAGACCAGCTTTATACGTTTATTTTTCCCTTAAGTGGTAATTTTTCATGTTGCAGCTCAGCTCTTAGAAGTGTGGGTGGATATTAGGTAATGGATACTCTTCAAGCAGACTGACATGTGAGACACTAGATTTCTGTTAATGTTTCATTGTTTCAGAAAAGAAGAATTCTGCAGTTAGCCCAAAGTGCACAGTTGTACTAAAAGAACATTGGCCAGAGAATGATTCGCACATTTTCTACAGCGCACTCCACACCCCGTGTGTTTCATTTTCAGGCTGCGCAGCTTAGGAATCTCAAGTACTTTGAAATTTGATTAAAATTGTTGAGTTTGACTCTGTATGTCTGCGAGGCTTTTGTCATGATAAGTCAGGCAAGCGAGTGACTGGCATTTTTTTGTATCTCAGCCAAAGAAACTTAAATTTCAAAATGGTTCTTTTCATTACTAAAATTTTTATCATAAACATAGGATTTTGGTTCAGTGTTAAGTAGTTCAGTATAAATAATTTGAGTTGGGTTTCATAAAGATATATATTAAGCTTTATTCTGTTTGTTCAGGTCATTGAATTTCCAAATTCCACTGTTGATCGGTTCTGAATAACACAATCTCTTTAAAATGTGGAAGAAAGCATATGTCTGTAGTATACACATTTTTCCATGAAGTTTAGAAATTTTTGTTAAATGGCATTCTTCAGTGGGATAAAATAGAAAGATTATTTTCTTCTTTGCGAATAAGAAGAACATTTCTGTGAGGGTGGGTTTACAATCTCATTACCAGTCACGTAGTGAGTGGAAGCAGTAATTGGAAAAAAGTCAAAATATAGCTGAAAGTTTTCCACTTTGCTGAGGTGGAAAAGGTGACGCATTAATGAAAACAGAATACGAGAAAGTGCAATGGAAACAGACTCTGGAAATAAATCATGACATACATGAAGACTTAAACATCCACTAAATTTCCGCTCCACTGGAGAGATGATGAATTGTTGCAGGAGAAAACATCAGACCTGTAGTCGAATTTCTTTCCAAATGGAGCTCAAATCAGAGAAGGTAAATTTATTTCCTGCTTTTCATTCCATCACTACTCTTCATATTCTGCAAACATAAATCTTCTATTTCAATCTGATTCTGGTCATTTTGGGTTTGAGTCAGGTTAAAGAACCCCTTCAAAGAAATACTGATGTCTGATAGCAAACCTTTTGTATATATATCAGGCAGTTAATCCTGAGCTTGTTTGGAGGAGAATGCCAGAGGTGGCAATCAAAAGTGAGATTTATTAAACATTATCATTGAAATGAAAAATGAGCTAATCAGACAGGTCCAGTTTTCAGGGAGAGTTAGCATCTTAAAGAGGCAGTGAAGTGAATGATGTTCATATTCCCAGACAACACACCATATCAAGTAAGGTAAATATGTCAAATTTACATCAAATTTATTTTGATATGTCACCTTCAAATACAAGATCATGATGTAAATCATGAGGAGAATCATCATCCTTTATGCTATTATGACCGGGAGCGACAGATGGGATTTTTCACCTTTCAGTTTTGGTGTGGGTGTTATGTTGCATCAACGTTTTCAAGGCACTTTGAATTTTGGAAAAAACTGTGATAAACATGAAGCCCATATAAAACTCTGTTTTAGACGATGGTTTTAAACAAACATGGGTCTGAATAGGTGAAACAGCAAAGGGGAGATGAATCAACTTCCTTCTTCTATTGCAGCACAGAATGTTATAGTCTGACATTACTAAGAGGTGTGTGTGTGCATTTTTAATGGAGGATATTCTTTAACCATGTTAAATTGGTTAACTTACCTGCCTATGAAACGATGAATCGTCCAGCTTTCAAATTTTTTAATGAGTTGAAAGAGGTCTCGGTATCAGGCAAATGTTTTCGGCTTTGGGTAGTGATGGGCATAAAAAGATGCATCAGTTAGTGGAATTGACATGAATGTTTACAATTCTAAATAAAACCCAGTGTGCAAAACTAACAATGAGATCATTTCCCCGCTGCTTAACTTGCATCACGCTGGTGTGTAGTACAAATAATACTGGGTTAACTTTGTATATTGTATCCTCATTAAACAAGTCTGTGATATGTGTTGGTCACTGACTCCTACAGGGTGTAAAACCTAACAGAGTGCAGTCAGAACTATTAAAGGCAGGCAGCATGCGAAAGCCTCTGGACTATTTTGATTTAACATCTAACATGTTTCCTTGTCATGTTTCCTTTGGCACACAAACCTGACACCCAGCAGCACCATCTCAGTTTGAGGTTTTTAAATTTGGTTTCAGGCTCAAGAAAGACTTATTTTCTGCCTGCTATTATATTCATGCTTTCCTGATATGAGTTTCTCAAATTGGAGAATTCACAAGTACATTAAGATTTCAATGCTTTGTGGGAAGAATGTCTGTTATTATGAGCAGCAACTTTCACCACTCAAAGACAGAAGTTAAGCACAGAAATGGTGGCCAACTTTTAATGGCATTATCATTTCAAAAGTTGAAAGCTCCTTTAGTGTCTCTAAATTTAATGCCATTTTTTTCTTTTGATCACAGAGATTTTTTTTTCCATCCAAGGTTTTTCTATCAGCTGTGATTAGCCATGCACATGCAGCAAAGCAGTCTTGCCACAGCAGGGAACTGTAAAGGCAGCTTAAACTTTTTGCAGAAACTGACACCCTCTCTTAATCTAAACAGCATTTCGTGTAAGTCATTCTTGCATTTGCAGAGCTTGTAAACTGTCTCTTGTGGACTTGAGTTTCTGCTGTCCACTGCATGCACCCAGCACTGCTCTTGTGGCCTGAATGAAAACAAAGATGATCAGGGTTGACTTGTCACATCATCACAGCACCAGGAAGGTAAAACATATGTGGGGTGGATAAACAGCCCTGACGTTTCCTAGCCTTGGCAGTATTTTTTACTGGTTGTCATTATATAGTGGTGTCAATTTCTGCATAATTCCACGGTGCATTGGCTTGGCTTGATTTGATTTAGAGCCACAACTTTCAAGGAAATTGGGCTTAGGGTATGAAAGTTCACACTTCTTGCCTCAAGGCAATTGATTTCTCCTGAGCTTGATTTAAGTGCTGGAGCAATGGCATCGCTGTGTTGGAACCATGTTGTTTCACAGAGGTCTAATATTTAACCGCGGTGAAAGCTCCGCTGATTTAAACATTTCAAAGGGCCTTAATTTGTTGATTAAAACTATTAATCACCAACAATTCTAACCATCGTCCTTAAATCATTCATGAATTATAGAAATCATTTACTTGTATAATTGACTTATTAGCTTAACGGAATATAACTGTTTTACAAATTAAATCATTGATAATGACATTGATGAATTTGATCCCTTTGATCCTAATTTTTAAGAGGCTAATTAATTAGATAAAAATGAAAGAAATATTTTAGATGAACATTTTTATTACCTGCTCTTCAGCTCTGGAGCAGCTTTTCAAAGCGTGAAAAAGTGGATGATAATCAAGGATTATTGTGTCAGCCTGAGTCTAGAGACTTTATGTATGCAGAGCCTATGTCACAACATGGTTTAAAAGACATATTGATGAGCTGGGTTTGAAAAGCTATGGAAAATGTAGACTTTAAAGGCTTTGTATATAAAAATAATCTATATAGAGTCAGTTTTAAAGGCAAACAATGCAAAATAGTTATTTTTTGTAAATGGAAAAACATAAAAGCCTTTTTTTGTGCTTTCTTTGGTTTGGTCAGAAAACTGACCTGAACTGAATGTAGATGGTAAGATTTCAATAAAAGACTTCCCAAAATCTGTCCCAAAACATGGCTTAAATCAGAAGATTGCGTTTAAATTTACCGAAGCTTCCCAGTCGTCTCGCTCTGAAACACAAACAGCTCTGCACAACCTAGCAGGAGGATGAATTAGTTGTTGATTCGAAGTGAAAGTCCACTCTCTACTGATGTAGCATGTATGTCTGTGATTAAGCCTCACATGCTCACACTTTCATCACTTTGTGTCCACACGCCAGCTGCCTAAAGTTGGGTAACCAAAAGCAAAATGATAGCGAGATAAAAACAAAAAAGAGAAATAGATAAACAGAAACGTCTGTCTCTTCTGTCTTATATAAATGAGTGGGAACACAAATGACATAATTTGGACCAACAATGTTCACCTGCTGTACAGTATGTTGTCATGCCAACAGGTTAAAGTTGCTTCATTGCAGTAGCAAGATTATTTTTAACTAAACATTCTATGTATGCTACATCTTGGAAATTATTGGTAGAACAACTACATTTTCTGGCAAAAATATCTTTATAAAGAAATCTAACATTGTCAGATCAGCCAAAAAATAGAAAAAAAAGTTACATGTTATAGAAGCGTGCAAAACAAAAAAAACCTTTTTGAAAAAACAGTATTCCAGATGCAGTTATATCGTTTGTGTGACCCTTTGATTAGTTTGAGATTGATTAAGTTTTCTTTGCCTGCCACATGTTCTGTTGTTTGGCTAATGCTAAGCACACAGTCAGTCGTGGGCAAAGAACTTCTGCATTGAGTTTGACAGCGTTCACACAATATTGTGCAAGGGCACTCCCTTAGCTTCTCATATTGGTTAAATGTATTATGGCAGATGGATAGTATTTGCAGGGAGAGTTGGGGTCTCACCCTCCCTCTCATTCCTTTTTTCCCTCTCTTTTTTCTTTTTGTCGTCTCTTGCCAGTACCTCGGACATTTCAAGGGGGAGAAATATGTATCATATTAACTCTTAGCAACAGGGCCTCCAAGTTGCCTGCCCTTGTCTTTTCAGCAATCAGAGCTTTGTTATTTTAGTATTTCAACCAAAACCAAACTGGATTCAGCGGCCTCAGCAATTACCTGTAATTTTCCAACCTGGTGCGCTAGCTTGCAGTGGAGCAACTCTGAACAGTGAGAGATTGTCCCCTCAGTTCTTCATTTCAAGTGTTCAAGTTAAGTGTGCTAATTCATTTTTGTCCACCGAGTGGCACATTTGGAGATGCCTGCTGTCCAACAGCAGGAATGTCAGTGGAGATTTGGTTTGATCTGTGCACAGTGTTGGAGTTACTGAAACTAGACACCCCTCTGTGGTGTTGACACTCCGACACTGAATCTCTGCTTTATACATCTGACCCATAAATTAGAATGTGCTTTCAAGCCTGTTCAGGAGAGACAAATCTCAAGCCCTGACATCTGTTTTCACATGGTGGACTTGTATCCCATTTTTCCAGCCAAGCGTCCCCCTCCCCACCCAACAAACTCTCCTTTCCATTCCCCATCCTGTCCTCAAATTGTGTAAGGAACTACAGGATGTCAACTGAAAGTATGTGTGTTTGTATAAGCCAGAGTGATGTTTCCCCTCCTGAGGTACTGAAGGAGAGAGAACTGCTTGCACTAAAATGCTAATTAAGTGCAGTGTGGCAGACAGGGACACTCGAGAGTGTGCACATTAACAAATTTTAACTCCCTGCAAACCAAACAGTTTGTACTGGGCTAATCTTATAATGATGGAAGTAAGAAACAGTGAGCCAAACGAGAGTTCAACTCTAGAGTTGCTGTAGAACATAAAGTGCAAAACAAAGGAACTTGGTTTTGCTTCTCATGACAAAGATTACGTAGTTTTAAGAGGAAAAAAAACAAGTCTTTTCTAGCCTAATTTATTTCATTTCATTCTCTTCACAGAGGCAACATATGGTATCTGTAAGGGAGAAACAGTTTGTGCTATGCGGTGAATTATTTTGTGGATTAGTATTGGCATTTAGATGCTCTTGGCTTTAAATCTTGTCTGTTTTAGATCTTAAGTACATTCCTTGGCATCCCTCTCACCGCTCAGGCCGGCCTCTTCCCCCAGCCAACACATTTTTGAAACTGCAGAGCTTAACGGGAGCTCAGAATGCAGGCATTTGAACAGACCCTGATGTTGATCCTGAATTACTTTTAGAGAGATACAGCTTGAACCAAACCACTTTATCCAATGCAGTTATGCCAACAACACCTTAAGGTTTAGGTCTTTTTGTTGTTTTTAAAGTAGAGTTCTCTCAGAGTTGCCCATTATTATATTCTCTGATGGTTGTGCAAATTGCAAGCTGGTAATGTGAGACACCCTCCCCTGTGCTGCTGGCTCTGATGTCTTATTTAATGTGATCTGATTAAGATGACTTTGGCCAGTTGCATTTTTTTTTCATCATGACCTTTGAGCTGTACGTACAGTTTTTTATACGGTGCACATGGGACTGTTATGACCCGAGGGGAAAATATCCACTGGCTCGAAAACTGGGTAATATCTAAACCATAGAAAACGTTTGACAAGAAAATACTGCAGCAGTCAGTAAGTGATGGCTCTGTCCAGTTGTTTAAACCAGCGTTCGTGGCACATTTATGTTGCCCTGGAGATCCTTGCCAACATGATTGCCTCTTTCCTCAGCTCTAAGCGGCCTTTAAAATTATGGCCCACCCTTCTGTTTCCAGTACAGCTGGCCTCCCTCCAGTCCCCTCTGAAGAAGTGGATGAATTCCTAGATGTCTGATAAGCTTCACCAGAACATGATTCCTAATGGAAGAGAGAAGAGGAGGCAGATGCTATCGGCGTGCTTGAATCGCCTCGCAGCCGGATCAAACATCCTGAAAGTGCAGCAAAAGCTGAATCACGTTGCGAGGTTGTTACACATTTATATTCTCTGCTGGTTTAATTGAACATGTTTTCAAGTGAAACCAACTGGCCATTTCAATGCAAACACAACATCATTAGCATTGTGAAAATCCGACTTGCTTTGTAGCTCCTTTCCAACTAATTTTCCTTTGAAATGAAAAGCCTCAAATGAGCTCTTTTCATCCTTGTAATTTTTTCCCTCCTCTCAAGGCACTTTGTGACACCATTAATCACTTACCTCTGTTTGTTTGTACTCTTTCTTTTTCCTTTTTTATCGAGCCGGAGACTAACACAGATCTCCACCACCCCCCATCGTGTGTCAAGGTCTATGTGTTTGTGTGTAAAACAGCAGGACCTTCGGGATCAGGGAGTAAAATATACCTCCCAACACCAGCGTAGCATGCCAGAGGTATCTTGATGGAGAAGGAGTCATACTGAGCTAATGAAGCTCCAAACCTCAGCTATCGATCCACCTCGCAATGGTGCTTTACAGAGATAACAGAGGAGGAAAGCAGTGTGAGGCATCATGCGCGCTCTGATCTGTGTGACATCTAATTCTGTGTAATGAACCTGGCGCACCAAAGAGCATGATGGGGGGGATATCTGTGGTAATGACAGGGATAGCATGACCTGGGTAGCTTTTGAAAAGCTTTGAAACACTTCTGGTTTGCTCACAGGTCTGCCCCATACAAAAATAAATTCACCAGTGGCACAAATGTCAGAGAGCGTGAAAAAATCTGCTTTCTCTTGTTATGAATCTGTCCTTGAGCAGGTCTCCTGACTGTGTTGCTCATCCAGGGGTAAAATTTGGTTTGGTTACTTGGATTTAGATCTCACACACATTCATACAATAGTATTAACCCATCAGGTGAACAAAAAAAAGAAACTTTTATAAACTCACATGTGCAGAATTTTTATAAGATAGTGTATTGAGAATTCAGAGAATTATTACTGTTTCTATTTTTTTCTAATAGAGAAACAATTTCACAACAAAATAAGCAATATGTGTCTTAAAACTTTGTCCTAAGCCTTTCCAGTCCTGCTCTGCTAGGACTGTAATGTCTCTAAAAAAAAACACCTCTATCACTACTTTTAGGAACATAATGCAGAAAGCTTGTGTATCTTA
This sequence comes from Menidia menidia, assembly GCA_907169785.1. NCBI lineage: Eukaryota > Metazoa > Chordata > Actinopteri > Atheriniformes > Atherinopsidae > Menidia > Menidia menidia. Next base: position 5,681,499 of record CAJRST010010001.1, on the reverse strand, counting down.
TATCATTACTTTTCAAATATATTATATACATACACCATGATAAATATTGAAAGTAAAAAAGTAAGATAAATTCTTCTGTATATTTTCCTCTGTTGACAATGAAGCATTTTTCAAAACTGTCAACTAGAGGAATTGATATTTCATTATGTTTTTCACATCACACAGTATAGGAGTCTCTTAACATCATATAGTCATTTTTCATTCATTATTAACATGAGAATATTGAAAAATCTCCCCGAGAGGAATTACGTGATTTGTGGTTGCATAAATAAATTTGCCTAAGACCTGGGGATTTGATTTAATCTTCAGCAATAGCAGTGGAGATAATTACTCTTCAACTGAGATGGCGATGCTTTGAATTCCCTCCATCATTCCTGAGTAATAGGAAGTGTCAAAACCTTCATGACACACTACTTTGAACACTCCCCCTTATCAGTGCTGAATTAAAATAGACCTGGGAAGAAAAAAAAGCTTTTTTTTCCATGACCACCTCTGCTGCTGGTTCAAATGAAAATGTCCTTCCCAAAATAGATCATTTTTACCCTTCAGATGTCCACTTTTATTTTAAGCCTGGTGACACCATGCCATCCATCACCCCCAGCTTTTCAGATGTGAGCAGCCCCAGGGAAAAGACTGATACAATGAAATAGAAGGCGAGGTATAAAAGTGTTCTGTTGCCGAGTTGTAAAGCTCTCTATGGTTAGATTGCTGCTAATTTCATGTCATGAGTAGCATTCAGACATTTTCTTTGTCTGAGTAAAATAGAAGTTACTCCTCGTTTTGAGGTAAACATTGAAAATTGATGCTCTGCTGTTCCAACTATTCCCTCAAATGACCACTTGACATGGCCAGACATCACTCTGTGATATTGTCTGCCAGGAAAATACATTTCTGAATGCTTTATTGAATGTTTTGGCTAGGTGAAAATTGTACAAAGTGTGCCCAGCACTTTGATCATTTTGACCTGGAAATATGATAGTCACCCCACTTCGTAGAGCTCTCTGACACCTGGGAAATAGGATCTGACATTCTTGATACATGATCTTCACTGCAGTCCTAAAGACTTAACTTCTCCTGTTTCGGAGGCAGCAGACTATACTGGTGATAACTGGAATTTCACATGGCTAAGACTGGGGCTTTTTTTATTCCCCAAAACCCATTTGAGTCATACATTTTTTAGTCTGGTGGGATAAATAACCAAGGCAAAAATATTCTTTTTGTGAACAAACAGATTTTGAGACTGCATATGAGTGTACACTCTGAATCTTTGTTCTCTTTTGGGTCAGTTTGCAGGGTAACAACCTTTATTGCAAATTTGTTACAACCACTTCCATATACAATTTATCATAATCATAATCATCATTAATCATATTTATTCCAATACTAGTGGTGGATGCATACATAAAAAATTGTTGCAATACCAGGTTTGTTCGTGGGACTGTGCACACAAATAATTCTAGTTTAAAGATTATTTAAAATAGATGTAGTAGTTTTGCACTGCAAATTTAACTCAACAAATGTGTTGCTCTGTATTAACCTTCATTCGCTTAATCTTTTAAAGCCATTCTTGCTAACATATTATGCAGAATGTGAGTGTGCATTTTTAACTTAGACATGATTGTATTCTTCCCATAAGTGAATTAATGTGTTACTGAGTCATTTTATATGTCGGCATTGCCAGTGGTGCTGAGGTTAGGAGTAAATTGCACAGCGCCAACGTGTGATTAGAGAAGCTGTTTCATGGTGTGTTCCAAGTTCACCACCCTTCGAGGTACTTGATCAAGCCCGTGGCCTTTGATCAGTGTTAGAATTACGGTAACCATGACAGTTTATTTTCAGCTATCAAAAAAGACCATTTGTGTCAAAGAACAATCTCTCCTTCCTCGTGCACGTTTGGCACACTGCAAAAGAAAAATGTCAGGGTCAGAGATGGGCCATTAGCCCGGAGTGAGTTCCTTTTGTACTTCCAGACCCATTGAAAACACCTTTTTAGTCCTCAACAGATGGTACGGTGCCACAGTGACCAAAGGTTTGACCGGGGCCTTAACTGCGAGATGTTTAAAAAAAGACAACATAGAGGCCCTAAAGAGGAATGAGTGCCTTTCCATAGTGGGTCTCATCTTGAATGCATAATAAATAAGTCACCTGCTTTGCACAGCAGAATTGTAATGCTCTGTACATTTGACTGACTTCAGTGACACTCTCCATTCATTGGTATTGTACACCCTTCTTTTTCTTTTTCAGGACGGCCCTCTGTCGCTGCAAATGTCGTAGTGTTTTAATGAGAACCGCTCTCTTTTACACAATAGTGGCTTTTCAGCCAGATTAATTGTATCACTGTGCTGAAACTTTCCTTTCCTCCTCTCCTCCCCTTTGCCCCTATTGTGACACAGTGGTTTTACAGAGCAGCTCGGTGCTGAAAAACAAGGTTAAGAAGATCAGTATCAAAGGAGGAGTGTTTTTGTGTGGCTTGCAGGAGAGTCTCGCTTCAGGTTTCCACCTGAAACACAAAGGTGTTTTCTTACCTGATTTGTATTCATTCACACAATGAGTGGGCCTGCCTCTCCTGTTTCCAAGTAAGGAGAGGCCAGACAAGACTTTTGTTCACCCTATCATCGGATACGTGCACGTTGCTTCCTCCAGTACGAGCTTTGGAGTCCAGCCACGGGCTTTGTCCCGGATGGATTTTTCCTGCTCTTTTTCCTCTTCTTTGTTGCTCTGTGTGTGCTCTAAAAAAACTGCTTCAGACAACTGTTTCAGCGCTGCTGCTGATTTTCTGTCCTTCAGCCCCACTGTAATGTTGGTAATATAAAGCTATCTCACTCTGGAACTGTCTCGCCAAAATCCAAAACCCACAAATTAGCAGTTATGAGGGTTTCACTTCATGGGAGCCTGTCTCAGTTCAATCCACTCTGGTCTATATTGCAGTGCCAAAACACAGATAATACAGCGCGAGACGTGATACTGGGCAGAATGATCATTTTGATTCATGTGATGTTTGTAAAGCTGCTGAAAATCTGACCCGGTGAATGTCGCTCCTTTCTCTTTTAGGGTTTCTTCCTGACTGTGTCTCCAGAATCAATCCTCAAGGTGGCAAAGCACGCCTCGGACAACAACAAAATCTTCTGCATGAACCTCTCAGCCCCATTCATCAGCCAGTTCTTTAAAGAGCCTTTGATGAAGGTTATGCCTTACGTTGACATCCTGTTTGGAAATGAGACGGTGAGTGAAACAAAAGCTATTCTACTAAAGTAAAAAAATCTGTTGAAAGGGACAGATTTTCTACTTTTCAGCACTTCCTGAGTGTTAAAACCCACCTTTGCATTGTTAAAAAAGGAGATTCATTGTTCTTTGTTTTTGCGTTTTTTAGTGAGACTATCTCCAAAAACGTTAATTACACTGAAACATAAAATCTCCTTGACTTTTTATATGCTGCCACCACAAGGCTTGGCTGCACCAGCTATGGAGGACTGACTGAATGAATTGCCATACAATGTGGTATAAAATGTTGATATATTGACTGTGTGATCACTGTGGCTTTCCTCTTGAAAATATTTGGGTCTTAATATATTTTGCAACCATTCTGGCCATCGTCTTTGCTGAGGCCCTAAGCCAGTGTTCAAAAAGACTTGAAAACACCTATACTGGTGAACTAGATATTAAATATGCATGCATATCAAGAATTGTTTTGCAGTTGTGCTAATCTTTCTGCAAATGTTTTCATAATTTATCATTCTTAAAATGTTAGATGTGCTATTATGTATATATGATGTGCTTGTAGCTTGTTTTTATGAACCTTTTTTTTGTCACCACACATGGGGAGAGGTCTGTGGTCGGCATTTATGTTTAGGCATGTTTGTGTCCTGCCTTTCTACTGTGGCCGTTTCACATTATGCTGCTTTGGTAGTTATCTGATTGTGTCCTATCTGTCGGGTTATTATCTACAAGAGGAACTAACTTGGAAAAAAAGTTCCTGGAATGCAACTGAATGTGAGCTGTTCTATGCAAAGTAAATACAGGATTAAAAATGAACAATGTACAGTCCTATGCCAATATATTTGAACCTACCTATTTGAACCTACTTAATATTTTGTCCTTTTTTATCAATCTATTGATATATTTCAAACAATCATGACCAAATGCCTTTTGACAGACAGAAAAACGTTTTTATGAGCTGTTTTATTCAGTGACAGTTTTTCAGGTTGATTGATGCATAACATATTTGACTTGTCTCACGTTAACATAAACTACAGTAATACCCCATAGGTTCCCTTGAATACACAGGATTTAAGTGATTTAGCAGGATGAGATACAGAAATTCTTTCGGAAGTGCTTCCCAGAAGATTTCTCCATAGATTACATTGTTTTTAGGGTTGATCAACAGTTTTCTCACAGCATAAGAGTGTTGTGAACAGACTATAATGAGAAAACCAATGCAGGAGATAGTGCAAGTCAATGCACGTCAAGCATCTTCTTGCACTTGCAGGTAGGATATAATGAGGTTATCTTTTAAAGTGCTCCCATGATATAGCTTTGGCAAAAGCCTGTCTTAAATGGATTAATTTACAGTACACAAATCCAACCTCTGCCAGCTTTGCGAAAGATATGATCTCAAAACCTTCATGCAAAACATCAGGCGAGTACCAACAGACAAGAGATTTGCCTGTATTCTCCTTTTTTATTCACATTTTCTGTTGAACCTTGAGCCAAGATGATAGGAAGTCAAGTGAAATACCAGGCTTTGTGATCACTGCCTCTCTTTATAAGTGGGATGTGGTTCTTATTTGTCACATACCTGAAATATTGAAAAAAATGTGATGGTCATGACTCGCAGAAACTATTATGTTTTCGAGTTAAGCAAAGTTTGTCATAAACATAGTAGTTTTAAGATTTAAATCAAGGATGCCATAAGTTAATTACATGTTTGATGCAAGCTTCAGTTAATGTTCAGGGAAAATACATACAGTCCTCATTTCGGAAAATGAATGGATGTTTCTGAAATTCTAAGAGACACTTGTTAGAGGTTAAGGCCCTTCAAATGATTTTTGCATGTAGTTAATGGCTTATTATTTCAATTTGTTTGAAACTAAATCCAAATTCCGCATCCAATGTTTCCACTAATTGTTCTTCTCAGTATTCATTAAAGTTCTCACTTAATAGTGCCCCATAAAGAGATGAACAGAATTAGCTCTACGATCATTCATCTCAATCTCATCACCATTTCATGCCGGTTGAGCTATTGATTTTACTCAGCTTTGTGGAAGTGAGTAGCTAGTTTGAGGTCAAGCTGTGGTCGCAGACTGCGGTACTGCTGGGAACTCTCCTCTAACTGCCTAGATGAGGTTGATTTCGAGGCACCACCTGGACAAACTGCACCTTTGGGGGTGAGGGGGGAGTGGATGTTCACTGGACTGGGCTTGCTACTCCACAGCTAAAGCTACTTAACAGAGCCCTGCTTTTAGCTCTGAGATGGGGTCCACAGACCAGGACAGAGCTGGAAGAAACGGCTCAGCATTTGAGGATTTATTACCGTTGCTGACTTCAGCTTTTTCCTCTTTTCTTTCTGCAGCCAACAGAAGGATTTGCTTTAACATATGCACCTCTCTCTCTCTTGCACCCTAATTGCTGTGAAGAACAGTTCTGTCTGCTTAACCGTCGTGCACATTTTGCAAGCATTATGTATTTTCAGGTGGGTGGTACTGTGACTGTTTACTTAAGAAGTTTGCTCACACCTCCAATCATTAATGACTCTGGATAATTGCAGTAGATGTTTGCTGAAGAAGATTATCTTTTTTTTTTTAGACCTGTCAGGGTTTGCTCCTTGGAACCGAACCTGGTTTTAAGGGGTTTTCAGAGCTTAGGTTAGAAACAGAAAAGATATTCAGTGCTCAGCTAAGTTAAGCAGTGAGGCCTTCAAGGTTCAGTGTAAGACTAATGCCTGTCCAGTGTGTTTTGACTCCTTCTGGCCCCCCTCCACCCCAGTGTTGGTTGCTGAGAGGAGGGAGTAGGGAATGACTGCTCATACAGTCAAGCCCCAGACCTCCCATTGTGCACAAGCCAGACAAGGTTGGCGGTCATGCAGCAGTGCATGATGAGTGACAGGCAACAGGGCCGCCTCGCCCACACTCACTCCCTCCAGCCCGCCTGGTCGTCCTCTAACCCTAACTTCCACCCCCCAATGTGATGGATAAGCCTCAGCCTGTGATGCTTTCATAACAAGTCAGTGACAGTCAGCATCATGCAGTCTGACTCCTATTGCCTCGCAGAATGTGCCATAAGGGAAGGGTAATGTGTCTGCCTGTCTCTGCCTTCCTCTCCCACACTGACTGAGTCACGATATAGGGCTACACTCTCTGTGGGAAATATGGTTAAAACAGCTATAGGATCTCATGTTTTGAAAGTGACTGATACTAAAAAATTGAGCAAACTGGTTTTTAGAACCCTAAACTGCTTTGTTTTTCAAGGTTAGGAACTAAATTTGTCCTAATCAAAGTTCTCTTTTGACTGTTTGCTATTCCAAAATAGTCATGCCGATACACAGACAAAATGTCAATGGTGTTGATTTCTTTTCTGCCCGCTTCTGAAGTGGAAATCTGTCAGTGTGTCTGACTGAGTCTGCTCTGGGTAACTTTGCTATAACTCGATCCTGCTGGTACTTGTTTGAAACCTGGCATCAGAACGGCCTGCCTGGCCTATCGGCAGACTTGTGCTTATATAACAGTCTCCCGTCCATCCTGTAATTACTGCCTTTTTGGGGCATAGTGAAGTGTCTGTTCCTTCGCTGTTGGGGGGGGTGGGGGGTGGGGGGTGGAGAGAGACTCTTTTTCTGTGTTGCCAGAGCCTCTGAGATGATGCCGACAGAGGCACAGAGACATCAGAGGCTACTTCACTTAATTGGCAAACATGTCGTGTGATAACCTGGGAACAGCGCAGTCCTAATTGAGTCCTCCTGTGCTGTCCTCCTCTGACTACCTGACATGGAACCCAGGGCATTACATTTCCCTCGGTTTAATGGCCGCAGTTAATTAGGCCTGAATGAGGGAATCATTTCTGGTGAAAAAAACCACATGCCAGTGGATTGGCTGATAAAATGAGCCACAATTTGCTTTTGCTATTTGAGCATATGAGATAAACCATACGGTGGGGGCGGTGGGAGGTGTGTGGGGGGGAATCATTACTGATGAGTTTGTATTGGGGAATTTTAGAAATATCACCGGAAAATGGAGCGATTAATGAAGACTGAGTTAATCACCTTGACTGATGTTTCTATAAACCAGGAATCAAGGCCTTTCAGTTCTGATTATTTTCATCCACTTGGACTTTTGTATTTCTGTCCATGCAATTTGTTTAGAAACCATGCGTCTTCAGTAAAACACCTTAGTTTTTTCCCAACAATCAACCCCAAACAGCCTGCTCACTCCTCTGCCATCAGGATTATATATCATCCCTATACATGGAGCTCGACATACCTTCCAAAGTTGCCCAGTGCATTCTGCAGCTTCACACTCGGAGGGAGGGTATTTCTATGGGTCTCTGGCCTGTCTTCCAAATGAGAGATAGTCTTTGTAATTGAATACTCAATAGGTGAGCCATTTAACAAAAGTGGAAATGGCATTCAGCTATGTATTAATGTGCTTTGCTGAGGCAAAAGAAGCCATCATCATTTCAGTGTTCAAGCTGTTTCAAAAGAGCATTTACCGTGCCGTCTCTCCAGGCCATGAGAGCAAAATGACACAGATTTCTTCCTCCTCTGTACTTTGTACGAATTTTCCTTGCCTAATATTTTATACGGTTTTCTTGCTTATTTTCCCACCCATCCCTCAGCACCTCTGATTTAGGTGGAGGGATACAAGCAGCTCTGCAGAAGGTTATTGTCATGAAAAGCCCCTCGAGCCTTCTGGCTCTCAGCCCCATTTTTCTCCATCTGCATGCCGTGTGTGTGTTTTTGTGTGAGGGAGGGGGGGCTATAATGATTTTTCCAGGACAGGCTGAAGTGGGTGTACAGCACATAAGTGCACACACACGTACAGATATATATATTTTTTTCCCGTTTGTCTTTTTTTTGGGGGGACGGACAGTGTGGATATACAGGCGGAAAAATACATGGGTAATATGGCGTCATTTTGTAACATTTATCCAGATTTGTCAGCTGGATTTGTTTGTTTGATAGACTGCTTGGAAGCCTTATCTCGTGGCGAGCCCCGTGGCTGTTTATCGCCTGGGTGACGTGTGCGCCTGGGTAACAGTACGGGCTCTCTGCTGTCAATTCGTGTGGGTGATGGCAAGTTCACTAAACACTCCTCAGGTTATGAGGGGTCTTCTCGTGGAAAAAAAGAACAATTGCAGAAGGAATTTGGCTTTGACAGCTCACCCACAGCGGAGTCGAGATGTACTTCCCAATGGTAGCTTGGGGAAAATATCCCGTCACACTGCCTAAAACAAAGAGATCCGCCTGCCAGATTAGCGTATTACCAAAACAGCTTCCCTTTTAGGCTCTTCACTCTTGTCCTCCTGTCAGAGCTGTCTGCAAAGAACAGGGAAGAACATGAGACATTAACCTCTATGTGTTTATTCACAAGACCCCACAGGCCAACTGGGAGGATGAGCACAGAGCCATCTCTAAAGCCAGTGAAGTGGAACAATCATAATGTGTCATTGGTGGAAAAGACATGAGGTATTAGCTGCTGCTCCCCTTTGTGTCTTTCACAACTGGATTTTAATTGAATATGCTATTTCTGTGATGACTCACATGCCTTCTGTGCAGAGCCAGAGTATATTGACCTTCAGTGTGATGTACAGTCAGTGAGTTCTATGATGAGTCATAGTCCACATTAGCCGTGATGAACTGATACATGCAAAAGCTGCTTTGTTTTTAGATTCCATCTTTCATTTTCTAAAGTTGTTTGTTTTCAGTCCTATAATCAGCTAACCGAATGATTTGGAGCATTTTCTGATCCCTCTTATGGGAAGGACAATTTGTCATCCCAAAGCTGTTCATTATAATTTCCATTCAATATCTGAAGTCACATTTTAATTCGGACTCACTCGTGTTTAAGTTGAAATACTAAGCCCAATTGAAAAGAGAGCACCAGACTATGATGCAGCTCTTGTTGTGCTGCCCGATACCACTTGCTGGCGGAAGGGATGTTGTAAGCACATAGACACAAGACACTGATGGTTAGTGCTAAAGTTAAAAATAAACCCTAGCGAGCTGGCTTGTGTCCCAGGTGTTTTGTCATCCAGACGTCTCTTTCAGCTTCATCTGTGACTGTTGTTTGCTTTTTCATTCATTTACTCTGTCCTTCAGCTTGATTGACAAAAGTTTGGAAGAAACCATGTTAAAGAAAAATCATCTCAAATCAGAACAACATTTCCTTCCTCTCATGTCAGACCAAAAGCTGAGGGAATGCAACCACTATGGACTGTCATAGATCTTAAAGTTTGGGGGGATTTTTTTCTAGCATGTACGTCAGTCAAGATACTCAGTAACCGAAATTGAAAGGGATGTGTGAACATCTCTGAAATAATAAATCAAAACTTAAAAGCTCAAACATAACACAGAGGAATCATGTAATATCAAACTTTAACCAGCAGAAGTAAAAAAAAGTGTACATAATCATTTATCCAGGCTTTTTTTTATTTTTTACTTCCAACCTCTTTAGGGTGGCTTTTAAATCACTGAGAGCACTGCAGGCACAAATAAAAAAGTCTAAGAGCTCTGTAGTTCATGGGGCGTTCTCCAGTAAATATCAGGAATTCCCTGGAACAGTATGATTCAATTATGCCCTTGAACTCTTTGTCCCATGTTGAATGAGGTTTCTAGAGATTACAGTACGCATGTTCACTTTAGCTGGTATCTCAGCAGCATAATACCAACAGTACATTGCATATGTTTGCATAGTTGTGTTTCATCTCATTCTCTCATTGAGTTTCATTTTACGGTTACTTCTCAAAGTCAGCAAACTGATTCTCACCTCCGTTACTCGTAAATATCCACATATCCACACTTCTGTAACATCAGCATTAGCAGTTTATGCGACTGGTCTCTCAGAGCTGAACCTGAAGTTAATGCAGCAAGGTTGCCTTTTCTGGCTTATGTATCAAACTTTTCATTTCTAACAGGAAGTTGGTGTTTTTCTTCTTTCAAAAGGTGTCACAGCCAAAAAAGTTGGAAACTCTTTGCTCAGGCACATAAATGTCTCTACAATTAGCCCATCAGTCTTTTTCTGTGTATATAGGCAGAGAGTCAATTCAGTACAGAAGAAGAATGGCCTCTCTGACACTCCTCTGTTTTTCCTGGCTGTGTGTTTGCGAGTCATGGTACTTTGGGAGCCAGCATGGCTCCACTAGAGGAGTCCAGCTAACCACTGTAATTGTGCCGTGCCGAAGCCGCCTTCCCCAGCCTGGGACTGAACCATGAAATATTTGAAAATGCCGGGGTTAAGAGAGGGGGGTCGTTGGCAGTGCAACATGAAATGTGAGACCACAGAGCATCTTTAACAAGGCAAATAGAAAGCCAGTCAGTCGGGCAGTCGGGGCACTCGGTGAAGCCCGCTGAAGGAGAATAATTATGAATGTAAGAGGAGATATTGCACTGGGAGCAGATCAATAGTGCCCACGTTCTGCTGGTGTTTAGATCAGTATATTTCTGTCACAGCAGGAGTGAATGCGGGGTATCAGCTCGTTGCTACAGGGACTCGCAGAAGTTTAAACACCGACATTTTTCCCAGATACCCTTACAATCCTGAATCCTGTCATACTCCCAAATCACTGTTGCTTAGAGTTTGGCTGCTTGCTTTGCTGCCATCTCCAATCCTCTTATCCACACAGTTGGCAGGAGGACTGGCCTTTGTCTACTCATGATTGTATTCCCACAGCCCAGACTATATACAGTCATGTTTTCCAGTTTCATTTGGAGGGCTCCCCGATTCTCTTCATGGTTGTAAAATTCTGGAAAAGAAGATGACAAAGAAACAATCTGCAAACCTAATCGACTGACCTGTAATACCAAATCAATTTTTGGCATCTTGTGTTATTGAACTTACTCTGTTTTATTGCAGCTGTATGATACACAGTAGGTCATTTCACAAAATCCATGTTGTTATTTTACTTTCTGAACAACATTGATGACATTTTGCTGCTCATATGTGAAATATTGAAGGGCCTCTTTCCCCCATGCAGATTTTCATCTGGTAAATAGCCATGCTATGCCACACAAACAGATAAAATACTGAAAATCATCTATTTTTTTGTAAAGTCAATTTATCCACACAAAGCTCTGATGTCCCCTGTGCACACAAATGGTTTGAATTATTTTGAGGTCTTTTTTTCCTCCCTGGATTTTTCATCTTCTGAGGCATGCAAGTCTCTCCAGCGCAGATCTTTGTTTCTCATTAGGAGGTAAATAGAGCGGGCCAAATGCTCACATGTTTATTATACACAGGAGGATATGGTCACTGTTCTCAACAGTTCTCTGCAAAAAAAGCTGTTTGCTTTCTTGACCTTTGTCTCTAGTATCCTCAACCAAATGTTTGTAGAGTTTACTGAGTCATAGCAGAAAGAAACTGAAGGACAGCAAAGTAGGATTTATTAGGGTTTTTGTTTCTTACAAGTTCACTCAAGTAAAAAACTGATTGTGTAATCGTAACCACCTTTCACAAGTTGTTGTGTCAAAAATTGAAAACAAGTAAACAGCTGCAAGATTAATAAATGTGTGTCTGTGTAATCAGTAAAAACAGTAGGAAAACAGGAGGCTAATTAAACTGGATCAAACAACGATGATTATAGGATTAATTATTATATAGACCACCAATGAAAAAAAAGCTTCTTTCCAGCCTCATTAAGAAGCTAAATAGCTATAAGGTACACTTTAGTCTGAACGAAATAAACGATTCGTAAATTGTCATGTTATAACTATCACAGTCAGAAACCGCACATCTATTCAAAGGCCAAATCACATAGAATCATCTTTCATGAAATGAGACCTGTTTCATGTTGTTATTATGTAAAATATCATATATGGTGAAGAAAATAAGTGTTAAAGACATTGAGCATTTGGATTAGAATGAAAGGGCTTCCAGGTAACCTAGACTCTGAATGTCAAACAAACCTTAGTATTGTTCATGATATCTCTATTAAGATTGTTTCGATAAATTGGTGTTTCAAAATGTAACACAGTTGGATTTATTTAATACAGTAAGGTGTGTGTGAATAAAAACAGCTGTAATCTTTTTGTAGAATGACTTCACATTCAAATAACTGGACATTGACACATTCAATTCAAGCACATCATTCACATATGTGGAATGGGAGAAAGGAAATTAACATTTGCAAATATTAAGACATTAAATAGTGCAAAAAGAAAAATGAAAGAAAGAAAAGATGTTTAAAATGATAGAGGACTGAGATCCAGATTCGGAACATCTGGAATAAGGCACCAACAGTCCGTGGGGAGAGAGTGACGTCTCAGGGTGGCTGATGGTCTGGCAAGAAGAGAAGTGAAGGGGAGAAGATGTAAAGAACAAAAAAACTGCGGAAAATTTGAACATAGAGAGTTATTAGAAGTAGTTCAAAACTGGTGATTTTACTGTGTTTGTTGAGTAAACCGGTTAATCTATCTGTAAGTCATCCTTTATCCACTTTTTTGCTAGTCTGACGCTGTGTACTGAGCCCTTGTCAGAGCCCAGAGGTGAGATGTGTGATAGAGACCTTCAGTCCTGATAAGGCCATCAAGCTGATAAACTCCCCCCCAGTACAGAGCTGCTACTGACTCTGCTCCAGCTTTCATCAGCCCCAAAAGGCTGGCTGACTGTTTTTCTGGTCGTTCTTGCTTTATCTGAGGTTACATCCTCAGAGCCCCTAATGCAAACTCTGCTTTCTTATCCTGAGATTTCTATCAGCCAACATATGTATGTACCGCACATGTTTCTGATTGTTTAACCTTTGGTCCTGTGCTGTGGGTGTTGTTGATGTCCCTTTGGAAATGTCTCTCCTGCCCTTGTAGGCAGACTGAGATACTGTAGAAAGGAGTTTGTTCCTATAGATGTGTAATGGATTAGATGGAGAAAACACTATCGCAAATTGGGAGATGTAAAGCCTTACAGGTTAATCCAGGTTAACATTTTATATGAACAGATATGTCTATATCTTTTACTTTGTTTCTTGTTTATTTAGAAGCCATTTTTTATTGGGATGTCCTCTCTAACAAATTGCCATAATTGGATTCTTCTGGTCCTGCAGTTTTACTCTTTATGTGCGGCAATAGTACACATTTTCCCATTTGTAGTGGGTCAAGATAAAGCTTGAAAGCATTTGCTGCAAGATGTATTGGAAGGTCAGAGCTACTTTAAGCTACATTAAGAGTTCGAAGCTGGTTTTAAGGTTAGTGCACAAGCCAGCCTTAATAGCAGCATTATACTAGCACCATGGTGTCCTCAGAATGAGAATCGATTGCGGATCACTTTGAACACAAACCCTCCTGATTGATCCAAGATTTAGACTAACATATAACAACTGTTTTTACGTACTGAAGTTATCTCAATCTATCACATGATAAAACTTCACAAAACGCCCGCTTGTGATTTTCTTATTTAGTTTAAGCAACAACATTACTCGTCAAACTTTGACATTGATCATGGTTAAGGCTAAAATACACTCTTTAAAACAACAGCTCCCACCTTCATCAATACTATTTAAATGTTGCCTTGGTTACCCCCGAGCACAACACATTTTCAGTGTTACCATCACCCTCACTAACTCCATTCTTATACTTCTCATGCAGTTGGCTTCACCACCTATGGAGTCCGCCTACTTGTCTAACATAATTATGGAGTTTATTGAGCTGCATAAACACAAAAGCCACGTTTTTACCTTTTTAAGGGAAATCTGTTTAGTTTTTTCATGCTGGCTGGAAATTGTTTCACAAAGCGGATTTGTTGATCCTAATAGGGAAATGATAATTCACCCTTAATATGCAGAGATTTTAGAAGTGGCTACAAAATTGCTGACAATATTTATACCTTAACCATAACATTTAGAAGTAATTTAGGTATTTCTTACTTCAGGAAAAAGTACAGCAGAACTGGGCACAAAATCATGAATGCTCCCTGCTGCATTTCAATCATACAAGATAAGAGTTTCTTAGCTTTTTCCTGCTGAGAAGAAGTAAATTTGCTATTCAAAAATGCAAAGCACGTCTATAATTTTACAGAAAAGTAGAGTGTGCACTTGTAGATTTAAATTACGTGAATTTAAGTCGGGACGGTTACCTCAGCTTTCAGAAAAGCAGAACTCCCTCTTTTGAAGCACTGTAGCTCAATGTCAGTGAGAACTATTTAACTTGCTTTAGATTCTACCACAACCCGTCCACGATGACAGTCTTTTCAGCAAAGCCCACCAACATAAATACACAGAATAATCCTGAAAGGTATCATGTATTCCACAGTATGAGCTCGTAATGGTCTTGTATTTATTCTTGCATGCACTAATCATCATTTCAATGTAAATTATCCAGCACCAGGATCATAAAAGTTTATACGTAATATAAATACCAAATCACATTGAGTAACAGGAGAAAAATCTGGGAATAGCTATCCACTTGTTCACATTAGTCGGGATATTGCAGTTTACATTGCACAACATTGCTGTAAATATGAACTTAGATTAAGGAAAGTAGGGAGATTTGATCGAAGTCCAAGATTAATACTTCATGCACTACAGAGGGTGATTCATGTAAATGCTCAGTCAACAGTGCAACATCTGATGAACGCTGCTCTGTGCTTGGAGTTAGTGTTTTTCTTTTCTATCTAGTAGACTTTTTGTCTGTTATTTTTCACAGCTTTGTGTGACAACAGTAGATCTCGCAGATAAGCACGCAGTTTTCCGGTAGAAGACTCTTTCACATAATTTGACTAAACAGGCTTTGATTGGCAGATGTAAACCTTTCGGTAGCTAAAGAAGAAAAAAAAAAACTCCGCGATCATTCCCAAATATAAAAACATGAGTACAAAGTTTGCACTTAATGGGTCTGTAAAAACTTGAGTGAAATACCATCAGCGGTTGTTGTGCAAATTCCCCGAGGCAGTAAAAGCAACTCCTGCCTCTCTGGAGTGTGTTGTTCCTGTGTGTGTTTGTGGCATGCCATGCTTCAGCAGGATTGCTGCATTCTCCGGGGAGCTTCGGGGGGCTCGGCACAGGTGATTTATTCCTCTTAATCTGTCCTGCATAGTAGCAGGCGGCCGCCTTCTTTCCACACATTGTGTTCCCTCAGCTTGCATGCTCATATTAATAATCAGCTGCAGCTATTATCAGCCAACACATCTTCGGGGTGGCAGCTTGCTGTTAAGCAGTACCTGGACGTGTGTTGAGGCCAGATGTCCAAACGTCCAGGAGGAGAGATGTTTGTGACAAGACAAGGGCACTGACAGTCCTTTCCAAGCTATCATCGTGATTAGTTATTCAGCCTCCACCTCCCATTCTGTAATGTATGCTGTGGCGATCTGGCTGGAAACACTTACAATGAATGCCAGATGTTTTACTGGGTATTTATGAAAACTGTCTGAGGTCTTTCACTAACATGCACGGTATAAGAAAACAAGTCATTTGCCATGTGCCTGTTATATATAACTGCAAGTGAATTATTGAAAATGTCATGACCCACACAGGCTTAGATTCTTATAAAGAGTTCTAACAGGGAGTATTGTGTCATTTACAACTGATACATTATTATTATTATTATTATTATTATTATTATTATTATTATTATTATTATTATTACTCTTGTTGTTTTTTTTTCTTTTTTATTTGCTTTATCTTGTGTCAGTTTTTGTTGTAGCCTAGTTTCAAAGCATATATTTCAAACCATTGAACAAATTCTTTGCCCTTTTAAAATAGTTCTTTTAGAGGTTGATGTCTTTGAAATAAGCTTGTATTGAATGTGCAGAAAAGTCAAAGAAAACTGGTTTATTGTTGTAAATAGCTTGTCAGGGGTTTACCCCTCCCTCCACACACATACACAGACATACACACACCCGAACACACACACACAGTGTCAAATACGATTCAGTTTCTGCCTCTGCCACAGCTTGGGCTAACACGGTCAAACAAATGCTTATTTTCTGAATGGCCTGGGGGAGTTACGCTTTTCAGCTTATCAACATTTATTAACCTTAGCACTGAGGTTTGCTCTTTGATTTAGATTCTTTTGGAAACACTGAAATTGGATTTTTTTCAAACTCACTCCTGCTGTGACATATGCTGAACAACATGTTACACAGTGGAAAAGTACCTAAATGCTTCTCATGCTTCTTTAGTTTTAGTAGTTTCTTCTATAATTGCTCTTTAAGAGAAAGCTTTCATTGATTGTTATAGCCAAGAAGAAATTACCGTGGACTCAAAAACTAATATCCGTCCGGATATTATAACTGCAACTTTGCCATATATCCAACAGTACTCACAGAGTTTATTTTTTAATTCTCTTGATACTTAGATCCCAGAAATAGTTTAATGTAAATGTTACATTTATGTCAGCTGGATATTTTAGGCGGTTCACTGCCCCAAAGAGACCACAAATTTATAGTATTGCGATTAGCTATTAGTAATTTTATTGCATTGAAAATGAGAAAACTGTGTTGTATAATAACAAAGAAAAAATTTCACATCCAGGAAATCTAGGAATCTATGTTGGGACACCAAGAAAAATATCATGTAATTTTTATAAATAATCACCTCTTCTCAAACATTTAACAATCAGCCCTAATGTTTATCTTTTTCTCAACTTTTCTAAGAAATTATGAGGTATAAACGTTCCTAAAACTGCTAAAATAATATTTAAAAATAGTGACTGATAAAAAGTCAATTCGACCTAGAGGGTCAAAAGATAATGCTGACTTTGGAAAACCTGAGTAACAGCATTGAAGTAATGGTTTAAAGTTCAGACTAGCAAATCACAGTCCTGGGAAATCCATACTTGTCATCAACGTACACTCAATAGCAAGTTTGTAAGGTCCTCAGAGTAGTCTGCAGGGTGTGGAGCTCATCAGGCCTAAGAGGGCTGCTGAACTGTGGGGCACAGGAGTACAGAAACACCTCCAGATTTACCACCATTCAACACTGATCACTGATCAGACATGTTTACAATTGTTTCACGTGCATCTTTTCATAGTACCCATCCAGCCTTCCATTGCACAATCTCTAAACCTTCTTTTTTTAAAAAGCCATTTATGAAAGGATTCTGTCATTCTAGGAATAAGAGAGAAGGTATCTTTACATAAATACACATGTTTGAGCATTGTCTAAGCTTCAAACAACATGGACAAAAGCAGAGTGACCTTGTGCCAAGCATCAATCTAAGCTATAGAAATCTTTCCAACCATGAAGCACATAGTTTAATTTCTTTGTGTCATCTTAAATTTTACCATAGAGGGTTTCACAGTTGACTTTGTCAGTTGTCTGATGGATACGTGAGATTTCTTACTTAGCACTTTGAGGCAAGAGCTAGCCTCCTGTCATTCATAGTGTCAAGGAAGCAAAAATGTGAAGCTTTGAAACTGCCCTTTGCACGAGGTGCGTATTTCCTCTTTAATGTTTCTTGGCAAGAAATTGTAGACTCCCGCCCCCCCCTGACTGGGCTCTGGATTATTAGCTTAAGCTCTCTAAAAATATCCTTTTGACTGTTTAAGCCTCTGACAGCAGCAACATCTCACATATTCTGATAGCTTTATATTAACTATGGCTGTAGAGAGCTCATGCACTCAACCCGCCTTGTTATCTTTTACCTTGTTTGCCCAAAGAGGAGAAAGGCGGAGAACTCACAGGGCTTGAAATCTGCAACGATCCTCTCTCTTTTAGAATCTGACTCGGCAGCACATCATCAAAGGCGAGCATGCAATCACAGCAATCTCAGAGCAAACAAGATGCTGTTCTGAGCCCGAGAGGATTTTGCCCAGATGTCATTCAGTGCACTTGTCATTGTTGCAGCAGCTGTAGAGGCACATGGGACATCATCTGAAAACCCATCTACCACAACTTACAGAAACGGCGCGTGTCACATGTGAAAACTACACACCGATAGCTGAAATTGTATGTCCTTTCTGTTTCTGTTGCAAGTGTTGTTTCAGTAAATGCTCAGTTATTGTCAAGATTCATCTTACAAATATCTGTGAGGTTTTGCTAAGCTTAAGCTACATTTCTAATGTAACCATTCACAGTAAGCCATGGAAATTAATACATTCCTGAAAAGGATTACTGTGCACATGTGGCTCATAGACATTGCTTCAATTATCTTTTCTTCATACACCCACTCCCCTCTCTCTTGATAGGCTTTTCCCACAAATATTACGGCTGCTAACAAGAGGGAGGGCGAGGTGGAGCCAAGCGCCGCTCGACAGCACCTCTTATTCCAGCACCTCTCATTCCAGCCTACATTTATGTGTCTCTTTTAAGTATTTTTTAGATGAAATATCGCTGTTTTGACAAGATATTTCCCGTGCTCTTGTCTCCGTGAGATGCTTCTTGCTTGTCAGTGATTGAATGCTCCTGAGCCGAAAAGTCAATATGTGGTCATAAATAAAGGAAAACAAATGCAAGACCTGAGCCCTCAATAGATTGAAAAGGCAAAGGGAGGTGAAAGGAGAGGACTACTCTACTTTTAATGATTTTAGAACAGCTTCCTGACTGCAAGAGCTAATTGTCTTGGCTTGCATGTGTGCAGGCAGGGTTGGGTGATGAATTGACATATTGCTGGTGTTGTGAGGTTGATCCAAGGCAGAGAGTCATGAGTCCTCCCCCCAGGGACCAGTAACCTTATTGTTCCATGTCATCTCCTCCCCTTCTGTTTGAGGACCAGATTGTAAGCCTCTCCCCAAGGTCACACAAACACCACTCCCCCTCTGCAGATAATTGGATTATTTAGAATCACAGCTTCAAGTTATAGTCCCGTTTGGGGTCAGAAGTGAACTTAGTGCACAAGGTTGTTTTGTCGTGATTTCCAGGATCTTTGATTTGACAGCCAACAGCTCCTGTCATCGCCTAAAGGGTCATTGTAGGATGTATTTAGTAGAAATCAAACTCTTAATGTCAAGTCTACCTTAACGTCAAGTATACCTTCACTGATGATGAGATGGTTTATTTTTTCTTTTGTTCATTTTAAAATGATCGATGTTATTCAATACAAAATTATTTATACTTGTATAATTATAAGATTGTTACATGTATTTTCAGTTCCTAATTGGTTTTCTTTATTTCTTGATCTGGATGTTATTATTTCATGTACCAAACTTTGGAATTTGTTCAACACAGAAAATGTTTTCTTAATCTATTTTGTATATTGACTCTGCTGGTTATCTTGCTTGGAAACAGCTGGATTATGCAGTCTAACATAATTACACATATTTTACATATAAAATGTTGGTCATTTTTATATGAAGATTTTTCAGAAACAAATGATGGCCAGCAACAATTGGAAAGTACGCCCAAATACCAACAAATGTACAGCATGGATTTGGATTAGTCTCCTCACTGAGGGTACAAGAGTTTGCCATATCATACCATATGGTAACCAGAGGTAACCTGACCTGCCAGATGGTTTGTTACATAGAACCATCTGGGAAAGTCCTCTGTAGAAATCAATTGGAAAATGGAGGCACTTTAAAAAAACACTTAAAAGCTGATTTCAGTTCAGTTTATTTCCTTAGCCCCATTTCACAAGAGAAATTATCAGAAAAAAAATTGCTATGGAATTACAAAGGTTTAATGTAATTCATATTAAATGCCACCCAAATATTTACTCCAGTTCATTAAACTCTAATCGTCTTTAAAAAAAAAAAACAATTGGCAAAAAACACATTGTTGAATATGACGGCATCTGGATATCACTTTCATAGGCACATTTCTAACAATTAGATGAATAATGTGCTGCAAAATTATCCAATCAGTTTGGAAGAGGCATCATCACAGACATCATATACTCATTCAAAACTGCCAGTATAGAAGGCTTATTGGTCCACAGCTAGCTGCAACATAAAAGTAAGTACATTCTTTCAAGGCCTGGTGCCTTGTTATGCAGTTTGACAAAAGAAACAAATTCAAACTGGATCTGCACCAGATTTAATGGCTTTTTCCCCTTTTACGCATGCACAGCTTCTGCCAAGGTTCATGATGGTGTCTGGGTATTCAGTCCACATTCTCACTGGCTGACAACAAGACTAAAAAAAACTGTGAATAAGATTAACTGAGAAGACTAGTTTTCAGAGATTTCTTTTATTACAGGTTGAGCATGTGTTTGAGAAAAAGTTAATCGTGAATATATTTTTTACATCTAAAGCACAAGAAAGCCTTAAGAAACACAACCAATACTTGTTGCAGAGAGAGAATAAAACAATCCAGCCTCATAGTTTGCTTACAGACAAGATGTTCTTTTTATGTTTGCTTGTTTGTTTGTGTTGTTGGTCCTTTCATAGTTTGTGTCTTGTTAGCAACCAGAACACACTTTATTGTTTATTTCATCTAAATGTTGCAAAGTCTTTGCTACCACCCTCTGATGGCACAATACAGCTTAGTTTATTTGATCTATGGGAAGTTTCACAATTATAAGTGATGATATACAACTGGCTCTATCTGATGTACAGATTTATTGGTGTGTAAAGTGCACCTGTCAGGAAACTAAAACAATCTGCATGACACTACACTGATTGCCTGCAGCTTTGGGGATTCCCACATACCGGCACATTTTCATGGTTTCAGTTGTTGTTTCAAGCCTGGAGGCCAATGTAGTGTTATCTCATGCTGCTGAGGTAAGATAAGATGATGTCTGATAATAGTTTAAAGCGAAGGGTTGTCTGCCTATTAAACCAGGAGCTGAAGAAGAAACAATAACTCAACCTACTAATTCTCTACTGACACATGACGAGTTGAGGGCAGAAATATGTGTTTACTTCACATCTGTAGTGCGACATTACGCTATGCTTTTAACTCTTTAATTAATTGCTCATTTGTGTGCGTGTGTGTGTGCGTGTGTGTGTGGGTGTGTGTGTGTTCTGTCTTTTCCAGGAGGCGGCCACATTTGCCAAAGAGCTGGGCTTTGAGGTGAGTTGATCAGCAATTGCAGAGTAAAAAGATCCTAAAGGTTTATTTTTGCTGATAATGAAGTTCTTTTTGGACAGTGATTGATGTGCTATTATACTCTCCAGGCCTTGCAGCAGTTGCTATGGAAACCTGGCAGTCGTCATGGTTTCTTTGTTCAGCCAGCTCTCTGTTATGACGCACTCTGCTAGGTCTGCACCCAACATCGCCTACAGATGTTATTTATTGAATTTTGAAAAGCCTCTTGGGAAGCTGAGAAGTTGGGCATGGTTTCAAGCCTTTCTCTGCAGGCTCAGGGCTCATCAGGTTGCCTGGTTAAAAAGCCTCCTCATTATCTTCATTGCACTCAGGGATGTTACTGTATGTCTTCCTCAAACTGCTATAGCATTACTTCACACTGGAACATTGTGTAGTGTTTTAAAAAGCAAATTAAAGCCACCTGTGGTTTTAGATTATGGAAATGAAGATTGCATTGCTTGTTACCCCTTCAGAATATGTTTTAAAGTGGAGCTGCATCTTCAGTGTCAAATGAATATTCACTTAGTATATTTCATGCTGGTATTTTGCATATTCCCTGCATCTCTATTTAAATTCAAAAACACAAATAGCTAGCATGTGTGTTTTTGTTTAGATTTTTCTTAAATGGGCTGAGGTATTTTAAGTGCCATCTCTCTTTCAGAGGAAGAGCTGCCTTGAATATGGCTCTGCTATGTGTGAATAATTGTCATCCAGAATCACTAACGGTGTGATCAGCGTGACTGGAATAGAAATGCATTCCCGATGGCAGTGACAGGTTTAAGAGAGGAGAAGGGATGAAGGCAGGAGAAGCGGGAGGGGTGTGCAGGTGGCGATGGAGGGGCCTCACTTGGAGAAAAAAAACACACAAAGGGCAAAGTGGAGTCTCTGCTAGTAGTTACAATTCTTTGACATTTTCTGTGTCAACTTGATTTGGCAGAACACTCTGCAAAATTGCATTGGATGAATGTGATTTCTCAGATAACACCAGTGGTGTGTGCTGTACTTGCTGCATTTCTAGGTTGTTGCAGTTCAAAGGTGTTTTATTCACAGTTTCTTTCTTTTTTCATTTGGTCTTTTCACTATTGGTGAAATGTTTCCACTCTGTCTTAAGCCAGCTCCCACACTACTTTTTACTCGCAAAGATATGTCCAACTAGTTATTTACACAGTAGTATTATCTTATGTTAATGCAACTCTCATCCCTAAAATTTAGCAGATGCTATAGAAATTATAGTAGTATATGGACATATTCATTTGACAAAGAATTCCCCTATCAATTTTCCTGAAAATCAGAGTTTACAAAAGAGCATGTTTATTCACAGTATAAAACATTTTACACTATTTTTAATGAGTGTAAAAATCTTTTTTATGTTTATGTTACAGACAAAATATAAACCAATCAACCAAGTTCTGTGCCTATTTTGTCCCTATAAAGAAAGATTTATTAGTACCCTGCTTAAGCAGAAAGTGAGTAGATCTCAGGTTAATAAAATGTAAATGATATTGCACCTTTAGAAACAAACAGCTTTTTCCCTTTTCCTTTCGCTTCCAGTTATTTAAAGCCTTGTTTTCTAAGTTGGGGAACTGTGCTATTGACCATAATGACATGTAATAGAAGTACATTTACTAAAAAAGACTATTGCAGTTGATATCTGTTGAAAAATGCTAAGCTAACATGTGAGGTGTAAATTCAAAATCCATCCATCCATCCATCTACTCGTCTATCCATACATACATTTTATAGATTAGTTATAACTTATGTCACAAAAGTGCTTTTTAGCTCACAAATCATTGTATCCCAGTAAAAGTCTGGTCAAATTACCAGCATGGCTTTTGAAGGAAACTACCGTATGATTAGCTATTTTCATTTCTATCTCCCAAAAAGACAGCTTTATTTACTTGTAATGTATTTTAGAATACTGCTATCATCACATAATGGATCATCAAAAATGACAGCAGCACTTCTTCAGTATTGATACCAGATTAAGAGCTTGTCCCCTCCAACACAGCAATCAGCAGATCTGAACACAGTCGCCTGATTGTAATCTGTTTCCTTTAAATGCTCCAAGAACTCTCTGCATCACAGCTCTAATTGAATCTCTCCCTTGCAGTGTTTCTCAAGCTGCCTGCAGTGGAGATTATCAGTTTCTCGCTGGCGTCAACACAGAAACACAATTTAACACCCTTGTAAAGCTTTCATATTTCACGCTTTGTTGATTTATGTCTGATCAGTTGCCTCACGATCGTAAATATTGCCATTTGTCACTAGTAAACTAAATTGACCATATCATTTGTCAATCCATTTGTTTTGCGCTCACACTGTATGCTATTTTTCTGCATCATTTTGCTCTGTTGGAAGTCCCCAGGTAAGTGTTTACGACTGCCAAGAAGCAGGACGTAGTCTACGTGTGTGTTCTGTGTTCAGGTGTGTGTGTGTGTGCCCTGCCCAGCAGCCATGATGCTTACCCTGCCATCTCTGGCCCTTAGAACCTTTCAGCTCCAAAACCTGAGTAGAGCGCTTTTTTTATGTCAGCGAACATAAAACCTGAGGGTGACAATGTGGCGAAGCCTTGTGTGGTTTTGCATTCAGTGTCTGGAGGAGTGCTTGTGGTTACATCCAGTCACAGTGACAAATTGCTCTTTTTTTCACCATCGCCTGCTAACAGCCTCAGTATTAACCTCACCATTAGCACTTACTTAGAGTGTTACACCCATTTTTTTCTCAGCCCTGGGTCTCCCCGGACCTCTCAGGGCTGATTAAAGGACGTTTGGGAAGCATTTAGAGGTGTAAAAGCTCATTGGTTTGAGTGAGCCAGAGTGGCTGGTAGTATTGGGCCAGAGTCTATCTCTCTGATTACTCCCATAATCACAGTATTTGCTCACCCTGAAGGTGCTCAAGTATTAGCTTTGATACAGATGCCAGAGGCGTCCACGATCCCTAATGCTTGCTCCTCTGTATGCTGTATAACAAAAAAAAAGCAGTCCACCTCTCCGCAAGACAGAAATGAAGACATTCTACCTGCTCAAAGTACATCATGATGAGTTAATAATAAGGTAGCACTGACAGGTGTGGATTTTTTTTTATCCCTCTCATGATCAAAGGCAAGCACTCCAGAGAGCTCTGTCGTCTCCAGGCGAGAATATCCATTCTGTGCAGATGCTGAGGAGAGATGGCCTGTTTCAGGAGAGTGATACTGTACATGCACCACCTATCCCTTCAGCTGGCAGAAGTGGCTTTATCTGGGCATATCGCAGCATATCTCCACACGCTTATTTTCATCTCACTTTGGGAAAATGACATTCTGCTATTTTCCAGCGCTCTCGGTGCTGCATGGAAGCATCATTGAGTGCTCCTATTGATCCTTTTTTAATCCAGCCCATCTGTTTTCATTATCACTTGATCTGTCTGCCTGGATTGGAAAGATCTGACCTCTGTCCATGACACTTGTGATCTCTGATTGACTCCTCAAAAATCTCTCTCTTTGTGACTCACTCGTTCAACTTAACACATTCACCCCGGCTATGTGCTGTTTTCACAGACAGATGACATTGCAGAGATCGCAAAGAAGACCCAAACCCTCCCCAAGGAGAACAGGAAGAGGCAAAGAGAGGTGGTCTTTACACAGGGCGAGGATGTCACAGTTGCAACAGTTGGTAGGCCTTATTCTTTTTTTTTTTGTCTGTCTATCTGCACATATTTTCCACTCGGAGCAATCCCTGCTCTTGGCCCTTTCCTACATCTTTACTATTCATTTAAAACACATATCTCAAAAATGCAGAGCGCAGCCTCAAATAGATGCTAGATCGCTGACTGAAGACAGCAAAATGCTATCTGTAATTTCTTTTAAGTTAAGCTACGATATTGGCACCAGATGTTTTTATGAAAAAAAAAAATAGAATGCTTGCTCTACATTCTGTCATTTCGGAGCATAAAAGATGTGTGGGGGATGTGTAGAGCAGACATTGATTTGTGAAGTACTTCTAACTTTGTCTTGGATGGGCTCCAGGCCAGTCCTCAGCATTTTTTAATGCTTCAACTCAAACATCCTGCCCTTTTTTTTTCCCACAAAGCACTGGCAGAGTGACCTTGGGGGGGAAGTTGACAGTACATACCCTTAAATCAATACAATTTCCTTTGAATACATGACAGATTAGTTAGTTGGACAATAAAAGGCAGTGTCATCATAACTGAGCAGGGGTTGTAGGTTTAAACAGTGTGAGAAGAGATGATGGTTTCCGATTACTGCTGGGAGACTTTTCCTTTGTTGGGAGCCACAGGGTGTCTCTCCTCATTGCCCTTGCAGTTCAGACTTGTGGAGCGTGGGGAGAGATGGCCCCAGGTAAAGGCTCCAACACATCACTCATCACTGGGGACTGCAGAGAGGCAACACCAAAACATGAGTTTAAGCTCTGCAGGACATTGTCTTTACACGTGTCCAATGTCCTCAATTTCATACAGCTGGCACCAAGGCTTGGTACAGTGTGTCACAGAGCACATTATTCATAAGTCAACCATTTTCAATTAATAATGCCCCAGTGAAACTTTTTAATTTACACTGATGTCTTGAGATTAACTCATAGAATAGTTACTCTATTTACTTTTGAGTTTTCCCAAAACTTTACACTTTTTTATTTTTTATTCTCTGGACTTTGATATTGGTTGCTATACATTAAAGTTCCTTATGGCTTTATTTAGTCTTATCTGCAACAGTGATGAAGACGGCCACCCAGTATTTGCTCCCAGAAAATGTGGGGACCAGCATGACACTTCTTCTAGGGTCACAATTCTTCTAAACCACCCTTAGTTATGATCAGATAATGATAAAATTTGAAGATGGTTAAGGTTTATTGAAAAGCTGATAACATGGAGAATTTTGATTGACCTCTTCAATGCATGCCTGTGCAAAGCATGTATTTTTTATCACCAGGATATAGGTAGGCCTGTGTTGTTGTCTGTGTAAGTGGATTTTAGGATGCAACAACTCATCAAAAAATGTGCTGCAAGTGTACTGCTGTGCTTTTATTTCTTGCTCATTTGGCTCAAATGCTGCCAAAATGTATTGATAGGTTAAAAAAAATAAAAAGCCTGCTTGGTTGCAACATCAGATTTCTTGCTGTGAATAGAATGAGAAGTAAAGCTTAGACAGGGCTGTTATTAATGCAGTAACTGAATCTGTCGATAATTCTTGAATGGCTGCGGCTCGCTTACTTTTGTTTGTTTCTGTCTGTACAGAGGATTTTTTTTTGTTAATGAATCGTTCTGTTGGCTTTGTGTTTCAGAGAAATAACATTTATAAAAACTGTCTGCTGGATTGCAGAAAAACTGATCACATGCCAAATTAAGACCAGTACCAGTGTGCATGTCTTTCCATAAATCTGACTGCTCATGCTGTGTTGAAAGTGATGGGTAAATCTTACTAGGTCTGACCTCATAACATTGCCATCCCAAATCATTAGAGGAAAGCACCAGTGTTCTCATTCAAACATGAAGATGACACATTCAGCTGTGCTCAGATTAATGGAGAGCAGTGCATGTCTGAAATAGGATTTAGACGCTGCTTTAGGTAAATATATAACCATTAGTCTGAATTAATTCCCTTTTTTATGATTTTTGGGTACTGACGCACAACTAGAAATAACCCATATCAATTATAGGGTACTAGCATGTTTCTGCTTCAGATTCAGTCCTCTTAGGGAAATCCAGCTGCACTGTTTACTGTTGTGTAATTCAGCTTCAGATCATACGGTTCAACAAGTGGCCGTGATACATTAACTGCGAAATGCAAGGAAAAAATGTCAGTGGTGTCAACATGCAGCAGCACTCCTCAACTCTCTTAAAGTGTGGACTTATTTTTGTTGTCACAAATATGTCACCGCTTTGTAAGTGGTTAAAACTAAGCAATGAAAATCTGCTTTTTTGGAGTGTCACAGTTTGAATGCTCATAACATATTTCCTAACAGAGCATGACTGACAGAATAATGAATCTGTCTCTATCAAATCATAAAACACCTATTAAAAGTGAAAGATTTCAACTTTTTAAAATAAAAACTGACCTAGCTAGCAAAAATCAAGGAGTACAAACTGCGATATAAGTTATGGATTCATCTGCAAATCCAAATCACATTTCTTAGTCCTCATTGCTCATGTACTTGACTTGTTCCACCTGTGATTTGTAGAATTTCCTATATAGCAGACAAGACTCTTCAGGGCTTTTATAACAAAGGACTCACAAATTAACAGTGATATCTGAACTGGATTCCCCTTCAAGTCAGTAATTGATAATGCTGAATTATTGCTCACTCTTAACACATAGCATATATAATTGAACAAACCAATCTGAATATTCATGATCAAAGTGGGATTCCAGGAAGGGGATATCCTTTCATGAGAATTTGAAAGGAAATCTTTGAAGACAAGAGTGACAGTTGAGAAGAATAAGAATCCATTCTTTGTGCTTGAGCTGATGGATAATTCCTGCCTGCTCCCCTCATTGCTCCTGCATGAAGACACAGCTGTACGCTGGTATGAACTTTATATAAAATACATGATGAATGCTGGCTAGATGAAAGACAATGTGTTTCAGATGTCATCTACAAAGGCAAACATGATAAATGTCATTGACTGTGCTATCATTGCAGTGGAGCAGTTACTGTTGTAGTAGGTGCAGTAGAAGTGCCGTGTGTATCTGTGTGTGAACATCACTATTCATGCCAGCCAAATAAATGTCAATGTAAAAAGAGAATTAAAGATTTTCATTTCCCAAAGGCAGCACTCTAATAAACTTGATCTCTCATTTTGTTTGCAATTTGTCCTCCTGTCAGGATTTGATCATTTGCCAGCCTCTACATGTCATGTTAAACCATTTTATAGTGATTAAGGATGGGAGACTGCCTTCCCCTGTGGCATAATTCTCCAAAAAGAGATGTCAGTTTGTTATTGTTCTTTTTTTTGCCCTTCATTTGGAGTCTTTCATCACGTCACTGCTTCAAATGTGCTTTTTAAGAGCCAGGAGCAGGAGAAATAGACCTTTATGTTGCTGCTTCTGACACTGCTGAACTACACTGGGCCTTTGCTTATACACCCATTATTGCAGTAATTAAGATCACTGTGCCCTGAACCTTAGCAATGAGGAGATCTAATAAACGATCATTCAGCAGGGGCTGCTGCTCTAATCACTGATAAGGACTTGACTCGGCTCCTTTGAGAGTTTTAGGGCTCTCGTGGGGGCAACGCAGGCAGATTTCAAGTTTGATACTGATTTATTCATGTTAATCACACAAGATTGAAGTAAAAGTTAATACCGGATTGAAAGCCTTTCATACAAGCAGAGATTAGTCATTTTGACTGAACCTTGAGGATTCTTTAGTAGATGGAAAAAAGTGTGATATTTATGTTTGATACTTTATAACAGATCATATCAATTAGCACTCTGCTCTACGGTATGTTAAAGAGCTCCTCTGTTTCCTTGGCACCTCACTCTTGAGTGTTCTCCTTCATGAATCTCTGAAAGGAAATGTTTGGCGTTGATATTTTGCCTGTGGTTCCAGTAATTATAGGCATATGTCCATTTTTATATAACTCAGTTGTGAGCAAAGATGCTGGTTTTGATTGGGAAACAGATTGAATGTCAACTCACTTCGAACCTGTCACGTTTGCCAAGAAAGCGGTAACAATGTTTTCTTCTTAGAGGCTCATACTTGCGGCTGAAATGCACTGGGAATCATTCCAGGAGAAGTGTTCTCTGGGAAGTTTCGCAGATAAAGATGTTTCACTTCAACTCTATTGAGCATTTCACCTCATGAATTTCTTGCTAAATATTCATGCGTCTCCAGAAGTCATTTGGCAATGTGGAATTTAAACTGGGGTATTAATTGTTTTACTTGTGCTGATGAAAGAGAGCGACAAGACCAAAGTTAATTTTAATGACCTGACAGCTATGTGATATATCTGTCAAAGCACAAAGATTGAGCAGCGAAACGCCACCCGTATTGCCTTTGATAATACAAATGAAAACAATGCACCATACAATCATTTTTCACCAAATCCAAAGTCTTCTTATTTGAACAGTCGCTTATTTTACAAGAGAGCATTTTCTCAGCCTCTGTTGTGCTGTGAGCTGTCATTGTCAAAAAGAATAGCCAATAATAAAGGACTTAATTGATACTTATTATATCAAAGAGACGCCTGTTGAAAGAATTTCTTTTAATCACCACCATTCAAGAGCTGTAATGAGGGAATTATGGAGAGTGAATTAACAAAAGCACACTGTTATACAGTACCTTTCAGGAAGGAATTACTTGAATTCCTATGAGTTTTTTGTTACTGGTTCTTTTATTTCCTTTTTCTCCTCACTGGTGCACACTATCTATCAAAATACAGCCTCACCACACTCCCACATATTTGCCACCACTCTACTGCTTCACTCATTTTGTCAGACCAAATTCAAGAAACAAGACCATGTTAGTGTTTAAAACTGAGTACAGAAGAGTTTTATTGATTAAAATTAATGTTGCTGCTCTCATGACAGGGAAGTGTTGAATGAGTGCAGCAAAGTGATGTTTTCACATGTTCTGAGCCAGTGTCAATAGAACCCGAGCATTCTGGCTGAAGGCTTTTTTGTTTTTTATTTCCATGTCCATGACAGATTTTTGCCCATAAGATCTTTGTTGAAGACAGCAGGGGAATTGTTGCACCTTTACTTTAGTTAACATGTCAGTCAAACTAAATAATGTGCGTCAGTGAGGTTGTGTCAACTTTCTCCTTGCAGCGCAATATAAACCTTGGTCAGGACTAAAGAGAAACATGGTAAGGCTAATATGCCGTGATGTGTCTGGAAATAGATTTTAGAAGGTTCTGGAAAAGCCATCGGCAACATTACTGCCCACTGAGCCAATCACTCAAAATCTCAAAGAGATGTATTACTGGTAGGTCCTCAAACTGAAATTCACACCTTCACATCTGTAATTTACCAAATTTTCACATTGACTACTGACTTATTAAATGTGGTCTGATCCTAACCCTATTTATAGAGAATCCCATTATGACTTAATTAAGTCACACAGACATTTATATTTTAAATGCCTTTACAGGGCACAAAGTTTATCATTCACAGTTTTTATGGGGAAAAAAGCACAGTAACCTCGGCACCAATTACTTTTTAAAAAGCTACTTGAAGTCTGGTGTTTCAGACAAGTAGATGAAATGAAGGCTTACCTATTAAAAGCTTTCCTTATAGACATGAATCTATCATTTATCTAAAGAAATATGAGTTAATGTGAATCATACCTCTGTGAGAACAGATTTACAGACATCAGAATGGATAGAGAAGACTACAAGTTTTTACATAAACTGTCTACAAATGGAAGAAATCAAGGGATGTAAGTGGAGATCCCATCCTTTAAAGAGCATACGAAGAGGACACTTGTACTGTAATACTTTGAGAGTATATAAAAACACGAGGTTAAAAGCTAGAAAAACCTTGCACAAAAAATTGTACTAATTTTCATGAAACACTTCCTGCTGAATATGACAAATGTTGATAAGAATTCAGAAAGAAAGCTGTTGTTTGCCACACACTCCAATTTCGCAAATGTATTTAGATCCTATGTGGAGGTCCTATGAACCTCCAGATTTAGATTAACTTCACCTCATAATGCAAGGTTACCTGGCTTCCTTTTTTTAATAAGAACTGGCTCCCCTGTACTGCCCTCTCCATTTGCTTTAACTACCGTGGACATATTTACACCCACTTCTGTTTGGTTTTGGAGTATCTAATGAACACCAGACTCTGTGCAGAACAAGTGCAGCAGCTTGAACCTTTGAAGCATCCGGTTTTACAGCCGCAAAGTGCGTCGCATTAGCAAGACCACATCTAACGACTTCAGTTTTCTAACTGACAAACTGGAATTTATTATTAGTTGACTTTTTATGTGTGGTTAATCATTTCAAGGGAGAGGAGGGCTTTCAGCCTTCATCTGTGGCATTAATTAAGCAAAGTCGTTATGCCGCTAATTAGCTGATCCTGTAAGCATTCCTGTATTTTGTTATTTATTATCAGTCAGCTGCTTCCTTTAAAACTAACCAGCATTTAAGTGAAAACACAATCAAACTTTAATCGGATACACCTTAGGTATATGGCCTGTTACACAGCCACTATTTAAATGTGTTTTTTTAACCACAGTTTCTCCCTGTTGGTGTGTAATAAAACTTTCGCCTATTTCACTCAGCGCATGCTCAGATTTGCATCTATAGCCCAGCAGTACGATCACTTAAATGTATTCAAACAGTGAAGAAGACGTAGAGCCTTATCTGCAGTTCAGATGTTCTGTGAGCCCATGTTGGATGGCAGGGAGCCTCATTAAACAATTTTTTTCCCCTACGTGTTCTCTTTAAACTCTCAACCTTTTTTCTCAGTAAGAGGTCTGTCAGCTTCCTTGTGTTGCTTTTATCCACATGTCAGTCTTTTGTCTCCTTCACCTTTCTGAAGGTTCGCGTCTGCACCAGAGCCCATGGACTGTTTGAAGATTGTGTGTGTGGTTTAGATTGTTCTGACATAAGTTGCTGATTTAATGTCACTCTACACCTCAAGACTTTGTCATCTGTTTTTTTTTTCTTTTCTCCCCCTCTACTTTAAACTGGAAGGCTCTTTGAAGTGCATATGCTACTGATAATTGAAGCAATGTAATCCACCGCAGATAAGAGACTCTCATTTAATGTATTCCGTTTTTAACTGAAACCACACACACCAGCTAGTCTTGCATTGTTTACTGTCTCAGTCATCTAAAATTGTTGTTTTTCTAAGGATTTTTCATTCATAATCCTTCATTTGAAAACATTTTATTCCAAAGTTGGGATAGTTGTTATAAAACTCACCGCTTCCACTGTTACACTACACACTATTACATCTTTGTACATTAAATTAAAATTGGATATTTGTTTAACTTAACTGAATGCCTTTTGTCACTATACATGGCGCTTGGTGAATTGATCCGAAAAATACGTTCTAAAGCCTTAATCCACAGAAAGAATACCTCAAATTAAATTCTACTTGTTGGTTTGCATTTTCCAGACTTCTTGAACAATTAACCATACGTGCGCTGAAATTTGTGGTGTCTCCTTCCTGGTTATTTTTTTCTCAGAGTATGAGAAAATGCATAACAGACCTGAAATAGAATGCGTATTACAGTCAAGTTTTTTTTCTAATGTTTTCTAAAAGAAATCTGGGAATTTGTTTTGTAAATACAAAAGAACTGAACAAAGAAATAAAAAAGTTCCCATCTTATCATGCTACATTCAACCTTTTCAAATGTTTTCACATAATGCAAATGTACTGTTTTCTATTTTTCCACCAATCAAGGACAAATTGATTTTCTTTATATTTATTTCCCTTTGGGAATGAATAAAGTAATCTGTGATTCTTATTCTATTCTATTAGTCTGCCATGCTAAAGAACTAATATCAAATTACCTAGAATTTCCATGTGTTACAAAGCCTTGTGATGTGAAAAGCCAGAAAAACACTCAAGGTAAGCTAACAATCCTCTTGTGTCCTAACCACAGGTGACAAAGTGACAATGTTTCCTGTTTTGGACATTGACCAGAATGACATTGTGGATACTAATGGTGCCGGAGATGCCTTTGTAGGAGGTATGGCACTGTCAACCACACAGCTCAAATTCTGTGTAAATACCTGATTAATCTTTGATAACAACCAACTGTTCAATGCGATGATGTCTGCAGGCTCCATGAGCTTATTAGCATCACATGAAATAGACATAATTTGTGTCCATTTTTAAAAATGAAAGCAATACTTACTCATTGTACAGGCATCATTAATAAATGGGCTAGTTGAATCACATTTGTAACCGTATACTGGTTTGGATGAGGAAGATAGTTTACCTCTCTTGCTTTGTCCATACAGGCTTTCTTTCCGCATTGGTGCAAGATCAAGCTTTGGAGGAGTGCATTCGGGCCGGACATTATGCAGCCAATGTCATCATCAGACGGGTTGGATGCACCTTCCCGGAGAAACCGAACTTTCACTGATGTTTCTAAACTTGGTTTTCTCTCATGATACCCATTGTACTTCAGGAATTTATGTACATTTTTCAGTTTACTGTGACTGACATTTTTGGACTAATTGTGATTAGCTTGTCTGTTTAATCAGGCTTAAATAAGCAACGTCGATGTTATGTCAATGTTTTTCAAATTACTAGTAAGGGAGCATGATTATGTGTAAAGGATAATTATGCTGAATATGCTACCCTAACGGTTGGGAAAGGCAGTAGAATAGAGTTGCAGCATCAACTGTTCATTGCTCTGAATGATTGTAGTTCTCATACACTATGTTTCAATACTTTGATTGGAAATATACCGAAGGAACTGATGAATTGAATGAAAGTACAAAATGTTGCAGAAAGTCTTGAACACTTAAACCTAATATTGCTGCTTTGAAATGTTTGAAAAGTTGGTTATTTGCCCCTTCATGAGAGACTTACAATCAGCTCTAACTGTGCTTCAGATTTATGGCCACAGAATTAAATTAAGCATCAATGTATACATCTCAAAACATCCCTGCTACATGATTTACCGCCCAATACTTTTCAATGTTTCCTTTGCTGAAAGATTGCTAATCGCTATTCTTCCAATGGAATTTCAAAGCTCTGAGGAGGTGCCAGTGGCACATAAATAGTATATTTAGTGGTGTAAAGTAGAAGTGTGGTGTAGCAAGCTGAAAGCTTTTATCTTCGAAGCCTGAAGGGTGTGAGCATAGAGATTCTCTATAATATAAAATCTATTATATTGTTAGTTCATTAGTATTCCTTTTATTTTCAGCTATGATGTGGTGGGCATCATTTATCTACTATTACGGGTGGTTTTCCAAAAGTTCAATGTTAATGGCACAAAACTGCAAATATTTTTTTCATTACTTTACAAATAAACACATATTCCATTCATCTTGTCATGAAACTGCTTTATCCATAAAATTTCATTATTAGACCTATAAGATTCATTTAACCAATGGATGCAATATAGCTTCTTAAGAAAAGACCATTCAAAACCCACACAGTTTGTGAGTGTTAATTTAATCAGCCAAAACTAGTCTCATGCTAATCACTTTTGGGCAGCTCAACACCCTCTATTATGGGCATGGTGTCCCCGCTCTGTTGAAGTCACCCTACCCCCTACCCATTCTCACTGCGGTCCTGACTGGACATTGGGTGTCTTATATGTGGCTGCGGGGCTGCAGGAGATCATTTTTCTCAGTTTAAGGGATTAGTGGTTGGTCTTCGCTACGTCCATTAAAGGGACCTGAAAATTAGGCTGATCCCTCGTACCCAGCTGTGCTGTCGCTGGGGGTTGGAGACGGGGTGAGTGGGGGGGGGAGGGACCTCCCCTCCCACTCACCAGTAGAAGTGTTAGGCAGTGGCTCGTGTTTTGTTAGAAATATTTTAACACTCTTCTTCCACCAAGAATGGTCATTCAGAGTAAACATTTTGGTCCTCTTCAAAAGTTAATTGTGTAACATTTCTTTCGAGCACATAAGAGAAAGTCCAGTGTTTTTTGCTCTCTGCACCAGAGCTCCACGTTCTTTAATGAAGCATAGTTTATGCATTTATGCTAATTAGGGCCATCTAGGTGAAAACATTTCTACAGCCAAAATGTTATTAACAACTTTCGGGCACTTTTTTTCTTCTCAGTTTTTTTTTTTTAAAAAGGTTTCACACAGATGCGCTTTGAAAAGGACCACATTTCTGATTGGGCAAGATCACACCCCGTGGCAGCTGGTTCATTTGCTTCTCAAGATGACAGATGGCAAAACACAAACACAAAAAGAGAGAGCCATGATTAAGTAATGAGAATGCCTGCCACAATAAGGGAACTACTTCTCTCACTTTTCCAGATAAACTTTTGCCTCACTCTTTGAATGCAAAAGATTTTTTTTTTTAAACTCAAAAGTCTATCTCACATACAATTTACAATAGTGTGTTAGTCATTCATATGCATTTTGAATATGTTTATCGTCAATTATGATGATTTGCATCGATTACCACTTTTTGCACTTTCAAGTTTGTTTTCTTGCTTTTGTTCATCTTAAATTTGAATGAAAAACAGAAAAGACTGTCCAAATGTTATCTATGATAGTAGGTTTTCGATAGCATCATTTTAGTTAAATCAAGAAAAAGAGTAACTGGGGCCCTGGCCCGTGCTTTGCCCCGCAGATGGGCAGCAGTGTTTGTGAACACCAGTGTGGCAGTTGGCAGGAATGACAGGAGGGGGATGGGCAGACTGCAATGGCACATGCTCCAATTCAAATTATCCCTGGACCCATGCAGCAGTGGAGGACCTGCTGGGGCCCAGGGTGGCATTCATTATAGCCAGACACAGACAGGTTTTGGTCAGTGCCTCCACCCTGACACCAGTCATAACAGCATCAAACATGGACACTATGAATTTTTTTTACCTGTTGTGATATTTTGGTTTCAGTGGCACTTAAATTGAATATCTAATTAGTCCACATGTACCACAACAGCCAGTAAACATGCTTAAATAGACATTGGAAAAAGAACAGCAATGGGTGTCAAATATTACACATTTGGAAAAGACATACAGGTCTAAACTCGTAGGTATTAACACTAAGGGCCATATTAAAAGAAAAAAAATCAATACTTAGATTAATGCTAATCAGAGAACAAAAATTTCAACAGGGTGAAGCTTGTTTTAAACGGTGTTTGTACAGTAGGCAACAGCATTTATAATCTGACATGAAGTTACCAATTATTTCTCTAATTACAGATACATTACTGCATAAAAATGAGCTTTCTGGCACTTCTAATGGTGTTAAAGGCCTAAACGAGGGAAGCCAAGTTAAATCAGAAAATTTAATGATGTACGTTACTGCTAACTACTGCTCTATCTTGGACTTGGCAAAGGCAATTAACTGATTAGGATGTTGGTGTGTAATATTCCTTATGGCCCCTTAATAAAACTGGTCAGTGCAAGAAATTGCTCGTTTTAAAATAAAAAGTCTGGGTTTCTGCGTTCACGTCAATCACATTTAAGCATGTGCTTCACATCAATGGAAGTTTAAAATGCCTTGAGGGTTTGATGTTAATATGAGTGTTGCATAAAATAAATTGTTACGTAGCCTGCGGAGGCTAATCCTCTGAAAACATAACGTGTGAAAATGTTCCTCTTGGCTCATCATTGGACGTGTTGATGGAGGGGGAAAAAGTGAAATTGACAATATCATTGTATGAGCGCACTAAAGGGGCGACGGTCCGCTCCTCTACACTGAAGTAGGGATGTCTACAGTGGAAGAAGAAGAAGGGGGAGGGTACCACTTTGTCACAGGCTGCTATGTAGATTAACCTTTCAATTAGTTGTTATCAGGTCCTCTCCATGTCTCGGCGCAAGCTTTTCTGCCTTCGATATGAGACATCAAATCCCACGAAATCGCACGGATATGTCGCTTCACATTTATCCTTCGACGTGGTAATGAAGAGGAGTATCCAAAGGGGGGAAAACTTGAAGAGGTAAACTACCAGCAAATATTTACGGTAGCCTGTACTCCCTTTTTCTATTTAGTTAGGTATGTTCATCTTTGCATGAAACTTGGTGGTAATTTGTTGTTTCTCTCCGCTGGCGGCGAGAGGTTTGATTGCGTTCGTGCAACATCCGAAAAAAAAAGATGTATAGTCTGAAGAGGCTGTTTAAAATCTAATATGATATGGAAAATGAGAGCGGAGCTGAAGCTGAGACATGGGAGCTCCGAAAAACTAGCGATACATAATTGAGAAGCAGTGATGAAGGAGCTGCTCTCCCAGCTGCCGTGTTAACTTGTATTCCCCGCTGAACATCTTTTCCCCCTCCAGGGCTCACTATTTGTCCTCATTGGAGATATTTGATAGTTAATGGTGATAAAGAGGTCATGCCATCATTGCACGGCGCAACACGGGACGTTAATAATTCCGTTTGCAGCGGTGGACCGAGCAGAAAACCTACTTTTTTTTCAAGCGAAGCGGATAGTATATTTATCGACCCTAAATTTAACGTCACATAGTTGAAACGTTAAATGTCAAGAGAATTACAGCTGCTCTCGGGGAAATAATGAAAAGGAAGGAAGATTAAAAAAAGAGGAGGGGGGGGGGGTTGCTTGTTCACATTTTGCCTGCAGGAGTATTGAATTTGCTACCAAGAATTATAACAAAAATTAAACATGTTCCACTTTAAACCGGCGTTACAGCCTATGCTGGTTTTATGCAAACAAATGATAGATTTAACAAACAGCCAATTAAAGTCTAAAACGATCCAAATCACTTTCAAGTGTAACCAACTGTTTCAAGGAGGAATCTAAGTAAAGGTGGGCTGGTGTTAAACGCTTTGTAAATTAGGTGAAGTATTTACCTCGTATAAATACCTCTTAGATAGTTTATGTTTCTTAATGTTTATTTGTAATGTAATAATGACCTATTAAGTTGGTTAGAACCGTAAGTTCAGGTTTTATGAGTGTTGGAGGTGAATGATATCAATTCATCACTAGAGGCACCTTAAGAGGCGGGTCAATTGAGTGAAGTGACAGATCATACAGCCAGTGCCGTGCCTCTTAGAGTGAGCTCATACATAAAGATTGACAAGTGCTTTATCAAACCAGAAATCGGATCTTGTCTTTACAGCCAATATTGAAGTTGCTAGGGAGGGCACATTAGTGTAGGTAAGGTTTAATGAGACTCCATTGGATTGTAATCAGCGTCATGTCGGATTCATGTAAACTACAACATTGTAACAAAATGGCGACTGTTTAGGTGACATCAGTAATGCTGGCAACACTGTCATTTATCAGCTCAACTCAGCGGAACACAACTCTGGGTTTGTTACGTAGTTATTAACGGTTAGTTTCCATGCTAAACGCCTCTGTGGCGATCGCAGAGGTGCCTCGAGCGTCTAAGAGCAGCTGTCAGGAAGTGAACATTGATTATACGTGTGTCATTAAAGCTCGCGCCGATCTGTTTGTCGTTGCAGACCTCGAGCTGTCAAAAGTCTCGTGCGGACAACTCACCGTTAAACTTTACGTACGATCTTTGCTTAGTGGTTTTATTCAGTTTTTGTTTGTTTGAAAAGGTGCATATTGCGGTAATATTTTGGAAATTATGGGCTGTATAAACAAATATGAACTTATTTGCCATCTCGAAAAGAAACGTGAAACCGAAAATATCTACCTGTCGACGAGACTGGCATACTTTTCTACGAGTCAATGGAAGTTTCCAGCTATCTGTCATAGCGTGAAAACTTGTTTGTCTGGAAAGTAATGCTTTTTGAATTGAACATCTGGTTTGGTGTGTGGATTATAGCGTCAGAGTATGGATTAAGTTCACTCCGATTTCTTCAACAGCCATGACAGTGTCTGCATCTGTTTTTATCCATCTGTTTCTCATGTTTTAGCACGTCTTAAAAATCTCTCATGCCTTTAAACCCAGTATACCAGAAATAATTTCATATAATGAGAATCATTGCTTAAAATGCTCTTTTTACCCTCTGTTTTTTGTGTGTTTTTTTCAGATCTGATTTGGGATTTTAAGCAATTCCAGAATAGCAGATAACTTCTGTGGAATTTACTGGTGCCAACTTTTCCTCAAGCTCACCCCAGGATTGTGAAAAACTGTGTGGATGCTTTTGTGGAACATAACTTCTTGACCATACCCAGGATGTGGATGTACCCAGTTTCCAGCTGCAAAAAAGGGGAATCTTTATGGATCACATTTTTGTGAGGTTCATTGTTCAACCATGGTAAAACCTGCAAACCCTCTCTACACGGGGTGGATTCTTGAAGCAATACAAAAAATTAAAAGGCAAAAGCAGAGGCCATCAGAGGAAAGAATTTGTCATGCAGTGGCCACATCACATGGACTGGACAAGAAAACCGTCCTTGAACAGTTGGAATTAAGTGTTCGTGATGGGTCTATCCTCAAGGTTACAAATAAGGGAAGCACCTCCTACAAGGACCCAGGAAATCCTGGAAGACTTGGATCAATCTTGCCTGTAAATGCCCCTGTACCATCAAAGGAATCTACGTGGAAATCAAGTGATCTACGCCATATTGATTGGAATAAAATACTCAACAGGGCTATCGAAGGCCTGGATGATATCCATGGCTCCTCTCTAAAAAACATTGAGAGATATTTGAGGAATCAGGATGACCTCTCAAGCATCGTTGATAACCCTGCTTTCCGGCAGAGATTGCGGCTGGCGGCTAAGCGGTCAGTTAACAACGGCAGGTTGTTTAAAAATGGCCCAAGGTATAAACTCAGCCATTGCAGTGTGGAGGGACGGAGCACCAGGTGTCCAAGTGCATCCCCCTTGCTCCTGTCATCAGTGACGCTCCTTCCCCATGAGCGAGACCAGGTACCTTTGCTTCTGCATTTTCATTCAGTCACCTCATGCTGTTTCCTTTTCCACCCTGGCCTTTCAAATGTCTTATGCAGAAGCTTAGTTATCAAAACTATTTGAAAAACACCTTTGTTACAAATGTGTCATAGGTTAAAACTTACATTCCTAGTTGAACTTTGTTTTTTGTTTTTTTTTAGAGGTTAACTTTCACATCTATTTTATAGGAAGCATTTTTATTAAATCATCACCAAGTAGGAGGGATGAAGGTTTGGGCTTCCCCCAAGAGAATTTGCTCAAAAGGAATTTTAAAGGAATTCTTTTAATCTGTCGAATTTAACATAAAGAGGTCAGAACATCGCCATCTAGAGGTCATCCCTTTAAGTCTTTTTTTTGCTGGCAGTTTCCATAATAAGAGAGCTTGGATAATCAGAAAGTCATGCTGACAGTGTGTGGTAGGCAGTCTGCTGTGGGCTTCCCACAAGTTATGTAACTCTAGCCTAATGACCTTAAAGGATGTGGCCGGCTGTCCTGTGAGTTGCAAAGGATTGGCGAACAGAATTGCAATATTTTATTGGTAATTTGCAAGGGCGTGGGAATGTGTTGAGAAAGGAAACCAGAATATACTCAAACTACATGCAGCTGTTGTGACCTTTTGGTAAATCAAGATGCCCCAGAGAGGAAACAAAACCTGAGATATAAACTTCCAGGTTGCACTGTTTCTGATGCTTGTGCCACCTCAGGGGTGGTTTGCAGAGATTCAGCTTGTGTTACTGATGCCTGGTGCAATACCTATGCTGCAGGCAAATGGAAGATGAGGGACACCAGCTTTGCTATTGCAATACAAGTTTAAGGTACTATCAAGTGCACTGAAAATGTCAGATGGAAAATTCTTGTCATTGTGTGTGGCCTTAAGTTATTGTTTGTGGAGTCATCTAGCTAGGTCGTGCAGTCTGTTACCATACCTTGCTTATCAAGATTAAGTGTGGTCTCACACTCTACCGTTTGCAAAAGTTTATGCAGCTGAAGTGGTGAGCAGCATCAGGCAATGGAGATGTCACTGTGCTCCTCACAAGTTTCACAGCAAATAATCAGGAAGCGACACCTTGATACTGCAGCCACAACTGTGACTGTGTTTGTGGTAAGGCCAGAAGTGAAACCGAGAACTGTTTAGAGACACAGTGTCCTGCAATGCTTCTCATAGCTGAGGAAGGCCTGCTGTTTTCCATTTGGAACATTTCAACCTATTGCTCCCGGCCTGATGACATCACCTCCCTGGTTCAGGTTTAACATTCACTTCAAAGGATGAGACATCTCTGCCTGCTTAGTTGTTACGGCACAACGAGAGCCAGTGTGCTGAGAATAAGAGATACTTTGAGGTTAAAAAAAAAACAAGTCGTGGTTTAGAGTTTATTAGATTCTGAAGAGACTCTGGCAGGAACAAAGGCAAGGAATGAGTTTTTCTTTTCTTTTTTTCTGCTGCTGTGTTATGCAACCACTTGAGCTCTCTCTCTCTGTACCAGCAGTGCTCTAATAAGACCCCACCCCCTCACTCAGGACAGCCTGCTCTTTTGAAGCAGCATAATTTCCTGTAATGTACTTAATTTAGAATTCCCAAGTAAATCATCAGCATCTCTTCAGCTGTGTTTGTCTCTGTTTTTGCATTTTTGCCACGTGCAAATTACAAACTACTATTGATTTGAATCACCAGATTCCTGGATCAGACTTCAGAGTTTAGTCAGCAGAGAATATGTTAGGAGGTCTTCTTAGGACTTGTTATTTAAGAATATTACTACATCATCTGTTTTCTCTCAGCAGAAGCATTACATAAGCTGAATTTCAGTCTACCACGTGTCTAGTTCTTTTGTGAAAAAAGAAAGGAAAATGTATAAAGAATAAAAAATAT
The DNA here is from genome assembly GCA_907169785.1 of Menidia menidia. Classification (NCBI taxonomy): domain Eukaryota; kingdom Metazoa; phylum Chordata; class Actinopteri; order Atheriniformes; family Atherinopsidae; genus Menidia; species Menidia menidia. The sequence continues at coordinate 5,640,114 of CAJRST010010001.1, read as the reverse complement.
TTGTAAGTATTGTAGATTGAATGTTTTTTACCTATATTTTTTCCACATCTTTTAGCTGTGATAGCACAGGGTGGCACATGCTCATTGTAGAACATTTTCACTTGAATGAAATGTTAATTGACCTTATTAAAGCAGGCTGATATAACAGAGCAAAGGGCATTTTCATCTCCTGCAAAAACACTAAACACTTACCTATGACTTCAGGTGTCACACATCAGACTTTGTTGGGTCATTTTAGTTGTATTTCTCAATAATGGTGACTTTATATGTAGGTTTTAATGCCAGTGTAAACTTTTAAATGTTGACCTGGCTGGTTGGAAAATAGAATAATCGTTGATGCAAACTACTTCCTCTCCTGGAAACAGCTTTTTGATACAGTGAGGAACAATTATCAAATTGCTGCTGCATCGTAGGTGCACTTCCTCTTGAGCTTCATTTGGCTGGTGTAACAGACTGAAAGGATGCTCCCACCTTGTGAGGGATGGGAAATAAAAAAGAAAAAAAATCCCATAGTTCAAGTGAAGGCCAGGTCGAGGTTAGCACTTGTGGAGATATGACAGATGCAAATTTGGATTAGCCCAGGATGCAAAATATATACATCACAGAAACCAGGAACTAATTATGGGCATCCCCAAACTGCCATTCACAGCTGTAATAAACTGGTAAGACCTTAGTGGGCGTGCACATGATAAAGTGAGTTATTTATGGTCATACCCAGACAGTTTTATTTTGCATTAAGGACCGTCTTTTTGTTACTTCTCTTGAGGTTCTTTAGATTAATCTCACATTTAAAGTCAACTCTATTAAAGTTGCATTGGTGAGTTAGCCTGCTCTTGATGTCACCCTGAGATTTGCTATGTTCTGACTGGCTGCTTTATGAAATAATCACGCTCAGTCTTTCCTTCTCTCACTCAGAAGTTGGCCTCCTTTCATTCACACTGATCAATGGGGAAATCCTCTTAAACCTTGAGCTCATATTTTACTTCTTCTGAACTCAACCATAAGCCCTTAAATGAGTGTTTGTTTGGATACTTGCTACATTTACAGTGGATCGTGGCAGTAACAATGAGAGAATGTTATATTATTGAGGTAATTTGATTACATGCTAGTTAATCCTTTCAGACCGGAGTGCAAGCTTTAAGAATTGGATTAAGCCCTTAAACTACGATTACCAAGATCACTTACATATTCAGATGTAATGGATAAAGAGGGTGGATCCCAAAAGCAGCATGTCTCTGAGGATGGGATTCATTTATTATTCATTTCTAGTCTGTGAGAACTCAGCTTTTTTCCCAATTTTCTCAGCTTCAGGTCTAATTTTTTATTTGATGGTGGTGGGGCGGCATTAAATGCACACATTGTTTTCAATATGAAAAGGAGTTTATACATTTAAAAAAACAACAGACTGTTGAGCCCCACATACAGAGTCTATAAAATAGTTTGTTTTTGTTTGTGTTCCCACACAGCTCCGGGTCGACCCCATCCCAATATGCAGTTTCTGTCTTGGAACGAAGGAGTCAAACCGGGACAAGCGTCCAGAAGAGCTGCTGTCCTGTGCAGACTGTGGGAGCAGTGGTAAGTCACCCTTCTGTGACTTAGTGTTCTCACAGGATATAGCATTCTGTAAACAAGACTAAATGTTTGAGCCACTAAATGATTGGTTTGTTAGCAAAGACTGGGAACAGAGCTGGGATGTATCGTCATGGTTGCTTATTTGCGTTGGTTCAGGGATATTGGTTAAGTGTGCTTTAAATACAACAGAGAAAATTAGTATAAAAAAGAGGGAAAGATGTCTCTGCTCATAGAGCAAATTCAGGTTGAGAATAACACAATTTTGTGCTAAGTGTATTAATTATGGAATTACTACTTAAAGTTATTGTCTACTATTTTGTCTACAAAAAAAATGCAATTGAAAATCTTAACATCACAAAATGCTTGATTACATTTTAACTTGAAACTGTGTGTCATTTCCTTTTAAGACGTTCCAGTAGTAAGGCTGGAAGACTACATCTTTTGAGATGATACTTAGCACACAACCTGAATAAATTTTATTGGAAATGTCAGTTTGACCCGTTGACCTGAAATGACCTGCTGTTTGTGCTAGCGCTTCATTGTGATCCGTTCATTGGGTCATGTGGTACGAGCTGGGATATTGTGTTGTGGTCCAGCAAAGTCGATTTAGTCCAGCAGTGAAAGGTGGCACATTAGACAAGATTGAGGGAATATGCACTGTGATTCCAGCTTTGAGGGGCTAACGCTTAGAGTAACGCACCAGATTTGAATCTGCTGCCACGCCGCTAAAAGGTTGAAACTCAAGCTTGCTGTTTCAGTTTCACAATTACAGAGAGAGATTAGAAATGATTTTTCTTTTGCCGGTTGTGTCAATACATTAAAAATGTTTACCTTTTGTCAAAAGGTTTACTGTCATGACATTGTTGACAGTTTGCCTTAAACTATCTGATATTACTACAGATATTAAAACTTCAACAGAATTAATGTCCAAGAAAGTTCTTCTGATTATCATCCCACAGTTCCCAATATACGTTGTTATCACCAAATCCACATAGCAGCAACCCCAGCATCTGCGAGCCGGATGTAACATCACTGCTCCATATTTTTTGTCTTTCCATTAAAGATTTTATTGGAAGAGCTATGTTCAAATTGACATACTGGAGGAATCCAAATGACTTGTAACCGCTTTAAGGCCAATGACCCCAGTGATCGTTAGAATCTGTAATCAGTCAAGTCTTTTCACTCAGTTCAGATCCTGGTATACAGCACTCCAGTAGCAGCAGCACATAGATCAGCCGTGCTCTCGCCACAGATTGTTGGCATTTTCCTTACTGTTCTTTTGTTCCAGGGAAAACTGCCCATAAAATTACCTCTGCCAAGGAGTCATTTATGTTTGAACAATTATTTTAAATGCCTCAAGGAATTGTTCTCCAGGTGACATTTTTATAGCTCAAATTTGACTAAATAGCGTCGAGGTGGTTTTCATTAACCACTTGTAGTGTACACAAATTGTGCTCTCACTGTAAAACAGCTGTTTTACAACCATGAAAGGGAGCCGGGTGAGAGAGAAGGCACGCTTTTACATGACTTTCATGGATCGGCTTCCATTAGAAAGAGTGCTGCTACTGTTTCTGCCTCATTAAGATCAAATTATCTGTAATTAGCGGCTCAGATGTTTAATCATACTGTTTTTAGACACAAGTTGTAGCAGTGAGAGAAACCGGTGTGGACGCACAGGCCTACCATTGTTTTTAATGATTTCATATGTTAATATTTAACTTTGCTGTGTGACTAAATGGAAAACATTATCCCTAGCTTGTTTACTCAGTCAGTGCTGGTAGAAAGGTGTCATGCTAATATTTATTTTCTATTGCTTCTGAAGGGCATCCATCATGTCTGAAATTTTCTCCCGATTTAACCTCAAATGTGAAGAGATTGCGGTGGCAGTGTATTGAATGCAAAACTTGCAGCTCCTGTCGAATACAGGGAAAAAATGCAGTGAGTATAATGCATACATCTTTACAGACCATTATTCTGTGTCGTTAGCTTGAAGGTAGAACCCATTTAGTGCATCTCCGAGGACTTGTCAAGATTTGTAAAGCCTCTCGTGTGCACAATTGAGCTTATTTTTCTGAAAGACTTTAAATGACAGGGATGTTTACATGTATGCAACAGGGACATCCCTTAGACATGCCTGCTTTTCCTTTTCAGGATGAGATGCTTTTCTGCGATTCATGCGATCGGGGCTTTCACATGGAATGCTGCGATCCGCCACTTTCAAGAATGCCAAAAGGTGAGGTGTTTATGCTGTCTGGCTTCTCAGTTTCCCCTTCTGCTGTCAATTCAAGGGCTTGTCTTCACAGACGGCCGTTTGGGGCTGTCACTCAGCACACAGAGAAGCAGCAATGGCTTATTAGGGGCTTTGCATGCATATCAAATTATTCCAGCATCCCCAGGGAGATTCACTATCTCTGGATTACAGTACTGACCCTAAAGCAAGGCTTGTAATGATGGTGCACATACTGTTGTTGAATATTTGGCAGGCAATTCATACAAGTCACATAGCTGGGTTCAACAAGCTGACACGAAGTCTATTTCGCTGGACAGAGAATTGACCCAGTGTTTTTCTTATGGATTTTCGCTTTGTGCTGAGTAATTGATTGTCATTGTGAGCTGGTGGGATTCTCGCCAGCGCTTTGTATTAAAGGAAATGTTTCAAACGAATGTACTGTATGTCCTCTGAATTGATGAACCCACCCTAATGTTATTCTCTGTGTTTGGATCCTCTCCAGGAACCTGGATCTGCCAAGTCTGCAGGCCAAAGGAGAATGGGAAGAAACTGCTGCACAAGAAGGCCGATCAGATCAAACGTCGATATGCAAAGCCAATCGGAAGGCCCAGAAATAAGCTCAAACAAAGAATGTAAGAGAGCAGAGAGCTGAATGTTAGCGCTTTCCTCGAAAGAAAATTCCCCATGTGGTATGATAGTATGCATTCTCTGAGAAGACATACAAGCCCAGATGATGACAGTATGTTGCCTGACCTGTACTGTAAATTATAAAGCTGGTTTAGGTGGAGTTATGCTGGACAGATTGATTTACTTTTAGGCAATTTGTATTACAGCTGACAGAAAAAACATCCTGTTATTAGCACTCCACATGTAAAATAAATAAATGATTACTGAAATGATAAATGAAGCAAAGGTGAATTCAAAGTAGAAAGTAAAATTACATGCATGAGAAAATGCTCCTGTTTTACAATGGGCCTCTTTGTCCTTGACCCGGCAGGTGTGTAACCAGTGGTGATGGCTCCATGGTAGCACTTGGAGGAAGGGGGTCACCTGGTAGGGGTCAAAAGATTACCGTCTGTTCCACACCTTCATCTGGTCATGCTGCATCTGTGAAGGACGCCAGAGACAGAATGGCTGTCGCAGAACCTTGTTGTGCGGTCAACGCCACTCAAATCACCACTCCCCTTCCCACCACCACTCCCTCCCTCACGCCCACCTCCACCCCAGCCACACTCACTCACAAGAAACCCAAAGGGCTTATTGATGGGCTATCCAAATTCTTTACTCCTTCCCCTGTGGGACGTCGCTCGCGAGCCGTAGGCGTAGAGTTGCCCGTCAGACAGTTCAGCTCTATAGACAAGTGTCCTCCCCAACTGTCCAAGCCACCAGAGCCGTTTGCCTTTGCTGCTGATGCCTCTCAAAAGATAACCGCATCATCCTCTGCACTTCCTACCACTTCTACATTGCCAGGATTTAGCCCCCCCTCGCAGGTGTCCAGCAGCTCCACTTCTGCTAACTCACCCCAGAGCTCTTCCAGCCAGTCTAGTGTTCCTTCCCTGAGTAGTCTCTGCAGCAGCAGCCAACTTAAGGGACTTTTTGACGGACTCTCTCACATTTTTACTACTCAGGGACAATCGCGGAAAAAGAGACCACCATCCTACGCACCACCTAAGCGTATACCCCATAAGCAGGATTTGTCCAAAACGGGGCCACAGTGCCTTGGAAAAAACGAGTTAAATAAAAATAGGTTACACTCCACATCTGTCGGGCTTGGCCGACCCAGAGGACACCCGTTTAAGATGGTCAGTCATTTCAAACGTAACCCTTTCCTTAAAAAGCACAGGACACTAGGCAGGCTGAGGTATAAAGTGAGCCCTCTGAAGGGAGCCCCCTCACCAGGAAAGGGAGACTTGACAGACGGAAGAATTAAGCCTGAGAATAATCATGGTAAGCAAGGCTCAGACTTCAAGCCAAGACCTGCGTCTCCACACCTTTAAGCTTCTTCTTCTTTTTTTTTTGTAAAGCTTGACACTCGCATTATTTTTTTCCAAACTAAAGCTAATCTTTCATTGAGAAGACACCCTCAACATTCTAACAGACTACTAATCCTCTTCCTGATTTGAATTGTTTTTAGTTCATTAACACAGTTTGGTTGCGTTCTGACTTGGCTGCGAAGTTTACGTGGCTTCCATCCTCTCGCCCGTTGGCTTTTTGTCATAGTGCATGGCCCACTAACTCCCTCATGTTGCTCTTTGCTCTGTCCTTGACCCTCTGCCGTAGTGTGCACATTTTGAGCACTACATCGTAGAATATTGCTGTCACATCGCACTCTTCCTCATCCCACCCTCACTCTGAAAATCACTCTCAACCTCAGTTCCAGTGGTCATTAGACACATTCAACCCAGTGATTCACCCACCCAGGTTGACTCAGAACTGACATGATGATTACACCCAAATGTCCTCTAACATTTCACTGTCTTCAGGAATGAAGATGAAGTAAACACATGTTTCAAGAAAATCTAAACAATATCCTGCACAAGCATTAAGTTCTCCAGCAGAACATATCCATAAATATGCTAATGACACATCACTTCCACTTGTAATGGGTTTTTGTTTTGGTGGTTAAATCATGGTGTTGATGTCTTTCATAAAATTACTGCCTGCTTTCCAACATCAGTTGCTTTTCATGTCGACACTTGCTCCCTTCACTGCATCTGCTTCTTAATTCATGGGAAACTGTCTTGGTGGATGACTAAGCACATGAAAGCGGTTATGCAATTAGTGTGATTTAGTTTCTCACTTCATTACATTAGGGATTTTCACATAAACATCCAAAGATGATACATTGTGAAATTCCCTCAGAGACCCAGCCTTAAACAGGCTCAGCAGCAGTACTCACTGTATAAGCACATTTGCATAGAATGCATTTATTAGATTATTCAGCTATGGCAGCTTCAGATAGGCTGGTGATTATATGTCGTCTGATGTGTTGATGTTGTGTTATTGTGCCTGTAACAGGCCACAACGGGGAGCTACATGTGAAGCAGGAGGCCCTGACAGGGTTCGTGGCCATGTCCAGAGGCCATGTTACAGAGGAGGACATTGAAACGTTTGCACGTGTCCAGGAACTCGCTGCTCAGGTGAGGGAACAACATGAATTAAATATGTGAGATATGTTTGCAGCTTTATCCTTTAATCTGTGAAAAGAATCTGAAACAAAGGACACGGTGCTTCACACAAAATACACAATCAGACACATAGATTTATTCAGTGTTCCATGCCAAATATTTTTATCATCAGTTACAAGCCAAAAGAAGATGAAAATGGTGCACCTCAGATTAGTCGTTTTCTTCCTGGCAGGTTCTTTTTTCGGCCACTTATTACCACCAGCAGGACCACAAGTTTGTCACCTTAGCTTGATATCCTGTTACATCAATCCTATCTAAAGTGGATCAGTATAATTGTTGTTCTTCTGCTGTTCCACTTTACTTGCACTGTTGCATAGATAAATCAGCATTGACTCTTTGTCCTTTTGTTTATATTTTGGCCACAGCCAAATTATTTTTTTAGTTTTTTCTAAAAAGCCAAAACAACTCCTGTCTCTATCTGCATCAATGTACATATTCTGACACATTACCACAGTGATTGTAGAATTGGATATCATGGCAAGACACATGAACAAGTAGATTATCATGAAAACAGATTTAAACTTTTGTGAGATATTGTTCAGATGTGGTGTATCTTTCATTTTCCAGGGAGAATTGTGAGGTATATCGTCATATCGTTATATGAATTTGTCATGGCACAGTTCCTGGACTTGTGAAAGGAGATACTGTAACATTGAATTATCTGGGTCACTGACTTTAACAGTTTGCCTTTATAACATCTTCTCACAGAAAACGGGATCTCTGGTGAACACGGATTCCAATCGATGCCCAGCTGTAATTGAATTCGGGAAGTATGAGATTCAGACCTGGTACTCATCACCATACCCACCTGAATATTCAAGGTAATGCTTTGTGTTTTGTTGTTTTACTCGAAGTAACAGAAACGAAACATGTTATTTGAGTCACATTTATATTTAGGTGTCATTATAAAATCCTTCCTTCTGTCATCACCAGATTACAAAAGCTTTATCTGTGTGAGTTCTGTCTGAAATACATGAGAAGCAAAAACATTCTCCAGAGACACACAAAGAAGTGTGGCTGGTTCCACCCACCAGCCAATGAAATCTACAGAAAGAACAACCTTTCCGTATTTGAGGTCAGCTATCCTTTAAAGCAATAAAGCAGTAACTGTATGCTGCATGACATCTCACCACTGAATGGGAGGGAGAGGGAAAAATTGGAACTGTCTGAGCAGTGTCCCCTTGCTCTTTTTATTCCGTGTTTAGGTTGATGGAAATGTCAGCAAACTCTTCTGCCAAAACCTCTGCCTGTTAGCCAAGCTTTTCCTGGATCACAAGACCTTGTATTATGATGTGGAGCCTTTCCTCTTCTACATACTTACAAAGAACGACGAGAAAGGCTGTCATCTTGTGGGCTATTTCTCCAAGGTATGAATTACAGAGTGATTTTTATGGGAAACGAAAAAATACCGCACATCATTTTTGAATGATGGTTCTTATACTGAAACACTTCATTGCAGTTTGTCAATTTTTGCAACTTAGATGTAACCTAAATTCACAAATATGCCTGAAAGATATTTTGTATTGATTTGGCTTGTCAAAAAATGGTGAATCCAGCACTTTGCATGTGGGAATTTGAAGCTTTTCACTATTTAACATCGGGAATTGATAATTTAGCATTTTTTCATCCAATAAATGTATATATATATCTTCTTATTAACCATCTAATTAATCAGCAGATTAACTAACAATCACAGTTATTAACCTAATTCTCACACAGGGATAGTTTGAAAATGAAAATCTGTGTGTGGTGAGCATGTGCACAGCTTAAGACAAGGACAATGGCAGGTGCAGTAAATTGCCAGCTTCAGCAGAGCTCTGACATACTTGATCTGTTTCCCCTTCCCTCAGGAAAAGCTTTGCCAGCAGAAGTACAATGTCTCCTGCATAATGATCATGCCTCAGTACCAAAGGCAAGGATTTGGAAGGTTCCTCATTGATTTCAGTAAGTTCCTTAATGCTTTTTAGACCATCAAAATCACCCTTTTTCATCTGTTTTCACAAACAGTTTCAGATTAAAGGGTGGATTTGTAGCTTGTGGCAAGGTGATGTTATTTTGTTAAGGCATTGAAGGAGTCTAATCAAGAACATTCATGAACAGCAATCACAGATGATTAGGACTGAGAAACAACATTCTGGCCGCCTGCATCATTTGAAGGCTGTTAGTATTTTACCTAAGCATTGCCTAAAGAGCTTTTTCAATGAAAAATGCCCCCCGTTCTGTCTCCTTGACTTGTGATAAGACGTAGGTGCTGCTTTTATGTTTTAGTGTAATAACTGCATCACATACAGTATTTATAGCTTTGTGGTCCACTTAGGAAAACAGTTGCTGGCTTGAGTGGATTTCTGTGTTTAGTCAGGCAGTTTTTTTGTCATTGTGGGCCTTCTTTTTACTATTTTAAAGAATTGTTTCTTTGTCAACTTGTATGCAGGGAAGAGAAGGAGAAAAGTGAGCCCTGGGAGGGCAGGCGGTAATGGAGCATTTGATTTCCTGTTCACTTTGGGAGCCATTGAGACAGAGATGCGAGAGGATCTGTGATTTTTTAGAGCGTGCTGATAACAAAGACAGGGATTAAGGGAGATTGAGCACATCTGAGTTTGCAGCTCTTTGAAGGCTTTATTGGAAAATGTAGCTTTGGAGCTAGGAGTTGTTTAGATTAAGATTTTCTGTTATATTGGATTGTATTAGAGTAACACTTTGTCTCAGGCAGCACTCAGTGCTCAGAATTATTATATGCGCCTGTGTTGAAAAAAAGTGCCCTTTGAAAACATGATTAAAAGAACTCAAAGTCGCTCTTTGGGTTGATTTATGACTGAAAAACAAAGTACATTTTAATTTAATTTCTTTCAATATTCACTGCTACATATTTGTTATCAGAGGCTCATTTTCTCAGTCTTGGTAATGAGTATTGTCATGATTAGTGAAATGTAATGTGTTCAGTGTTTGGTGATTAGATTTGCTTGTTTGGCTCTTGGAATTGGGTGCACATTAAGGCATTAATTAATTTCATGCCACTCATAATGGATGACCCTTGACTGGACTGCCGTAAAACTAATTATACTTGCACACATATTAGTATTAGCTTTTTTCTTGTTCGTTATCTCTCCTAAGTGCAGTCTTCTGTGAGTAGTGAGACCCAGCTGCTGCTCTTTTTCACTGTCACATTGTTGTCGCTGCTCCTCTCTTTCAACCTCTTTGGCCACCCTTGCCAGCATGTATCATAGTTTCTGACAGAGGTAGAAGAAATGGAAATATGATTGCCTTTCTTCCCTTTTTACACTATGTAGGTGAATCCCACATCTTGACATGAGTATCTGAACCCTAAGGGGTTGATTTGCAGTCTGAAAAAAAAACAGCTGCCTCAGTCGTGAAGAAAACTTTTTTTTGTTTGTTTTTGTGTCTTTTTAGGTTACCTTCTCACAAGGCAAGAAGGACAAGCTGGCTCTCCGGAGAAGCCGCTGTCAGATCTGGGTCGCTTATCCTACCTGGCATATTGGAAAAGTGTCATATTGGAACACCTTTATAAGCACCCAGATAAACACATCAGTGTTAAAGGAATAAGCAGGGCCACTGGGATGTGTCCACACGACATCGCCGCTACTCTCCAGCAGCTCGGCATGATTGACAGGCACGATGGCAGGTCAGTGTCTGAGCCACACAGCCGGCACTGCTGTGTGACTTATCCAGGCCAGCAAGTATTTTTAACTGCATATCCATTAATGCTGCTGAATATTGACAGAAGTAAGTCAGGTTAAGTACCCCGAAGGACATGGAGCACCTGTGGTCTCAAAGAGCCTGTCTTTGTGCTTGTATTTAAGCACACGTCGCCATCTTTCAGCCTTTGCAGAGAGAATAGATTCCATCCACTGTGCAATGCTCTGTTTACCCACATCCTTTTCTCTCTGTGTCGTAGGATTGTGCTAATCAGAAAAGAGAGATTGATTCAGAGGCACATGGAGAGGCTGAGAGCTCACCCGCGTCATAATGAAGTAGACCCGCATGCTCTGCGCTGGACACCATCCACAGCTCTGAGCGCCGTCCTGTCTGAGGAGGAGAGGGAGGCAGAGATGGATGTAGGTTTTTTCCTTTAAGAGACACTAGCCGTTTGTTTACAGCTGCCTGAAACACTGTTAGTGGATGCTTGTTTGATGAGCGGGGGAGTTCAAATAAAGGCCGTTAATGGGAAAGGCATTCTCCCTGTCAGCAGGCATCTAATGTTGTGCAAAATTGCCCTAAATCAGTTCACCGCATAATTGATAGTACAGAATATTCCATGAAGTGCAATCTTTCCACGGTTGTTTAACAGAAATGTTTCCATCATGACGGGCAGACACGGCTCATATTATCTGGAAAAACCTGCAGTCATTCATTTGTCATGATGCTAATTCAAATCTCTTGTTTTCTCATTAGCCTCGTTGCTCAGATGTTCCATCCACACGTGCTCCTTTCCCAGAGATAATGCGTCTTGTCTGTTTAATTACCAGGCCGAGCGGCTGAAGGAGCAGGCCAGTTGCTGGGAGCAGGAGGAGAGAGAGGGCCACATGATGACTCATGGTGGCAGGCAACCTCTCACAAAGGTCCGCTGCAAGATTCCCTACAGGACCTATGAGCGCCGCCCTGCACCTCCCTGGACCAGGCGCATCCAGCAGTTGGAGCCAGTGAGTGATGATGAAGCTGATGATGATGAAGACGACGACTCCGATGGCTCACCACCCATCCTTACAAAAGCCCATGCGATGCTTGCAGCCAAAAGAAAGGTTACTTTCAGTGTTTGTTGAATCACACTTTTGTCTGCACCCCAAGTCGCTAGTATATCGGTAGTTTTAACTTGTAAGATAAAGTGGAACTTGATGTACATTTGGTTGCTTAATTTTTTCAGTAAATACTTTTTTGTTTGCTTGAGTGAGATAGAAATGTTTGACAGATATTCCTAATGTGAGTGAAAGGTTCAGTGGCTTCCTCCTGCCATCTGCAGCCTCCCTGGGTGCCTGCAGCAGTAGATAATAGATTGTGTTTTCACTGGCAATTTTGAGACTGTGCTGGCTAAACCTTGCACTATTGTCAATGGTCATGGTTAATTTACCGCCCTCCTATGTGCTTCTCACATCTGTTCCATCTATATGGCACTGCCCCCTTGTGCTGTAGATAATATTACAGCTGACTGCATGATGTCAGAGAGACCTCTAAAAGAATAGCTGTATGGAAACCATAAAAATATGACACTGGCAGTTGGGAGTTTATTTAGTGCATTAGCTACAGTATTGATTTCACATTCTCCTTGTGAAGGATTTCAGAGAAAAGAGCGTTAAAGTCGCAGGCAACTGATGGGAAACAACTGGAGAATGTAAAATATAGACTGTGGTTTCTGCTCACTCTGCCTTTCTCATTTGTGGTTTTCCACAGCAGGCTCCATTGCTTAAACATTTAGTCTTGCAGTGTGGTTTAAACATTTAGCACAGAAACCTGAATAAGTTTATCTTATGTCCTCACGGAGGACCCCCCTAGTGCCCCGATTTTCAGGCTTAACAAATCTACTCGACTGCGAAGGAGGTACTACTCTGTCTTCATTGGTTCTTCTTTTCTTTTTCTTTCAGAGAACCTGTGTTCTCAAGAAGAGAGGGCGTAAGAGAAAGCGAATAAACAGCAGTGTAACTACAGAGACCATTTCTGAGACAACGGAGGTGCTGAACGAGCCATTTGACAACTCAGAGGATGAACGTCCAATGCCCCTGCTGGAGCGCACCTCCAGAATGGGTGATATGGAGGAAGATGAGGAGGAGATGGAGGAGGCGCGAAAGGCCAAGATGCAAACTACACCAATGAAACGCCAGAGAGGTCGCCCAAGACTGGAAAAGAATGCACAAAAAGACAATCTTGAGCACTGGGATGAAGGTATTTCAATCCATTTGAGAACATGTATTTTACTTGTTAGTTTCAGATAATTGATGTAATCCACCATTTTTGCCCTTTTATGACAAGAATTTATTTTTTTTCATCTGTAGGCGCTGACATTTTATCCAAGAGACCCAGCAGACCCCGTCCAGTGAAAAGGAAAAAGGGCTGGCCCAAAGGAGTGAAACGTGGCCCTCCCAAATGGAGGCTGAAGAATGAACGAAAGATGGGTTTTAAGTTGAACCTGTACACTCCCCCCGAAACACCGATGGAGGCGGAGCAGCACCATATTCAGACAGAGGAAGCTAAATCTGAACCTGAGCAGGATATTGGGAGTGCAGACGAAGGCAGCAAAGCAGGCAGGGACTCGGCTAGTCCAGATGTAATGCAAGAAGGCCTCTGTGAGCCCTTTAGCCCCATGGACCGTGGCTCCCAGAAGTCAAGCTCCCCTGAAGGATCACCGGTGGTTTCTCCGGTGTGCTCACCTGCTGCCTCTGCCGATGTTGTCTCACCTAGGCCTGTCGACAGATGCGGCTCCCCAGAACTGTGTGACCATGCCCAGCAAGAGAGTGGGCATGAGCGAGGCTCACCAGTGAAGGATGTGGAGCACAGCACTCAGAGAGCTGTATCAGTGGAGAATGACAATGAGGAAGATGACGAGGATGAGCAGAGAACTCAGCCTGAGGATCAAGGTGCAGATGATGAAGACTGTCACACGAAGACGGCAGCAGGACCTGAGAGTATAGAGTTGTTGGAAAGCAGTTCAAAAGACATACCAAAATGCTCCCAAACTTTTTTAGATCCAAAAGAAGACAATGGCTCTGAAATGAGTCAGCAGGTTTCTAAAGTATTGTGCGATGAGGAGATCCCAACCTCTGCTGCACAAAATACCCAGGATGAAACAACGGTAACAGAAGCAGCAGCACCACCACCTGAAGGAGCACCAGTCGCTTCGGTAGCAGCCATAGACTCTGATAACCCTGCAGACTCTGAGTCAGAGGAAGAAAGCGCCCCCAGTCCCTGTCCGAATCACCCACCTCTTCCACCCACAGGGAGGTCAACACTCAGCCCTGTGCTAAGAGAGGATCCCCCAGTCTGTTCAGAGATTGACTCAGAAACAGCCCAAGCTGTTCAGTCCCTGACGCAGCAAAGTGAGGGAGATAATGTTTTCCAGGACTGTGTGGAGAGCCAGGAGCCTTGCAGAAATCTGCAGACCTTTACCCACGTGGCTCAGAGTCCCCAGCTCACCTCGCTGGACGATTGCCCCCAGTCAGACCACAGCAGCCCCCTTTCCTCTGCACAGTCTCATCCAAGCCAGTCGGTACGCTCTGTTAACAGCCCAGCTGTCTCCATCCTTGAGAGTGGCTACACCCAGATCAGCCCTGACCACAGCGCTATCTCAGTTCCCTCACTCCACAACATGGAGACGAGCCCCATGATGGATGTGCCGTCTGTGTCCGATCACTCCCAACAAGTGGTGGACAGCGGCTTCAGCGATCTGGGCAGTATTGAGAGTACCACGGAAAACTACGAGAACCCCAGCAGCTACGACTCCACCATGGGGGGTAGCATCTGTGGGGCAGGCCCCTCCCAGAACAGCTGCTCATATGGCACTATGCCCCCCAGTGGTCTGCCCCAGAGCAGCTGTGCTGTGAGCCAACAAATGGCTGCAGTTAACCCTGGCAGCTGCGGGATGATTCAGCAGAACAGCCTGAGCTCACCACCGCACTGCAACGTCAAATCACCGCAGGGCTGCGTGGTGGTGGAGAGGCCCCCCAGCAACAGCCAGCACAACCAGCACAGCCAACACAGCCAGCGCACTCAACACAACTCCCACAGCAGGCACGGCCCACACAATCAGCACAGCCAACACAATCAGCACGGTCCACACAATCAGCTCGCCCAGCATAGTCAACACAATCCTCTCAACCAGCATAGTCACCACCACAATCACCACCTGCAGCACAATCAGCTCAGCCAGCACAATCAGCATGCTCAGCATAGTCTTCACAATCAACACAGCCAGCACAGCCAGCAGCAGCCCATGGCACAGTGCGCCATACCCACCAATTTCACCACCACCATGCAGCTGGCAGACATTCCCGAGTCTGGCAATCCCAACTTTGCCCTCTACGAGAGGATCAACCATCAGGGGGAGTACGGCAGCGGGCACTACTCTCAGTCCTCAGGCCTTAGTCTGGCCAAGCTGCAGCAGTTCACGAACACATTTATCGACCACCCTCGCTCACTTCCCTTCAACCACGCGTCCTCACACCCCATTACATCTTATGCAAACACCCCCTCGCTGTCGTCACAGCACTCGAGCCTGGTGTCTTTGTCCCAGACCCCACATCGAGTCCCCAACCCCCAGGTGCAGGCCACCATGACCCCACCCCCGAATCTCAGCTCACCGCCGCCCATGATGCTCCAGCGCAACGTGGGCATCCCGCCCTCGCAGCGCATCCAGCCCCAGATGACGTCTAAGAATCACATCTCTGCGCGCTCCAAGTCCACCCAGCTGTCGCACCACCAGCAGCAGATGTACGCGCGGCCGCCACAGACTGTCGCCATGCAGGCGCCGTCCAGGACGCTGGCCGCCATGCCACGCATGAACATGAGCATGAACATCATGCCGGCACCAAGCTACAATGTCAACTCCATGAACATGCCCTCCCTCAACGCCATGAATGGCTACAGCATGAGCCAGCCCATGATGAACAGCGGCTACCATGGCAACCATGCATATATGAACCAGTCACCCCAGTACTCTATGCAGATGGGCATGATGGGAACACAGCCATACCCCCAGCAGCCCATGCAGGCTCCACCACATGGCAACATGGTGTACTCTCCAGCTGGTCACCATGGTTACATGAACACAGGCATGTCCAAGCAGTCCCTGAAAGGGCCTTTCATCAGGCGGTAACTCCGCAGGACTGAGCTGGTGCGTCTCACGTGCATTTGGCTGTCTCAAAGATGCACTGATCTGGCCTTTCTTGTGTTTTTCATTATCTTTTTGTTTTGTTTATTTCTTAAAAACCAGCAGCAGCACTTGGAAAGAATGCAAATTTTTTCATCAGTGAGTTAACATTAAAACTAACGTTAAAACGTATTTTTGTCCTCCAGATGGGAAGCCTTACATCATTACGATGAAAATCTATTTAATTAATGTTAGTGTCTCTGATGTGTCTTTAGCCGGGCGGGTTCAGAGCTCAGACGTAGAGAATTCATCATCGGTCTTGCAGTTGTGTAGCAGCCTCAAGTGAAGCCATCTAATGTGCCTGCTACAAATGGAGATAGTGGCTGTTTGAACCTGTTCAGTGTACCTGTCTAACAGTGCTGACAATTAGTTTGTACTATAATCATGCCTTTGTATATTTAAATTATTGTACTTATTTTGTAAAGTGAGAAAAAGCATGCTTCGGTCTCTGTTAGTGACAGTGCATTGAGTAGTACTGTACAAGTGTTGTGCTTAATAGCAAGCCATTTTAAAAGTATCTGGCCTTTATTAGGTTTCCCTCCACAGGGAGAAAGATGAAACTATATTTTGTTAAATCTAATAATGTAAAAAAAAATGTAAACTTAGTCCTGTTTTCTGTTTGGTTTGAGAGGTTTTATTGCGATGTATGTATAATTCTGAAGTCTTTTGTAACAGATCTCTCTGAGGCAGCTTTCTGTTTAATAAAACAGACTGATTTCTGTCAAAATAACAAAGCATATCTCAGTGTTTGTACCCTGAAAATTCTAAAACATTTCAAAGTGTCCAGAAGTGTGGCAGAATTTAAAAGAACTAAATGATTATAATGATGAATAACAAATAAAGAAGATATAAATTTAGTCCAAAGTTGATATTTTACATAATGCCTTTAAAGCTACGTTTTCATTCCATCTGTAGATTTGTTTTCTATCTTTATAAAATGTTGGATTTATATTTTACTGAAGTGTAGAGCCTGTGAATAGACCAAACTAAGCTAATGGATTGCATGTAAAACGCAACTTGTACTTGTGTTTTTGTTAATATTGCTCTTTTTGTAGCCTTTGTACCTGTACAGAGTTGCTGGTAAGAACAGGAGGGAAATACCTGGCTATGTGCACACAAATCAGACAGAATGACATTCTTGTATTTATGACTTTTCTCCTTTTGTCAGTCACTTAAAATGCTGTACATTTTAGCATAAGAATAAATTATGATTGACCATGTACTTGATTGTTCAGTTTTGATTTGAAACAATTGATAGTAGTAGGCTTGTTGTAGGTGTAGGCAGAGAGAATAAGTACTTGGAAAAGAAAAGAAAGTCTTTGTCCGGACCAGAACTTGTCCAGATAATTTGAGACTGCTCTTGAATCTTGATTTAATTCCAGAGGCTTGACTTCAGTATTCTACAGTATTCCACAGAGTACAATGGGCTACTCTGTCGAGCTCTTCCTCTTCTCAAGGAGCTGCATGTCTAACTCTCTCAGCTGCTTCAGAAAGCCAAAGTTGGGGATGATCCTCCTCCGATTTTTGACATGCTCGATGGCGTCAACGACTGTCATGTTCTCGTATATCATGAGGTAGGCGAGGAAAAGAGTGGCCGATCGGCTCCTTCCCATCACACAGTGCACCAGCAGTTTATCTGGAAATATGTGAGGAGGTAATTTCCCCATTATCACAATGTAGTTTTGAACTAAAAACTAAAAAAAAAATGTTTAAGTATCATCAGGGAATGCTAAAAATGCTCTTACTCTGAGGATTGCTGAGGGTTTCCTTAATAAACTGGGCAGCAGAGGAGAAATGCTGGCTCAGGTTAAATGTCGGGACGTCTTCTGCTACCACGCCGTAGTAAACAATGTTCATGTCGGTGTAGTAACAAGCTCCAGTGTCCACGCTGTTCCATGTACCTTCTGCTGCATTCAAGATGTGAGTAATCCCCAGCTTCTTCAGGTTAAATTTGTCCTTTGCAGTCTGCCTGCAAGAGGCCATTATGGATATCCTGCTAATACCCCTATTCTAATAACATTTTAGTAATTTAGTGCTTTACTTACTCGTCCCCAATGTAGACATTGGGCCAGACTTCGTTGACACGAGTGTAAGCCACACTCCCCCGGTTTAGAATTTTCTCCAGCTCATAGCCTCCAGGTGTGGCATAATCGTCCACTGGGCTGGATTCTTCTGCTGCTTTTGTAGCATTTAATGTTGTGCCAGTCGTGTGAGAAGCCATTTCCTCCTCGCGGCTGCCTTTCACACGTGGTACATTTGCTAGAGGAGGAAGAACAAATGCCAATAGTCATGAATTTGACGCTTTTTGTCTTTTATTTTCAACATGCATATTTCACAGAGCTCACCAAGATATCAATGTCCTTCACTGTCTTTGTCCAGAATGTGTGGTTCATAATTTGGGCATCTTGCTGTCAAGCAGCCTGCAAAGGCAGAATATGGGAAGGTTTAGTTATGGCAGGCTCAAGTCAGGGCACGGATTGTATAACCGCGTCTGTGACGGGCATCAGATCCAGGGGATATTTTTAGGGCTGTGATGTGGCAAGACCCTGACCTTAGTTGCCATGTTCTCTGCCTGTGGGGAAAACTTCCAACCAGCCAGTCCCTGCCATCCAAGTCTAAACACACAACTTTAATCTCTGCTGCCAGCAGGAAGCTGTGCTTATCCAAACTTTGCATTTGCCAAAGGATACCCATATTCACTGGAGTGAACAGGACACTCTTAGCTTTTGCTTCTTTGTGTATGAGCGACTCCTTGAAATTGTGTCAGTCTCTCTTAGCCTCTCTGCATATCTTTAGATGCTGGAGAAACCGTATAAGCGCAGCTTCACAACACCCGTTAAGCATGTTCTGCATCTTCTGGAGCCTCCAGGGGCCAGAGGAGAACCGAAATGTGTCAGACTGCTTGACAGATGAGGCTTTTCACAGGATGGCATATGTCTTTGATTCCCCATTATATGATATGCACAGTCCATTCAGAGATCTGAATGTGTGCCCCAAAAGTGGGAGCGTGATGATAACTGTATTGCAGAGTGGCTGGATGAAGCTGCTAACATGTCAGACTGAGTTTTCACACCATCGGGCTCTTTTATTTTCCCCTCATATCTTCATACTCTGCCATCATTCATTCTGACAGTGAAGTCATTAAACCTGTGATATCCAATTCCTTTTATTTTGACAGCATATTTCTCCCACTGAGCTCTGGAGAGCATTTCTTATTAAGATAGCTTCAGCGTTTCATCTCTTTTCAAAGTCTGACCTGAATCTGTATCCACGCTCAGAACCATGCTGGTACATTTTTGTCATTTCGTATCAAACCTTTTTAGACACATCACAGTTTTAACAGTACGTCACCAGACTGCAGCAGTTAAGACGCTGTATTTTGAGAAATGTGAATAAGTAAGTGGAGCATTGTTTATTTATAGGTATATGCTGTCTTTGTGCCGTTCAAGTGCAGCAGGGGTCTTGGCAGTTGATGCTTATCGCGCTGTGTATTAGATGCAAACTCAGAGGATCATATCAGTGTTCCTTCACATTTTAGCTTCATTTTTACACTTACTATGCATTTCTTCTGTTTTCAAGTACATGTTGCGTTCAGTTTTTTCCCGTCTTTTTGTCAAACATTTCAGGAAGCATGTCATTGCTCAGCAGATAGGAGTTTTTTAGAGGGCTGTTTTAGTAACAGATCTGACAGACCCGAAAAGAATGGCCGTTCTCTTTTGAATATTAAGTAAAGAATTTATGGCCCATAATAATAACAACGCAAATACAAAGATTTATAATAAAGTCTGACTGAATAACAACTAAAGGTTTAAGAAATATAAGAAAACATTTAAAAATCGGTATACATTTTGATTATTTGAATAATTAGTTAATTGCCACCAGTCAACACGATGACATACAGTATCTAATACTGGAATTATGTGAACTTTCTCTCTTTAAATATTCCTTATTTTGGACTTTTTGTCTATGGCTGAGTTTTAAAAAAATCTTGTTAAACTATTTCAGTATGAGTATTTAACATTTAGAGCTATGAAATGTAAAGTTTTCTCATACTTGCATGGTTCCCTGAAATCTTTTTTATGTCAATGAAGGAAAAAAAAAACCTTGATCTGGATCAAGGAAGTGTCACGTCTGGGGGATTGTCTGGTGTCTCGTCATGTCTTGATTACCTATTGTGTACACCTGGGGTTCCCCTCCCTTATGTGTTTAAATAGTCCTCGTTTCCCATGTCCTGTGCGAGTGCGTCTTCGTCACTTTTCGTCTTCCGTCTCCCCACGTCAGGCCAGGTTAGATTTTTGCCACAGTCTTATTTACTTTGTTCCATAGCCATGTTTTGTTAACTTTATTGCTTTGGTACTTTGTTCATAGTTTTGTCTTCCTTGCTTTGTTACTTTGCTCTTAGTTTTGCCACAGCCTTGTTTTGAACCCATGTCTGCCATCCAGTCCTTGTGAGTGCATTTTTGTTTCAATAAACCTTTTTTCACATATCTCCGCGCCTGAGTCCTCCACCAAGACCCATTTCCCTGACAGGAAGAAGCCAACCAAATCTATAGAGCTGCACCAGAGCAGTTTGACCCTTTTTGTCCAGTAAATTGTGTTTTCCCCGAGTCAGAAAATGTGTTTTTTGCTTAAAGTTTCAAACTTTGTAAAGCCTGAATGCAGAAAAGATGAAGTGTAGCAAAAGGAAATTCCTGGAATTACAAGAATGTGTCTAGATATTTATTTTAAAAAATCAAAATATTCAGTCCAGGGCACATTTGTGTTTTTATTTCATTCAGTATAACCTTGATTTGTCATAAAAGGAGCTCCCATAAAATGTTCCGGTGTCATGTAAAGACAAAAGATGGTCAGCTTTTGTGTCACGCCTCATAGTTAACCCTTCATTCATGTCTCCACTCGTCCTCCAGATGTTCTGTCCTTCCCCTCTGTGAAGCCAAGGTTGTGTCCAGATGACAGAGCTGGTTCAAAAACCCGATGTTTGGGAGGATGTTTCTGCTCCTGCAAACAACCTCCACCGCCTCCACAAGAGTGAGTCTTTCTTTGATCATCAGGAAGGCCAGCACAAGAGTAGCTGAGCGGCTGATTCCTCGAGCACAGTGAACAAGCACTCTACCTACATTGATAGAAGACAGGATATACTTACATTTTCACCTCCATAAACAGTAGAACTGTGTTTTTTTTGCTTGAAAACCTGCAGCAGTGGGATTATTTGATGATTGTGTATGTGTTTTTTACAATGGGAAAACAGCAGTGCTTTGTGTAATTTTATTCCTAATTCTAAACTCTCTAGGCAGTTAAGCTGTCAGCCTGTGGATCAGGAGTAAAAGCAGTTGCCTTTGCAATGGGGAGGTTTGAGCCCAGGCAAGTCTCTGTGGGCAAAATATTGAACCCCCAGTTGCCTGAAACAGGGTTCTGTGTTTTGTTTATGTAACGGTTGCATCAGAAAGAGCATCCCACATAATAATACCTGCCAAATCTACCATGGAAGTCAAGACTGATGGGTTGTTTCAACCCCTAACGGTGACAGATAAGGCAATTGAGACATAGTTAATTTTATCTTGTACATGTGAGCCTATAGGGGTCTTCTTTTGAAAAAAAAATGTTGCTGCTAATGCAAAATGGAACTTGAACTTTACATTGAAATATGCTTTTTCATGAATTTCAACTCAAAATGGGGCAACATTTAAATGCACAAACAAAAGTGTGATTTCAGCTGGAATCCCCAAACACCTGGTTATTGCAGCAGGCATTTGACAGTTGAGCTTTCATATTAAAATTCATTAGCCTCCTTGAGTGTATAATATGCAAACAAAACAAATGTCATCATTATTTGGTCATCATTTTTTAAGGTGTTTCTTTGAACATGTGGTCCCTTATAAATGGTGATGCAATACATGTGTGTATTATGATGCACTAGACTACAATATCTCTGCTATTGCATACTGATGAGTTTCTGCTGTTTGCAAATGGACTCGTACCTCTCTGGCTCAGACCCTGATGAATGAAATCAGCAGTTTCATGGAAGAATGGGCTCAAGTCAAAGTCTTTGCAGTCTTGTGCCTCTATTCCACGGTACAGTATGTTGGTGCCTCTGTAGAAACGTGGCCCGGTCTCAATGTGCCGTGGACCATCTGCAGCGTTCACCACATGCGTTATTTGCAGATTAGCTAACATGGTTTTATCCTGAGCTGAGGCTCTGTAAATGACATGTGAGATGATGCAAGGAAGGTCACTCCTAGCTGCCTTTCACTTCCCTATGGCCAACACAGGAAGCATATTTTTTTTACATGCATCAGCGGTGACTCAAATGTACAGATTGTATATTTGTACCATCAGTTGGCCAAATACACGACATGTTTGCAGCAACAGTTTCACAATCAGACCACCACGTTGCAGCGGGGCCCCAAAGTGAGAATGTCACTTACGCATTCCCGATGAAGAGGTCGGGCCAAACCTCATTGACAGCTCCAGTGGGGTGTCTGTTCTTCAGCAGAAGGCTGAGCAGATCGCAGGTGGGTGGTGTTTGATACTTTGACTCCTCCTCTGAGCTCATATCCAAACCTCTCACCTCAGTGTTGCTGTATAATTAACACAATCTATTTTCAACTCGATAAAGAGAATTTTCCCAATTATGGCTCAGGAAGGAAAAAAAAAAATCCTGCTTTCCTACCTAAGGAGCAGCTTTGTAATAAACTTGTGAGCGCACTGCTGCGGCACACTCTGTTTCCCTCATGAGCTGGATACCAGTGATGTTACCCTGTTGAAACGAGGCAGCTGAACATTCCAGAGACTGGGTCAGAGGAGAGTGGACTATTTATACCTCAGATGAATCTGACTGAAGTAAAATGCATTTGTTGTTACAAGCTCAACTGATCAGTCGCTGCTGTTCTAACTGCTGTAATGGTGAAAGTGATCATTATGGCGAGAAGTTATTATAGTTTAGTTTAGACCACATCTTAATACAGTTATCTATTGATTTTAAACAATATGAAAGACTAATCCTATATAGAAACCACAATGCAGATGTTTGATTGAAACTATGTTTGTCATAAGCAAAACATGGCTGAGGACTTTCATCCCTCATGCAGTTAAGAGCTGTGTGTGATCCTGTGTGTGGGGGAATTTTTTCATTCTATCTGAAGGCTTGTATTTCGAGTTAAGATTTAGATGTAGTTCAAATATTTACTCTTTGGTATCAGCACCCTTGCCTCACAGCGAGAGAGTTGCTAGTTCAAATCCCTGGGGAACTGGGAGCCTTTCTATATTGAATTAGCACATTCTGCCTGTGGATTTGTTGGTTCTCTGACTTCCTGCTCCTGTTATGAAATGGTGACCTGTCCAGAGGGAGGCAGAGACTGCCATATGTTTAGATCACATATTCTTTGTGGTTTCAGAAGGTACTATAAATGTGTTTTTTCTTCTGCATGTGTGCAGCTGAGTGCAGGAGTACTGGAGACAGACATTGTGTGAGCTGTGTGAAGTTCAAAGACCACGAAGTTGGTAGATGATTTTAGTGTTGGACCTTTCTGAACTTAGGCAAAGATGGAATTCAGCTAACAATGTAAACACATTTTACATTTACATTTTACATTCAATAGTGGCTTTGTAGACATATATTTGCACCAGGCTCTTCATAGCCCAATTTATTTAGGTCCAATCATCAACGTGCCAATTTCCCTGATGATCCATGGCAGTGAAGCTCTATATCCAGTTTTCGTAGCTGCTCCATGAAACCCTGATTAGGTAAAATATTCCTGTTGGTGCTGACAGCTTTAATGGCGTTCACCAAAGTCATGTTCTCATGGATCATCAGATAGGCCAATACCAAGGTGGAAGAGCGACTGAGACCCATGGCGCAGTGGACAAAAACTTTACCTGCCAATAATCAAAAAGCAACAATAAGAATTTCCTGTGGATGGTTTTACAGCTTCTGCATCCTCTAGAAACCTTAAATATACATACACTTACAACCATAAAATCAACATCTAATTATGTCAAATATTTTTTAGATGTCCAAATGTTTTTTTTTCTCTGTGATATAAAAATTCTGCATATCACAGAAGAGCAGTATTTCTAACTCCTGACTAAAAGTTTACAACAATGTAGCAACAAATGTTTCTACACATGGTAATCCCTGCTTCCTTATCAGACTTGAGGATTAGGGCGCAGAGAAGCGCGTAATTGAACTGTCTTGGCTTCTGTGTATTTCTTCCAAGGATTACTGTAGGCCCTGCCACACACTGGAGCTCCTGATCAGCCAGCATGTGAAGAAGGGAGCCTCATCTTATTACTGTCATGTCAGATACTGACTTCACTTTGCATAACAGGCCATGCAGGAGCAGGCCACAAACATAATTGTGTAATTTCCATGTCCAATAAAAGTGTTGCTTACAAATTACCAATGCAATCCATGTAAAACTAATTTTCCTGACAAAGGTCTGAGCCCATGAGAAGATTACCGTGGGGGAAAGATATTGGCTTGATATTGTGTTTAGCGTTTGATTTGCATTTTAATGACTAATACAATTGGAGGCTGCGGTAATCAGAAATGACTGACAAATGTTTCTGTACCCTGCTTTGTTTTTCCCTAAAGTTAATGTGTGGAAATTATGACAAATACCTCAAGTACTCAGAAAACTTCTCACCTGTTGGCAAGCTCAAGGCATTCTTGATGAAGTTAGCTGCTGGGTAGAAGAAGGGACTTAAATTAAAGGATGGCATGTCAAAAGCTTCCACTCCATGATACGTGATTTTGGTGTTTCGGTAGAAGCTTGGTCCCGTGTTCACATTAAACTTTCCGTCGGCAGCATTAAGCATGTGGGTAATGCGGTGAGCCTGCAGTGTCCTCTTGTTTTTGGCTGCATACCTAAAAGGAAACATCATGATCTATTATGAATGGATTTAACAAAAAAATCAATTCACAATATTTTACACTGAGTCTTAAATACTGATTTGAATTTTTTTTCAAGTTGCCTATAATTACAATCAATAAAACATGTAAGACTTATTAATTCATTCTCACATGTCTCCAATATAGATTCTGGGATAAACCTCATCCAGATGGTTGCTGGTCCCTTTCTTTGTCCACATCAGTCTCTGCAGCTCTGCAGCAGAGGGGGTCTCATATGTGCCGTCTGCCCCTTCAGGGCTCATCAGCCAACTGAGGCCTCTGGGCATGTCTGGGTGCTCCACTTCTGCTTTTACAATCTGTTGCCAAACACAGCACAGGTCATTGGTAAGAAGTCTGGCCCATACTGAGTTGCCGAGAAACATACAAGGATTAATGAACATGCCTGCAGGGCACAGACCCACGGGACCAAGACGTCAAGGAGGCCCTGGTCCAAAGCTTCTGGAACTGTTAATGTTACGTGGTAGTCTAACAAAACCCCACAAAGGAACAGAAAATCATGATGAATACAAAAAACTTTCTAACCATCCACAAGCTGCCTCAAAGAATCTTCCTTAAAGACTCAACATAGCTGTGCATGTGCTTTTAGTTGATGTGATTTATTTTAATATGTTGTCCCGACAGAATACAACTCAAAATGCAGAGACTCTGAAAAACAACAGCAAGATTTAAAGTAGATTAAAATAACTCAAAACCACCTCAGATGGACTCAAAGCCTGAATGCAGGATGATTACAAAGATGAAAAAAATAACCTTAAGATATCTGACAATAACGCGACACACTCCTTAAAACAAAGATTCTCAAATACTCAGGCCAGGATAAAGATATTTTAAAACCCTGTAATTGTTTACTTTAAAAATATTGGTGGCTAAAACTAGTTGAAGGTTTTAAATTATGAGTGTTTATGTTTCAGTGAGAGGTTTTGACAGCATTTTGACAGCAATGAACATCAATTGTAACCAGAACATCACATTTTTACTTTCTTCTTTACTATTGAATACCAAAAGAGTTGAATGAATGAAAACATTGAATACGCTTAATTGGTATCACTGAGAAATTAATTAAATTTGGGGTTATATATGGGATTATTATGCAAAGTATAACATCCGAAGTACAGTAACACAGCCTTTAAATATAGACCGCAATTATGCCAATAAATGCAACCCACACTGGTCCCAATCCCACAAAATCACATAATTATTAAGCAACCTCATGATGCTCTCATTATTTGATCCACAGTTCAGCTGTAGTTGGTATATTCATTTTGCTCCAGAGATCAGAAAATTGGCTTTCAATGTCTATAAACAGTTTTTCATTTTCTGAAGGCAAGTCTAACATGTGCATTTACAATTCATACACAGGGCTTTAGAGAGACTTATACTAAACATACTGCATACATTAGCATCCAT
This sequence comes from Menidia menidia, assembly GCA_907169785.1. NCBI lineage: Eukaryota > Metazoa > Chordata > Actinopteri > Atheriniformes > Atherinopsidae > Menidia > Menidia menidia. The sequence goes on along the minus strand of CAJRST010010001.1, from coordinate 5,613,934 downwards.
TTAGGCAGGTGTTTCATTTTGCTTGAGGCTGAGGACTTGCAAGTGATGTGTATGAATTGTTATAGTAAAGAAACTGTAGGCAGCTCAGCTTCTTATTTGCATTCCTCCTGTGTTTGGAGACATAATGTGACTCTGAGGGTTTGCAGGCTTTTTGTCCACAGGGATGAGTCATTGAGACCAAATCTGTTTCAGTGACCTTTTGTTAAGCTGCCGTGGCATATGGAGCTCCACTCAAACATCATGATGACTTTATCCATCTCTGCATATGATTGTTGTGTGTGTCACTCAGACCATGAGTATGCAGGAAAAGCCCAATGCACGCTCAATCCATTGGAGTGTATGACCACTCAACGTAAGGTGAAGTGTATCTTTGAACATGTATCTAGAATACCTGGAGGCTCTTCTTTCTCTTCATTGATCTATAAGTATAACCCTTCCCTCCCCCCCACAGTCAGGGGCAGAGAACTGATTTCCCTGGTGCACACGTTGAGCTGCAGCACTGCTCTCACAGCCTCCCCCCTCAGGCTAACCTGTCCTTCCTGCTCCACTTTTGTGTAATTAAAGATGCTATGTATGGGAAAGTGCCTACGGTTAACATGGAGGGCAAATAAAAATGGCTTTTTACCTCCTCCGGGCTGCTTCTTGGTGGTTTTATGAATTATACTTCTCTTTAGCCTTTCAGATGTGGTTCATCTGGTTTTGTGGGCAAATTAATAAATGAAGAAGGAATAATAATTCATTCATTCAGCATCAAAGCAACATTGTCACGGCACGTTCTCATGTATAACAGTACTTTGTAAATGTTTACCTTGTAAATCAAAGTACACAATAAATCTACGCACTGTTGGTTATGTATACTGTACATAGTCGTGAATATTTCCCAACCCACCACATCTGTAATGAATTTGTAAGAACATGCTGGTAGTAGAAACTTGCCTCAGTTGGAATCGTTGCTTTTCATGGTCTCTCAGCACAAGAGCTGCATGTAGGTCGACAGCACAACTGTCTGCCTTCTCCTTGGTAATCTACCCTGCAACGTTTTTTGCTATTTTAACATCTGAATTGCAGCCCAAAATAATTCTGGCACCCTCCTCTGCATTCCTTAAAGGTTACCCAAGCTCCAACACAGGAGAGAAGATAGGACACGGCTATGTCTTGTTTTTGAATTGTAAGAAAATTAGATTAGTGCTGCTGTGCTTGAAGTTATTCTTAATCCTCGTTTCTAAGATTCGTCCTACGTGACAAGTAATAAACAACGCCTTGTCAGTTGGTCAAGGATGGAGTCTTTTTTAGCTCATAAGAAGGTCAAATAATGTCTCTTATCAAATTTAATAGCTACACTTTGCAAAAGCACAAGACAGTATTTCAGAAAAAATACACAAGAGAGAAAAAATGTTTATGTAAAAGCTCAATTTTTAATGTAGAGTTTTTCTCATCCCTTCACTAATATTTAGTGACAAAACTCATGCATTTAAAATGAATTTCTATCAATATCAGTAAAAAAATCTACATTTAATTTAATGATCATTGATATATTTTTAGTATTGTATTTTTCTGTGGCATTATTCCTGTTGATCTGTTCATTTCAGTGTCTTTGTCTGCCACACCTCATATAAAAGTTAGACTGTTTGGCTTCACAGAGAAAAACTTTATTCAACATGTAGAAATCATTGCTTTTAAGCTCCACTGTATATAAGGTGCATGTTTGTATCTTTGTGTGTAAGACATCCTTCATATTTCCATGGAGGATTCCATACATGGTCAAAGAACTGAAACCTTTGATGCACAGCAGCTTTCAGCTCAACTGGCTTGACAAATACACCAAAGGAATTTCACACTGTGAACTGTGTCGACAGATTCTGAAGACTGAGTCTGTCTTTTCTGAGTCAAATGGAGAGGTTACTAAAATGTGATACTTTGTAAAACATGACGTGTGAAGCTTTTGGTCCATTCCACAATTACAAAAAAAGGAAACAACATCTTACATGAATGATGGCTGAACATGAATAAAATCAGTGGAACGAGCCACCGCAGTAAATTTTCAGCAACTAAACAGATTTTGCTCAGAAATGTATTCTTATTTTTCAATGCGTTAAACCACATCCAAAAGGATATGGTCTTTAAATGTAACCTGAAAACATAAATTCATACTAAAATCTAATTAACTTTAAATCACAACATGTACCTGTATAGAAGGCCATATAAAAAATTTTTATATATATATATATATATATATATATATATATATATATAATTATTTGATTTTTTTGTTGTTGTACGCTGACATTGTAACTTTAACTGCTTATTAAAAGACATGTTTTGAACTAGTATCAAACAGGTTACTACTTGAAATCAATCATAGCATTATTTAGCATTTTACTTTTTGTGTTTTGTGTAATCCTACTAAATAGCTATGAAATTAAATAAAGAAAAAATAAAATAAATAACAGTTGGCATTCAGTTTTGCCATGTTTTGTCATATTCTAACCCTGTTCATATATTGACCCTGTTTCTTATTTTTTGTTAGCACCATGATAGCATCAGTCATACACAGACTCTGTCATTAAGACCAAAACTTGGAAAAAAAAGGCACCCCCTGTCATTCAAATAGCATTTTTGCTTGTTTTGCAGAGAGGCATTAGTATCCTGCTGTTGTGGGATTTTTCAGGATGAACAACAGGGACACCAGTGGCCCTTCAAGAAAAGTTAATACAGCAAAGAACAACAATAATCTTTAGAAAAAGCTATTGAAGAGCCCTTCGTTACTGATATAAAGGTTCACCTTATTGTCTACACCAATCTGCACAACCCAGAGAAGATGCAAATCGATTTAGCCTGATACCTGTACAGCACTGAGGGAATACTTCCCGAATGAGGGGGGTGACAATCAATAACTGGGTAGTAAATTATTTTGAGTATTGCACGAGGCCTGCCTGTTTTCCTTTCTTCTGTTGAACAAACTAACATAACGCGTTAGTTACTGGTGACCTGAATCTCACAGAAGTCAGTCATGTGTTAAAACAAAGTCATGACATTTCATTTTCTGTAGACGCTAGTTTGCTGGATCAACAGACTGCTTGACACTGTGAAACCCAGAAACCCCAAAACCATGTGGCTGCAAAGTGGAAAAACCACTTGACTACAAGATCTGACACGATTTCTTCTTTCTCGTCCGCTGAAGATCCAGATCCAGCAGCAAAGCCAGGAAATTCTTGTTGGGGTAGATGGCTCTTTTCTGTATCACTTTCTGCAAAGCCTTTTTTAGAGAGAGGTCATGGTAGATCATAAGGTATGCCAACACCAACGTTGACGAGCGACTCATTCCCATGATGCAGTGCACCAAAACCTTTCCTGAGAAAAGATAGGGGAGAAAGAGGTGAGAGGGAAGGATTAGTGAAAGGCAGCAGTCTTATTAATATCATACATGACTGCCCGTCTGGCATTGTGGACTTTCTTTTCCCCGGCCGTGAGCCAAAAATAGAGCCTACAATTCATAGTCTTTGTTCATTTAAGGTCCCTTTGCAGAAGAGGCCGACAGCCTCTTTAATCCCAACTTGTCCTCTACTTGATAGCGTCTTTGAAAGGAGTCACGGTCACATTATAGACTTAAATTCTGCAAGGTAAGATTCTTGTTAATACTGTTGGCTGATAATACATTTTTACCCTGGCGCGACCTGTGTTATACCGTAATGACAGGTGACATTGAAAGGGCAGTATGTAGGGAATAATTGGGAGGGTGGGTCAGCGATACTGATTATTTCTAAAGTGAAATAAAAGATTTGGTATGCAGAACTGAAAAGAGAAATCTGCTACAAATGCATTATTTTTGTCAGGCGGAGGCATTGAGAGCTCTTACCACCAGGGGTCTTCAGGGCTTTATGAATGAAATCAGCTGCAGGCTTGAAGTAAACATCCAGATCAAAGTGTGTGGAGTCATCTGCCGGAATGCCAAAGTACACGATGTCGTTGCCATAAAAGCTTTGGTTCCCCTTGCTGCCTCGCTTGGAGTGAGCAGCGTTTAACACATGAGTTATACCTAATTTCAGCAAGGCAGCCTTGTTTTGGGCTGCTGCCCTGATAAGACAAAGAGACAGAAAGGGGTTTCAAGACTTCACACACATGACAGCACGGTGTTTTCATGTCAAACCGAATCAATATTTGAAAGGAGTTTTGTCACAGTCCTTTGGAAAAAGTTTACCATTACATGTGTCACAGATGCTCGCTAAGCAAACTTGTCAGAAGCTTTAATTATAAAGGGTACTTACACATTTCCTATGAATATATTCGGCCACACCTCATCAATTTGATTGAGTTGCAGCTTACAGGAATCCAACACCTTCTGCAGGTCCTTGACAGTTAGATACTCCTTTCTCTTGTCTCTCAGGGTTGACATTTTGTGTCCAAATCCTTCGTCTTGGATCAATTGCCGGCCAAAATGTTTGTTGTATTAAAACAGTTCCAGTCTTTCTCCAGCACAAGATGATCAGTACGAGCAGGTGTTGTCACTGGACAGTTACCCAATTTAGTGCTTAACCTAGCGTGTAGACTTACCCATGCAGAGGGCAGAACAACAAACAGTGCAGCATGGGCTCTGCTTCTCACACGGCTGTGGGACTCGGATTTAACAAGCCTCATATAGTGATGAATCATCCCATAAAGCTGTGTTAATAGGGCCTAATTATTATGTTTAAATTGTTAAAGTGGACTGCTTGTATAAAATATAATTCAGCGCTTATGGAACAGAAATACTCTAACTACTTCATGAAGCCCACTCACTGCTTTAATGTAAACATGTTGTAAAAGGATGTTTGGTGAAAGAGTCAAGCAACGCTAAGCTTTGCCGTTGGCTGCACATGATGTTAAAAGGCTGTCATACTGTGAAAATGGCTCTTTTAATTCTCTTATTCTATTACAGGTCAATCTAATCCATTTTAGCTTTTAAACTAATGAAAGAAGGAAATCTTAATTAACTTTTCTTTGACACCAAGGAATGTGATGGCTTTGTGAAACGTCGGTACTGACACTGCAGTCAGTAAATATCTGCAGGTTATTTCTGACAAGGAGAAAATTATTGACTGGTTATTTAAAGTGCTGCTTCTTTTTAAAAGGCGTATTATAAAAAATCACAACTGACATGTAGGTTACAGTGAGTTAGATAATAAATTGTTTGATCAAATTTAATAGAATAAATAACGAATGACAGTGTAGTTGGCGAGTGTTGTGCCCAAGAAAATAGCTTTGTTTTACAAGAGTAGTGGTCCTATGGAGGACACATATCTAGGCTAAGGTTTGCCAGGAAGAAAAAAGGTATTCATTCACAACTAATCATTTAGTTTTTTCAGTTTTATCTGTTTCATAAGGATGTGGAGAAAAACAGAAAACTCAATTTGTTGCGAACATGATCACACAATCAGATTGAATTGTGATGTACTATAACAGTAAGATAAGAAAAAAATGTGACATGATTTCATAAACAAAGTGGTGACTCACCCCTCTGGTGTGCATATGACAGGGTCTATGAGCAGATGGAAATGTGGAAACCTATTTTTATGAGCATATATTGCAAAATGCGCGAACAGATTAGGCTGCTTTCTTCCTCTTTTTACTAGCCTTTAAAATGTTAAGTAAAAGCCTTTTTTGAGGCAAATATAATTTATGAGAAGGGTGAGCCTGAAAATCTTAATATTCTAATAATTGATGGTGTTTTATGAAGTCTTGTTCCTTTCAGGTGTAATGAAAAAAAAAACTGTTAAAAAATGTTGGATTAAATGCATCAAGTTTACACTAATATTCTGCTCAGTTCTATTTTCCATCTGAATGCATCTTAAAAAACAGATAGTTATCATACCACACCTTTGATGGCAACCAAACATTATGTCATCAATTTAATTCAAATATTAATGTCCAGCAAAATATCTAACAGCATGAATTAATTAAAAAAATGAATACACTGAAGATTTTAAAAGGTGTAAAAAAGTCACAGAAGTCTTGTAGTGTTTTAAACTGAATACACCTTGTACATGGATTTGACACACAGCATTCAGGATATTAGTTTTTTTTGTCATTTTGTCTCTTATGCAGTCTGAGACCGCAACCTGATCTCCTGTGGTTTTAGAGGAGGCTTAATTGACTTTAAACAGCATTATAGAGTGAACCAGAAAGAAAGTGAAATACAGTGTCTCCCTCAGCTGGTAGGCACACAGTAAGCCATTCAATTTAATAAAATGCATGAATTCAAATTCCTATCAATTCATTTTTGACAATAAATGCATTAGTTTTGTTAAGTCTTGCAAAGTTTAATTTCCAAAGCATGAAGCTGTTTTAGAAAACCGCTGTTTGGGAAAATCCACCTGCACTCTTTGACTTTATTGATCGCCTGTAGTAAGCTGTAGTGGTGGTGGATCATCAGGTAGGCCAGGACAAGGGAGGCAGACCTGCTCACTCCAACTGCACAGTGGACTAAAACTCGAGCTGGAGGAGAAGAAAATCGATCAGAGTCAGGACAAAGGGTGTAGTGAATTCTACAGTTTTGATTCTGAATAAGATGAGGATTTTTTTAAATCAAAGCTATGTTTTAGACATTTACCACCATTTGTGGTAAGTGCACTCTGAATGTACTCAGCAGAAGGATAGAAATAGCGAGAGATGTCAAAAGATGGCGAGTCATCTGCAGGGACTCCATAATAATCTACGGTGGATCCATAAAATTCATGACTTCCTTGAGAATACTGCCTCCCATGAGCTGCGTTCACAATATGAGTGATACCTAGTTTCCATAGACTGTAGCGATCATTGGCCACTGACCTGAATGAAGGAAGCGATCATTTTAAGGGATGATTTTGAGGAAAGTATACTGATTTGCGTGTGGAAGTAAAAGCAATGTTAAACACTTACATATCACCAATATACAAGTTTGGCCAAACTTCATCCACATGGTTCCCGAATCTTTTACCTCCATACAAAATCTTCTGCAGCTCTTTTACAGATGGAGAAATTATCTTGTTTTCTTGCATTTCATTCATTTCTAGTCATACATGCATTTCATTTACTTGAAAAAAGCTGCCCTGAAACTATCATTCGAATGATTTAAACCCCAAACATTTATTCGCAAACTCTGCTTAGTCTTTACTACAACTACGTTACAACAGACAAGGACAGGTGCTTCAGTTCTATAAATAAAGCAGTGACCTATATTCCATCTGGAAGTTGACTTTACACCTCGAAATCTATGTAATGTTCTTTAGAATGTCTGGACATGATTAATCATTTTGTCACTTATAATGGCACAAACATTTCTATTGATATTCTTCACATTTTGGTTATTACATAGGCACTCACTTGGCAACAAATTACATCCATCCATCCATCTATCCATCTGCTTATTCCCAAGGGGGAAGGACTGACAATGTTCAAAGCTATTAAAACATTTTTGAGATTTTAAAGGATAAACTAAAACTGATATTTTGGGAAAACTGTTTTTTCTTCTATTCATCGGATGGAAAATTCAATTTAACAGAATATAGTCATTTTGACGTCACTCATCCAAACCGTGTTCTCTGTGATTATGCACATGTGAGTCGCAGTGCCTTCTGTTCACCACTAAGTGTCGCTGTTGATTAGCTTCAACCAAACCCCATGTAGCCGGTTTTCCTTGCGCAGATAATACAGGCTTTACTGCCTCGGTTTGCCAAGTGAAATGCAAGCCACCGCGAATCTTTGGCGAAATGAATTTCACCATGCTCATATTATTGCGCCAGAATCTGCTTGTATGGTTCCTATCACTTCATGTAAAATGCCAATTAATTAGTTAGCTGAGCAAATAAACCTCGACTTCGATTACTGCTCAGACCAGGTGAGTGAGTGTAAAATACGTATTAATCAAGCTAGCAAACGCTAGCTAGCTCACTGAAGCTAGGGCTAAATTAGCCTCCAGGGCATGGCTTGTTGTGATAGAGGGGAGGTTGTTTTGGCTTGGTTTCACGCTTATCCCATACGCTTCTGGGATACAAATCTTGACAGCCATTTGGTTTTACAGTTTTGGCTATAGAATATTTTTTAAATCTCCTTGAGTAGCGGAACTAGTTGCCTTTGACCTCACAAAATGCAAGCCAGTGGTCATGATGTACCGCAGGTGGATCATGTAACCGCACAAAGTTACTGACAGTAATGAGTGAAATATGTTTTTTAGGTCACTGCAACAGTATTATTTTATCTGAACATTTGCCACAGCCACTGAGGTTGAGCTGACTGTGAATGATCCCTGTCTGGGTGTAGGATATTCGTAATGGGTAATGCCCAACAAATGATGACCATTTATTACTAAAGGCCATTATTTTCTGTGTTTGTGGGAGTGTGTCTGCTCCTTCACTTAGATTCTGGGGTGCGGTTTCCCGTTAAGTGCAGTGGTCAAATGACCACAGTCTTGCCGGTATTTCCCTCATGCAGTTACACAAGATGTGAATGTACACTATTTCAAAAACGTTCTGAAACCTGTGAATAGCTTTGTTCCTTCACAAAACTAAGCTATTTTCTATTTGCCTAGCAGTTTTGCAGCATGTTTATTATTACAAATACAGCAAAAATAAAGTGTTCTAGACTGTATCAAGTCTCCTTAGAATGACTTTGTTTGCTGGTGGGGAAGTCTCGGTGGAACTGAAATTGCAGGTAAAAAAAAGCTCAGTTGTTCAAGCCACATTCTGAAATGCTTGTTTTCCCCAAATCCAGCTGTGTGAGTGAGGAGGAAATGACCCAGCTGGGTGTCCGTCGCTGGACACCAAAACACGTTGCCAAGTGGCTGAAAGAAGAGGGGTTTTGTGACTATGTGGATCTGCTGTGCAACAAGCATCGACTGGATGGCACCAGTCTGCTCGCTCTCAGTGAGTATGACCTCCGATCACCGCCCCTGGAACTTAAGGTGCTGGGGGACATCAAGAGGCTGATGATGTCCATCCGCAAGCTTCAAAAACAAAACATTGATGTGCTAGAGGAGCTTGGTATTCCCTTTGATGGCCTGTCTCCTACGGGCTCTGGAGGCAGCTTGGACTGGCTGTGTAATGGAGACCCTGGCAGAGACTGTGACAGCACTGACACAGCACCAGTGGGAGAGGAGTATCACCAGTACACAAATGGGAAGTACAAGCAGCAGATGAGACGCCTCGATCCCGAGTACTGGAAGACGGCGCTGAGCTCTATCTATGTGGTGTTTGTGTTCGGGTTCACGTCCTTTGTTATGGTCATAGTGCATGAAAGGGTGCCGGACATGCGCACATACCCTCCACTGCCAGATATTTTCCTAGACAGGTGGGTGTGAATCCTCCCAACTGATTTTCTATGCCCTATTATGCTACAAAGAGTAATCTAAAGTATTAATCAGATGGAAATACCGCAGACTGAAGAAAAAAGGAAAGAAGAACGATACATATTTTTATGGAGCGTCAGATAATCTCACCATATGGTGGAAGTTATATCTGCCCTACTTGCTCCAAGCATGTTTCTATTATTGTCTTCACACACTTTTGATAAGCTACTTTTAGTTCAAAGAGATCTTTACAAGTTTTTTAGTGACCTGGTTTGAAGTACGACCTGTTGTTTATGACCAGCTTTGAGCTTTTTGTGGAATGTCAGGAAAACGGCTGCTTTGCATTTGATAAAATGAAACATTCTGAGGCAAGATATTCAGGCAGCTTATAATGTTAAACACTTCATAATAATCATTATTATTTGCAGGTTATTTTAACGTCTTGCAGTTTAAAAAGAGTCATGACAGTAAAACCTATGAAGGCAGAAGTGGACATATGTGATTTTACTGTTTGTTTGAGACTCAGTAGGTCAGACCTGCCAGATGGCACTGGTGTAAATTGGGATTAATGGTATTTGTAATGGCCCCTAAAAGGCATGTGATGTTCAGCTGAATGCAGCACATCTCCTCTTTTTTTTTAAGAGAAATTCATCAAACTACATTTTTTACAAAGCAAAACAATGTCCAAACATGCAAAAATATAGACAATATACAATTTGGCATAAAGATAACAAATTAGACATATTTTTCGATTAAAAAGTAGTGGTTACAGGTCTTTCTGGCCTTTATGTCTCAATGCCATGCCTGAAATCTCAGAAATGGATTGGTTTCCCCAGGTTTTGTTATTAAAAACAAATTGTATCATCAGCATCATAATGGTTGTTTCAGAACAACCGCAAAGTTTGCCGTTAACTTTTCTTCACCCTGTGAAGATGTCATAAGAGCATTTAGAAGAATAATCTCCTTTTTACTAAACAATTTTAAGTAATAATTCTACAGCATGGTGGTAATTTATTCTACTTTTTAACAGCTCAGGCTGATCTGTTTTTATTTAATTAATTAAGGAAAAGATACGTTTGTGACTTTAGAACTGAAAGTGTTTATTTCTTTTTTTAAACATCAGGGCTGGATGGCTTTTGGTGGGTTTATAAGCAGGTTGTTTCACCGCTGATCTTTAACCCTTCCACAGTGTGCCTAGAATCCCCTGGGCCTTTGCCATGGCAGAGGCGTGTGGAGTCATCCTCTGTAACATCTGGTTGCTGGTCTTGCTGCTGCATAGACACAGGTAGAGTTCTGACAGCGGTTTGCACCATGTTATCATCCTCATCCCGCATATTTTTGTCAAACGTGAAGAGTGTGCTCTTTAAATCGGCACGGTTGTGGCCTCCAGGTCCATCCTTTTGCGGCGCATGTGCAGCCTCATGGGGACGGTGTTCATGCTGCGCTGCATCACCATGTTCGTCACCTCCCTGTCCGTGCCCGGGCAGCACCTGCAGTGCTCCGGGAAGGTAAGGCCACACATGCTCTTAAACTTTACCCCTTTGGAATGTGATGTTTTTCAAAAGCGTGGGTTTTTCTGTCCTCGGAGATGTACGGGGACATGTGGGCCAAACTGCAACGGGCCGTTGCCATCTGGAGTGGTTTTGGGATGACTCTGACCGGAGTTCATACGTGCGGTGACTACATGTTCAGCGGCCACACCGTCGTCCTCACCATGCTGAACTTCTTTGTCACAGAGTGTGAGTGGCTTCTTTTTCTTCTTTTGATGTTCTTTTTTTACGTAAAAAAATGCTGAAACACTACTCCAGTTTATCATGAAATGGCCACAGATATGTTGGCAACTATTTGTATTTCTAAAAGGCCTTCAGTTTGTTTTGATATAACAAATGTTTTGTTGTGACATGAATTTGACAGATTTAAAGGACATTTCATGGATAAACTACTGGAATATCATAGTGTTATCTTTAATATTTTGCCTTCTGTCCTTCTGTCTGATATATTGTGAAAAACTATGGCCAGAACACTCAGGAACACGGAGGATTCAAAATTTGCCTCTCTTACACAAAGGCTGCCTTTGCCAAGGAGAAACTCTTACACCCAGATGGATGTCCAGACATGTGCCTTATTTAATTATGTTAGCAAAAAAATATATATAGGATCCCTCCTCCTCCACATTGGTACTTCTAGTTTTGAAGTGCCCCCACTTACCTAACTATAACAAGCAGCTTTCTCCCATAAATATTGTTAGCTTTTTCTGTCCTCCATAATAACAGTTTTAACCCCTTTACGACTTCAGTTAATCTATATTTAGCCATGCTTATTATTCTGATGATCATAAAGGTTTCATTTGAAACAATTATTTGTGACAGAAGTGCTTTCACAATATTAAAATTATATTATGAGCCCTCCAGTGGTGTTCATACCCTTTTAAATATTACACAGGCTGTGATGTTTTGTGTTCACATAGTGATAATAAATAATGAGCTTTTGTAAAAGCAATAACATTAGACAGTAAAGTAGCAAATCATGAGGGAGACACTTGGTAGATATATTACAAAACAGCTTCCTTGTGCTGCCCTCGAGTGTCGTGAGCTGGCACTGCAAGTAGAACAGGAACAGAACAAAACAGTCCTCCAGGAGTAAACAGGACAGGTAATTCTTTTGGATTCTTCTGATTTTAATGATCTTATTAACAGACACTCCAAGAAGCTGGAACTTCATTCACACCTTGTCCTGGGTCCTCAATCTCTTCGGCATTTTCTTCATCCTGGCTGCCCATGAACACTACTCCATTGATGTGTTTATAGCCTTCTACATCACTACCAGACTCTTCCTGTACTACCACACTCTTGCCAACACCAGGGCCTACCAGCAGAGTCGGCGAGCCCGTATCTGGTTCCCCATGTTCTCTTTCTTTGAGTGCAACGTCAACGGGCCGGTCCCTAATGAGTACTGCTGGCCCTTCTGTAGACCTGCTGTGATGAGGAGGCTGATTGGTTGATTGTCCAGCGACAGAACTGACAGACAGCTGTTTAACTGCTACTTTGTCCACTTTTTGAAGTTGCCAACTGTGGAGGTGTGTGGCCTCAACACCAACACAACTGATGTGTTTCTGTGAGCTAGAGGCCTGGTGGGATCCACAGATCCACCACCTCTTTTATGTTAGAACTTAACTGCTAACCTACGTTTTCTATTAGGAGATTCAAGAAAAGTGACATTTTTCCAGAAGCCCTCATCATCGTTTTGTATCTGATTGGACACCGTGGACATGTCATGCTTCATTCTGCTTTATCAATAACTCGTCACCTAATTAACGTAAGTTAGGACATGTTTGGATAGCTTGATAGGAGTAAACGTGTTATCTTAATAGTAACAATAATTTTTTGTGCAAAGGAAAATACCTGACAATTTCACGCTTTTGATCTGGTTTAATCTGGTTTTATTGTATATCTAACTCCATCATTTCTGCTCCTTGGACCATTGTTAAAGCAATATGTATAGATTTACATTGCACAGTACAGTAAATGTATTTTTTGTGATGTTTAAAAAAGCATTCCTTGATCATATTGACATTTTCAATGATGATTAGATTTAGATAAAGACACTATCTTTATCAGCCAAATACTAATGATGAAAGATACTTTTTATGTCCACCTGTCTTAAATGTCATTCTATTTGCCAATTACATGGTGTTTGTATGATAGATTTCTCTGTATGAAAATAGTTTGGGATATTGATATGCCTGCTCTTGGATATGTTTGTCATTGTTAGGTTCAAGAGATCACCCTGCTTTGTAAATAATCATACTGAGACCAAGTTAGACCCTTCCCCAAAAAGCAATGTTTTGACTTTAACCTGTACTGAGCAGATCCTTACATTTTTATGTATGTGTTTTTATTAATTTATTTTGTTTTTATAAAAGTCAATGAGTATTTTTATATTCCCCTATACAGAGTGATGGCAACATGCACATGGAGAAATATGTTTACAGTTGCTTTAAACTATGTATTTGGAATGCTATTTATGTGTAATGTTGATTTTAAAATGTGCTCTACTTTTGACTGATCTAAACTTGCCACAGGAGAAAAGGCCAGTGTCCTATTTGTTTCATCATGAAAGAAACAAGATTTTTCTTTCATTGGGAAATAATTGTGTGCCCAAATCCACATTGCTTGATCATTTGCTGTCATTTCCATCATTAAAGAGCCAGAAAAACACTATGTATTTGTTTTCCAACATGCTTCACAACCTAAATGGGACAAACAGTGCATTACAACTTGATGTAGATCATTCTCTAAATTCTTCAGGCAAATAGTTGCTGTTTATTTTTACAGAAGCAAACTGCTTAGAATGGAAAGGTACTTAATAAAATATATTTGAAAGAAGAGTTTTATTTACATTTAGAGTTTGTTAACCAGTTTAGTACATTCCAGACAAAATATAAATGCAGTCTTATCCATTGACATACAAAGGAACACGTGATATGTTTACTTCTCCATAAGTGCAGAGAATATTGTTTCCACATTTTCCTGACAGATTTAGTTTCTAATGGTTAGTATTTTTACAATTCATATCCAAAAGAAATGCATGTAATAAAATACATTTATTTAGTTTATTAGACTATATCACGGCCATAGGTAATTTTTTTGAATGACGGTACATTTTTACATAAAATTTAGAAAATCTTGATTATAATTTTACCCATTCATTTGTGGTGAGTCCTCTTAAGTATCGAACATGCATTACATGAACGCTACGCCCCTGCAATGGCGTACTGTGGTTGCCAGGGTGATTTAGCTGCCTTTAACCTGCCTTCTTGCCGGTAGCTCAGATTTGTTATAAAATTTTTCCTGATTGTAAATTTGGATAATTACATTTACTGTTTTATATATCGTGCAACAAATATCTAAACAAGAAGAGAGAATTGTTCGAACATTTTATGTCCTGCCGGTTTCTAATCAGGCAAAAAGATATGGAAATATTTGTTGGTCCTTGCACGACGAGGTCAGCAGGTTGTTTATTGCAGTGTCTCCTCCATATCGTCCTAGACCGACTTCCTTCACCCTTTTACGACCTGTTTCTCTTCTGACAAGTTATCTGCGAATATTGGAGAGAATAAACTAACTCGGTAAGTAACGGCACATTTGGTTAGTTTGGTAGCTAATGTCGTATTTTGCTTGAACCTTTGTAAATGGCTTTCAAGCGTCCGACTAGCTAGCTCTAAAACGCCCCCGACTCGTCCAGACTCCATAAGCCAGTGGGCTCATTACTGTGACTGCATTTATATTATCAAGGTGGTCACATAATTAGGACAGTAAAGTTAAAAAGCAAAAAACAAAACAAACAAACAGTCGTGTCAGCCAAATTATGACATTATTTTCTATTTATTTGGTAATAAAGGTTATTTCAATGGTTGATTTGTCCTTAAAAAATCAGAGCTAAATTTGACATCTTTAGCCGAGAGTATGTGAAAAAACGGTGAAACATTAGCTACGTTTTTGTAACGTCTTAAAGAGACTAAGAAATCTAAATATCCAGCTCGTCAAGTGTTGCAGTCTCCAGTTTAACCTTGAACCTGCAACTATGAGTCAGGGAATACTGATAATGTAATTACCGGTGACTGCATCTAAAAAGCTTTAGAATTGTCTTTTTTTTGTCATCACAATGCTCATTCCATCTTTTAATTGACATATTTTCTAGACCTTTATTTTTCTTTGTTAATACCTAGGAGGTTTCTTTTCAGTGTTACGTCAGTTACAGGATAGAAATGTCATGTCAGTTTATATAACACCAACAAAGTAATCCGAGCATTTTCGGGTGATTTGAAAAAAAGAGAAAGTATTTGTGCCTTTTCCCCATTCTAAATGCAGATTGAAAATCCTTTCCTGTATGTGCAGACTACCCTATAAGAAATGCAGAAGTGACTTGTGTGTATTGTACAGCATCTGAAATGTTGTTTAATTGTTTCTTGTCTTTTTTAATCCCTTTTGAGTTTGGGTTTGTGGATGGGGTCTCTGTCATTGTGTCAATCCTGAGTGGGTACACTTCTGTTGATACATACTTTTACAACCATTTGAATATTACAATTTTAAAAATATGCTGACATAACTGTCAACTGGCATCCTTTTAAGTTTAGCTACAGGCTAATTACACATATATTAAGGGTTTGGTATGATTGTATTTCCTTATTCCCTTTATGTAATTTTTATGATCTATATTTCTCAAGCAATACACTTCTATTTTATTGCTTAACCATGTTTTCTTTTGTATCTTCTTACAGTTAGAATGGCAGTCCCTCCACCTTATGCAGACCTTGGAAAATCAGCGAAAGATATTTTTAACAAAGGATATGGTAAATGAAAGCTTGATACCTATTTTTTCAATAGGTCTACATTTGTTTGAGCTAAAAGAGACAGTTTTTTTGCATGGACTGGAAGTATTCAGTGTCTTTGTTCTTGCAGGCTTTGGGCTAATAAAGCTTGATGTGAAGACCAAGTCTTCAAGTGGAGTGGTGAGTTTAACTGTGTCTGTAATTATGAAGTAGATTGATTACCTGTCTTGATTGATTACCTTTGCAGCCCTTCTTCTTGATCATTATATGGCAGAAACATTGTAATTAGTCCCTCCCTCAAATCTGCACATTAGCCGGTCATTTATAATAAATGGACTCTAGTGGTGAAAGATAAGTCTTTGCAGTCTATATAATTTTTCTTGGATGATTAATATGCTCTTATGCTCCCCTCAGGAATTTAAAACATCCGGTTCATCAAATGTAGACACCAGCAAAGTCACTGGTACTCTTGAAACCAAGTACAAATGGGCTGAATATGGGTTGACATTCACAGAGAAGTGGACCACAGAGAACACACTTGGAACAGAAGTTTGTGTTGAGGACCAGGTAAGTGAAAACTCTACCGTTTATATCTGACTAACTGAAAAGCTTTAAAATATTCACATATTTTTTTTTTCTTTAGATCACCAAAGGGCTGAAACTTAATTTTGACACTACATTTTCACCAAACACTGGGCAAGTTAGATATCAATTTCAATTAATCTTTTTATATATACATATATGTTTTTAGCATCACATTAAAAATGTTCTATTTTAATTTGACAGAAAGAAGAGTGGCAAAGTGAAGACGGCTTATAAACGGGAATATCTCAATGCCGGTGTTGATGTAGATTTAGATTTTGCTGGTCCTACTATACATGGAGCAGTGGTGGGTGGTTATGAAGGATGGTTGGCAGGCTACCAGATGACTTTTGACTCAGCTAAATCTAAGATGACCCAGAGCAACTTCTCAATTGGTTACAAGACTGGTGACTTCCAGCTCCACACCAATGTGTAAGTCTTTAATCAGTCAACCCCAATTCAACAGAAACAATATGCCAATGGTCTTGTTTTTTCTTTCTCTATGGGAGATGCAAATGCTGATTTCAAAATGTAAATTGCTTGTTTTTCTCCACCCAGAAATGATGGGTCAGAGTTTTGTGGATCCATTTATCAGAAGGTAAATGACAAACTGGAGACTGCTGTGAATCTTGCCTGGACAGCAGGCAATAATGGCACTCGCTTTGGAATCGCTGCAAAATACCAGTTAGACTCCAGTGCCTCCATATCGGTAAGTGTTCAATATTTAAAGAAAAAGAAAAGAGTGATTGGTGTTAATTTAAAGAATCTGATTAATTCTAGGTTATTGTGTTTTTTTCAGGCTAAAGTGAACAATGCCAGCTTGGTTGGAATTGGGTACACCCAAACCCTGCGGCCTGGTAAGAACCACGTGTAAACAATGAAATATAGTTTGAAAATATCCAAATCATCATTAACTTGAACATTTTTTTTACAGGCATGAAACTCGTCCTCTCGGCATTAGTGGATGGGAAGAGTATCAACGCTGGTGGTCACAAGTTAGGTCTAGGCCTGGAACTAGAGGCATGAGGATCATGCCTGGCTTCTCAGAACAAGAGAAATTGTGGCTTTCGGCATTCATGGTGGTCAGCAACAGATATTTTAAGGCCAAAACAAAGTAGAAAACCAGAACACAGGCACAGATGAAACCAAAACTCTTCCGGCACCCTCCTGTCATTTTGGTTACAGTAAATACCATTTTGCAGCCACATATTTATTTATCAGGTACATCCTTTATCCAATTTAGCCTCCATTATGTTAGAAAAGCATCCTACTTGGTGTTGAAAGTTGTCTTTTTTCTTTGTTTGACATTTGGTGGTGGTTCCAAAAGGAAACCCTTAGTTTTCAGCTTAAGCATAAATGTAGAGTGAATATCTGAGCTGTTATTTTGCACGGTAGGATATATCTTTATTTAAGCTCTTAACCCCTTTGTTTTATTTGCACATTTGAATTTTATTTTGGTAGTGTTGTACTGCCTGGAGGATCACTCCAACAACCCGTGCTATTAAGATATTAAGCCATTCTCATGGACACTCTTCACCTAGTTTTCCAAGAGAAGCTTTGCTTTGTGACGAGTATTAGAATCTTGCTAAAGAGAGTATCTTCTACTTAGTTTCAAAACGATGATTGATGCATTTTTATTTTCCTCAATGTGGCTCGAGTGAATGGCTGAATGAATTGTCCAACTCTTTTCCCATTCAAGGACGGCTGTATTGGTCACAAAGCAGTCGTGATGCTGTGTGTCTACCTTTACAATAAAGTCCTGAAATCACACGTTGTTTTTTTCCTCATGTCATTTTAATACTGAACTTAATGAGGCACCATAGTGAATTGTATTACGTTTCTGAAAACACATTGTGCATAATTTTCCAGTTCGATTTATTTTTCTACATATTTAAATGGGTGATTTAGTCCTGAAACCTTTGAGGAGATTTATGCAACTGAACGTACTCTGTCACTCTAACCTGAACATCAGATTAAAATCCTGTGCTGTGTATTCAAAGTCCAGCCAACTACACAAAGGGCTCTGGCTACCATCATGTACCTTCTGAAACATGCCTAACTTAAAAGTCAACAGTGTTGCCCAACAAACCTATAAATTCTTGCACATTTCAGGTTTACAGTTTGACCGCCAGCGTGAGCCCATCTCCCACTGTGAGCATGCTCAGTGTAATTCGAGTATCCCTGTGCAACTTCTTGTTCAGCTTGTCAATGGCCACAGTGTCAGCGTCGTCAGGGGCTGGATTCACCACTCTCCCACCCCACAGAACCTGAAGCACCACAGAGATATTTGTTCAAACATTTTGCCATTTGAAATGACTTTGAATGTATTTGTGCCTGCAAACGCTCTTACGTTGTCGATTGCAATGATGCCTCCTTTCCTCAACAGCTGCAGAGACTTTTCGAAATAGTCGTCGTAGCTGCATTTGTCTGCGTCAATGAAGGCAAAGTCAAATGTCTCAGCCTGGCCAGAAGACAGGAGGTCATCTGAAACAAAGAGCGAAATGACTTCTTAAAAACGGCAAATCTAAAAGATTATTTCAGTAATGAAAAGCAAAACATTAACACCTATTCAATATGGTGGAAAAAAGACATGCGCTATGCATGGCTTAATAGGTTGAACACATAATTTGATCTAATGGGCATAATCACAATTAGCTGGGGGTGGGATGGGGGGGACGATACTATCAATATTACTGTCTTACTAAGTAGCTGCTCAGTAGTACAACTTTAGGTTAAATCCATCCATTTCACACCAGCCACAAATTAGGTTTTTGAAGTTTTTTACAAATCCATAAACTGGTGAGCAAAAGAAAACTTTGTCCCATAAACTCAGCGGTTCCACTGATTCCTACGTCAGGTCAAAATGTGATGTCACGGCTAAGAAGCGCGATATTTAATTGGCTCAAAAGAAGCTTAAAAGCTTGGCTTAAGTCAAGGATCTCAAACTCTGGTCCTGGAGGACTGTTGACAGGCAGGTCTTATGTTTCCCTGCTTCAGCACACCTGATTCGAATCAGTGCACAATTACTGAGCAGCCTATCAGATCCATTTAATCTAAATCAGGTGTGTCAAAGCTGTGAAAAGGCCGAAGCCTGCAGAACACTGGCTTTCTAGCACTGGAGTGAGAAGGGAAACCGGTGCAAGTAGGTGCCCAAACGTGTGAACCAGAACAAATGAGCAGGTATGACACTTTCATTTATTCTCTTAGATAAGTTTGACCATTCAAATATTTTGGGCAGTTCACACCTAGAAAATTTACTGATAAGAGTGGGTTGAAGGATCTCAAAACCCACATTACAAATATGACAATAATGGAGATAAATAAAATGTTATGATCACTTGCATAGTAATACGATGAATGATGAGATAAAGACAAGCCAACCCAATTAGTCAGATGTGAATTGAAACATCCCAATATCCTCTTTATCTTTGGGAACATATGGAACTGTAACCTGTTTAATTTCAGTCAAAGTTGCAAAAGTAAGCAAAGGGATGTATGACATTACCTAGAGTTTTTGATGCTGGCTGAATCCGTAGATCAATTTTATGCTCAACTCCAGCCTGTTTACAAAGAGATACAAATGTTACCAAGAGCAAATAGTAGTAGTAGGAGATGCAGTTTCTCAGCTAAAACATCACATCAGAACAGTGCATGCTTGATAAGGATGAAGAAATCCACTTTTCTTCACCTTGACTAGACTTTTTTTTTTTTTTCTCTTCTCCTTCTCTTCCATGACTGATCGGCATCACAAATTTGTTTGATCAGTCATGTAGCCATCATCCAAAAACAAGGAATATATATGAATATATCACATCAAATGTCAAAACTCGTATAAAGAACTTTCAACTACACTTCACTGAAAACCAGTACTGATTAAATGTCATGCATTTATGATAAACGTTTGTTTGTAAAATTTTCATTAGTTCTCAGACGCAATTCAATTTTAAGAAATGATTATTCCATTAAGTCACATTGGCAGCGGCTTTTCAGTGGAGTGATTGCTTTGGAAGACTGGCAGAGCAGCATTTTCTTTCAGGAAAAACGGCTTGTGTTTGCACCACATGCAACAATCTCCAATAGCCAGATCTGTTACCTGTGGTGTGTGATAATCCTCAGCACAGATTAGCACTTTGTAATATGGAAATAATGCAGCAGTATTACACACCATATCTGAGGCCCACAGTATCATATTCAGTATTTAATACGAACGAATGCACCGATGTGCGCTGTACCTCTTTCCAGAAGGGTTTTCCAATGTTTGTGTAGTCTTCACTGATATCGCATGCAATCACGACTCCGTCTTCAGGTAAGGACAGTGCCATGTTCAGTGTGTTGTATCCTGTGTATACCCCTGCATCAAAATATAAAGACATTTGGCAACATTTGAATACAATGACAGCAAATAGCCATTTTAGACTATTCCATGCAGCAATTTAAATTGTTTAATGTTACGAATGTGGAAAACTTTTCTTTTTTTTAATCACATGGCAAAATATCATGTGGTTTCTCTAAATACATTTTCTGCAACTCTCTCCACCCTTTGGCCCAATTTCACAAGCTACATTACTGCTTAGTAAAAATCTGATTTTCCTGGCACCAGATGACTACAAGGCTTTTAAAGTGCTGGTGGGATGAAGGAAGAGATTACGTGGGCTACAAATGCATCCATGTGATTTCACTTCACAATGAATTTAAACTGACATGTTTCTCTTTAAATTCAAGATCATTCAAAAGTATGAAGTATTGTCTCTTGCAGAAGGCACAAACTGATAAGTCCTTATCCTAAACTGAGTCTTTTGTAACTGTTTGAGAGGGACTCTAAACAGCCCATTATTGTTTTGCACTCCAAGCATAAACCTACTTTACAGCTGTCTTCATCCATCTTTTGTAAACCTAATAGTGTTTCCCAGTTACTCCAGGAAGTGTTTTTTATGTTTTTTTTGTTTTTGTGACTGACAATAACAGCTCTTGCTTTTAAGGAAAAGGCCAGTGAAACTCATCATTTTATGTCATTCATGTCATGATATCATGTTACATTTTCCACACTTACCAATTTCCAGTGCTTTCTTGGCTTGAATTAATTTAGCCAAGTTGGCCATAAACTGTGACTGCTCACAGGCAACCATCATAATATTCCAGGAGTCCTCCATTGTCCTCTGAAAACAATGTGTGGAAACCAGTTGCATAAATTTATCGGATTATTCTGTGAAAACTCCACACAAACAGATTTCCAGAAACCAACTCACCAGTCTAAGCTTCTTCAGAACCGGATGTTCCCTCAAGGAGTTATTGAGGACATACTGGATCAGTGGGTCGTCTTTTCCCCCGGCGTGACTTTTGGAAATACTCATTCTGATTGATTTCTTTTTTCCTGAGGGTATACAGGAAACCATAAGGATCTTAAGTGCACAATGTCAGGGGAACAATCAGCTAAATTATAGATCTTTGGGTAAACTGCCATCTGGTGTAGTCGATGCACGGTAGTTATTCAATTTAGATCGAAGTTAAATGATCTCAGAGAGGAGATTAAATTAGTGCATCCAAAACAACAGATCAGATAAAGAAATGATGAGAGGAAATTTTAAGACAATGTAGTTTTGAAGCTCAAAAATCCAATTTTTGTTGTCGGTAATCACAGAATACTGTCATAGAAACGGCATGTGCAGATGGAGTTTTTTTTTCTTGATCTTTGCAGATTTGTATTTGCTGTTTTCGAGTCAAGTTTGAAGAGAGGGTAAGCGGATCCTGTACTGGGTTTTAATCGGTGCCTTTCACAAGCCAACATTTCACTGGTTTATGATTAAACCTACTGGACAATGTAGGCTCAAGGGAGGCAGCATGTTACCATAAACCTGAGTCTTTAACTATCACACAGTTATAGACATGTCACCCAAACAATATTGAAACAGAACAGTTATGAACATTTTCTAAAATTTGACAAAAGAAAATTGTATTAATTCTACAGCAGTTTAGGATTCAATAATAAACCAGAAAACGAAGGGAACAAAACCCAAATAAAGAAGCTTGTTTGGTTCAAACAAACATGGATTTCAAAAAGGGATAAATTCAATACTTGTCTAAATTGTTACAGCCACTATGAGTAAAATGCATTTAAGCCTGGTTTCACTTTGAGAAAAAGCGTAACTCCATTGGAGATTACGCTCTGATGGACGTCATACGTTTCAAGTTCACGTTTCAAAGCCGTTTTAAATGGTATACGATTTTCATATCTTTGTTTTACTTGGAAGACACAAAGGCTCAACAGTTGTCCACATTTTTGCAGATCGGAATTAGAAATATTAAATACAGGGAAATAAATTATTCATGTGACTGCTAAAAGTCACGCTGTTCTTTGGCTCACTGGTGTTACGTAACAGCCTCGACATATTTTTTTTCAATGACTGGACACCTGCTGTCTTACCGAGGAAATAGCCCGCGACAAAAACAACCCCAAGTGTAACAGAGCCAACCAGAGCTTCTTTGGAAACGTTGCGATAGGACATGCTTTAAGGGCAAGGAGAATATCACGATTCTACCGCGCACATCCAGCTTAGTTTTCCGCGTTAGAGCAGCGCCGTACCGTAATGACTCTACCAAAGGCGCCGCT
Organism: Menidia menidia; assembly: GCA_907169785.1. Classification (NCBI taxonomy): domain Eukaryota; kingdom Metazoa; phylum Chordata; class Actinopteri; order Atheriniformes; family Atherinopsidae; genus Menidia; species Menidia menidia. The sequence continues at coordinate 5,591,116 of CAJRST010010001.1, read as the reverse complement.
TGTAAATGACAAAAGAGTGATGAGTTGAAACACCCTCTTCCGACTATCTTTAAAAAATGATTGCCTCGAAAGAAAATGAAGCCTGCAGAAACCTAAAGACATCAAGTTGAAATGTTAAAAAGTGTAATCGTTCTAAGGTACTCGACTATGTTTTCCAACCGACAACCGGAGAAATGAGGTTAATCCTACATGTAGCAAACCTTTAAATTACAGCCAACCCACCTTTGTTTGGCCACGCCACAGGTCCGTTATTTGAGCTTCAGACAACGAGTGGACCGATTCCTGCTCAAACAATGCCCCAAAGATGGTCAGTCATAGAAATGGTCATATGATCTACTGGAACCCCTTTGATAGGACTGTAGAACAAACGCCCTCTTTCTGATATAAAGTTGCGTGCAAGTGCTCTCCCATTTTGCAGGAAAATGTCAGAAGATATTAGTGATCATGTGCACTGAAGTTGTAACCCCCCCCCCCCAACCCCAAATCTACAGTTTTTTAGGATGATCAAATCACCGTTGAATTAAGTATTAACCGATAGTAGGATCAGTACAATGTGCAGTGATATGACATTCATTGAGGTTTATCTGATGTACTGTAAATTCAGGACAATTATGTCAGTACTTTTTTTGTAGGTGGAGAAACTCCCTAGAAGAAAACTTTTTGCACAGAGTTTTGGGTCACTCTAAAAGACTGATCTATTTTGATATTCAAGGGAGATATTTTTGAAAATACACTTATACCTACGTATACAGATATATTATATATATTTGAACCCAGTGGCAAAAAGTTAAGTTATTGTATAACCACAAACACGTAAGAATACAGTCACTGTTGTACATGATATCCTTTATGCAGTGTTACTGACAGTGCTTTGCATTATTTGTCACTGAGTGGCAAATGTATTTGCAACCATATAATTGATAACAATGAAGAAAACCAACCATTTAAGTTTTCAGAAGAAATTAGTGGTTAAGGTGTATAATATCTCATAGTCTTTCACAATTGTCTATCTTTACTCTCCTGGTCACACAATTGTTTGGACAGCTTGTCACAGTACAGCGTATAAAGAGTTCAAAATCCAGTTTTATCCATATTCAAAATTTGATCTGTATGAATAGTTTTGATAAAGAAGTAGGTTGTATTTTGCAAGAAAATTTAGCTAATGAAGACATGTATTAACGGTGGTTGTCCACAGAGGGGCAGTATTGTTGTGGTAATGAAGCCTGAATGTCTACATCTCTACCATCCAATAAAAATAGACTGAAGATGAATGGCCAATGAAAGGCCATTATTTGAGATATTTTGTTCTTGCTTAACTAGTTGCTATATCTCTGTGTTGACTGGCCACACATTTGACCACAAGAGCAGAAAAACTCAATGACACACAGAGCAAACTATATGTTGGTAAACAAGAGTTCATGATATGTGTGATTCTCCACAACTCCCTATTGTGAGACAATGGAAATGAAGTTGCTTTTTTGTGTGTGTTTGCCATGCTGGTGTTCTCTTTTTATGTCATACTAATAATTTTGACATTGTTGGAATTTGATGCTACATAACTCAAATTAAATTGGATTAAGGACCAATTGATGTTTGCTTCTAAATTATGTTCTATATGTCTTTTAAATTCTGTATTGAACAAGTTTAAAAGCTTTCAAAAGATAGGCAGCTTGTTGTAGAGTAAACCTCTTGTGTAAGTAAACATTACAAAAAACCCTATACCCAGGTTTGGGAAATTCTCTCGTCTGCCAGAACAATGTCACATAGTGCTGTTATGACTGTTTTTTATTGGCTGCCCTCACACAAGCCCGCTGTGCCCAGATGTGTTTTATGATGTCATATTCTGTGATGAAAGATATCGGTGATATATGTAGCCCTTCTTTGTAAGTGTGATGAGACAATATTCTGGTTTTATCACCTGTTTCTCTGAATCTTTATGAGTCAATTATTTTAATCCACAGAGCATTTCAGTGCACTTCAAGATTCGAGCGTGGTGGCGTTAACAGTCCTGTCCCCGCACTCCTTGTTGTACTTCACCAAACATGCCCCACAAACTCTGCTCCTCAGATTTTTTTTTTAATTTATTTTTTTTCAGACACTGAAATGTCATGTAAGACTGCTCGTCTCAACTCTCACGTTTGACAGTGGCAGCAGTCTTTCTCCTTGACTGACAGATGAGCCAGCGATATAGCTCCATCAGAAAAGCGTAGCCTGACAGTCTGATTTGACAGGCCTCTTCAGACCAAATACATTTCTTGCTCTGGCACTACATCAACTTGACAAGTGGAAAAAAAAAATAGGAAAAAAATAGACTATGATTTGACCATCTACACCCTTATCTAGATTTTACTGTAAAGGAACTGATATGACAACAGTTTTCCCAGTTGAATATTTAAAACTATTTAATCTTTTAAATGTCAAAGTGTTGCTAGAGATGGATCTTAATTCCAAATTATGCTAAACATTTGTACAAAGGGAACTGCTGCATGTAAATAAAATGGCAAAAAATAATATTTGATAAAATTGGGCAACTGTAATTTCTGATTTGCTGCTACTAAAAAATATACATAAAATGAATGAATGATGGAATTTTAATGTACACATCAACTTTATGACTCATAGATAAAAACACTAAATGACATCTTTTGTGAATAATTCATCAGTCTGAAATGTTTTGTGCCATTAGCAGGGGGGCATATGAAGTTGTGATCTGTTTCCTAAATATTCTTGAACATGTTCTGTCATTACTCGGGTGTGTAAATCCTCATCATTGTGATATGCCTATATTCTGCCCTCCCATTTAGCTAATAAAATGCATGAACCTAAATGATTCATGGCAACCATTTACATAATTTATAATTAAATCACAACCTGATGGTTTGGAATATATTAGTAGTGAAAGTGCATGTGCTGTGATTGTGATATACTAATTAATATCTTCAGTTATCATTGGCACATTGCTCACTCGGCTGGGGTCTGGTTATGGGGCAAAATTAATGCGTTGCAGCAACAAATTATCTGTGCATTTAAGTGGGAATGTCCCGAAGTGATGGCAACAATATGCATTTGCCTTAAGAATTTAATAAGGGAATCTTTTTTATCATAGTTGCCACATGTTCTGTCTAATCATTCTGCGCATTGTAAAGATGAGTGCAAATGCATTTTCATCATCTAGCTTCAAGAGTCACAAGAGGACTGCAGGGCGTCTTTAATTATGTTTTTCAGTTTTTCTGTAGCCCATAATACTATATGCCACATATGTATTCAGCTATACAGTTAATCTCGTAAATAAGTGAAAACAGAGTTTCTGGCAAAGATTAAATATAGAATTGTTTTCCCCTTAGCTATTGAAAAGTGGTTGCATTGATTAAATCAGTCACAATCTGTGATCACAAGTTCACTATTCTTTATTTGCATGCGTGCACACACACACAGACACACACACACACACACACACACACATATATATATATATATATATAGTGTTAATTCAGGACTAAACATCCACTAACACTGTCTAGTATTGGACAAACAAAGGGATCCTCTTCACTAATGGTCCCTGAGGCCTCACCACTATCTATTGATCTGCTGTCACCCAATTTCTCTGTGACTTATGCCCTGCTTAATTCCCATTACTGTGCACACAGAAGCCTTATCAGGGAGAACAAAAGGCTTGTTGTCATTGTGGGTTAAAATATGAGCAGGACTGTGACAGCGTTGGCGCAAACTCGTGACTTCAACTTTACAAGCACTTTTTGTGACCTCTACATTCATTTAAGACTTCCTTAAAGTCGGTGTCGGAATTCTAGACTTGCTCCAGACTGCTTGCAGATGAATCAGAAAATTGTATCTTCCTCATTTCATAAAAAAAGAGACCCAGGAACAGAGGGTTGGCTTTTTAGCTATAAAACTGTCACTGTGATATGTCTTCAGCAGTGATGATTCTCTGCTCCTGCATGCCCTCTATCCTGTTTTTTTCCTGGCTTGCTGCTATCTGCTTCTTTCAATTATGTTTTTCTCTGCTCTTCTAGACAAAGAGTAATAAAGCTATAAATTGTGCATCCGCTAGGAGTATGGACATTTTGTCTCTGGACTGCTATTGGAACTGCCATAGACCACACACAAAGTCAAAGATAAGGATTTACAGTTATTTAACATCCTCCTTGTCCCCTAAATCACACTGATAAGAGAATTTAGTGATGACTATAGGTTATTCATCCTGTTGCCATTGATTTTCTTTTTTCCTCAAGCTGAAAGGCCCAGTGAAATGATTTTGTTGAGAATCCTATTTTCTTTGTGCTAAAGAGTGAATATTGAGCTATTTAGTTTCTTGTGCTGTGCTGCTGAATTTGCACTGAATTAATTTATTAAATAAATTAAGCTTATTCTTGTTTAATCTTTAACTACAGTCAGTAAACTTGACTCAAATGTGGCCAAGCTGAGGTAAATTACATCCCTGAAAACCTATTGGAGCCACTGTTTCACATGGAGGGCATCAATCTTCAAGAGTTTGTGATAGGCTACAATTATTAATAGGCCTTATTTTAATCTAAATAGAAATTATTTTTTTTAGGCCTCTCAAAACAAAGTTGTTGTCTTGAGTTGTTGGATGATGTTCATCTTAAAACCTAATTGGTATTGATATCAAATGCAGTAAATTATCTCCTTGTTAAAACATGTATTGTTTCACCAAAATCGGAGTACATGTCCCTTTAAGCGTATAATGTCCCAGTTTTTAACAAAGACATGTTTAGCTTAGCGGAAGTTAGTCACTCATTTCAGCATGAAAACACTTATGTCAGTGCCTCCGAGACGGCAAAGCTGCAGTCGTTCAAATTTAATGATTCAGTTGCTGCCAAGCTTCGAGTTCATGACCCTAGAGCTATGATAAATGTCAAGCGCAACAATGTCCTGCTAACTAGATATGCCACTGCCAACCAATCTTCTCGTTATTGACTAGAAATGCCGTAATGTGACTCTAAATGTTGCATTACAGTGTACTTATCTGTGAAGCCATGTGGGCCAGTTATTCATTTTTGTTCAGAGCATTGTGAGTTTCTACTTGAGATCACACGAGGCGTCAGGGCAGTTCTCTGCGTCAACGCCTTTTTAATCACAGAGAAAAAGCATTTATTCTTTAAATCAATTTTCACTTGGGGACATTGTATTTTTCTTACTACATGTGACCTTAGTAATATAAATACAAGATGGTGTGATTTCCCTACTTCACTTGAAGGATTCTGATGTCAGGGAGTCCATTGTGATAATCTAATTGTAAAGTGGAAAATCTGACAACTCAGGCTTGTTATGTCTCTTATTATGAATTTAACTGTTAAAAAGGTCATTCCCATATAAAAAGATTATCTCTGCTGGATCATCTAAATACTAATATGTAATCTTTAAATGTATTTCATATTCCATGTGGGTGTTACTAAAGTTGTATTCTGAGAGTTAATGGAAATCACAAAGTATTTTAGCACTTTAAATTTTGAATCTATTTTTTTTGTTAGAGATTTATTTTAAACAACACAGGTGAAATGGTCGTTTTGAAAAAGTGGGACACAATGAAGACAAATAGCTCCTTGCTATAAACTCAATTTAACAACTTGTTTTTCACCATAGAAAAGCAAATATCAAATCTGGATGACCTAGCTAATCTTTTAAATCAGAACTGTGTGAGTGTGGTTTGATTATATTTGGCTGATTTGATATCAGAGTAAGTCTTTGTCTTCCTGAACTTCAATAAATTATGTTCAGCACTCAAGCCTTGCTTGACCTCTGTGAGATTGCATCACACTGTTTCTACAAAAGAATAGATGATACAAACCAGCCTACATTATGTATAGATTTTTTTTTCGGAATCTTTGTCAGGTCAAAATATAATTATTTTTTGTATATTCCTGATGGAATATGATATTGACACAAATTGAAAAAGAAAGTAATGGCCTGCAGTGCTGTTTAATTTCTCCCCACTATGATATGCTATCCACATCCATTACTGTTTCCAAAACATCTCAACCTGTGCCAAATATATTAAAGAAAATATGCCCTAGTTTAAGGTAACTGTGGCCAGTTGTGATATTTCCCTTCATTGGTCAACTGTGGATTCAAAACACTGCAGATCCCTAAACCCCACATAAATACAGCCAAGTTGAAATTATGCTCAAATGTAAAACTCCCAATCAAACGAGACTGGAAAACTCTTTGGGGTGTCTTCTGAACTTTGCTGCTATCGTCAATCAAAGAAATTACCGTGCAAGTCGATACAGGACTGCTTCTTTAAGCATTTCTCCGGGAGGCATAAAAGTGTATTTATTGTCACCACGAGCAGGTATAAAGAAGGATTGGCAAACATGAGAATCAAGTTCCCTCCCGGGTGCCATCTAGCCTTGCTCAGCTGTGCTAAATCATAGATTGAAAGAACAACAGTCTGTAGTTTAGAAGTCCAGTGTGACGAAGCACCACCTTGGGTCTGTGTTTTACGTTCTTTTTATTGGAGTCGGTGTATTGTCCTCACATATGTTTTCAGCTCTGTAATGAACTTCATCTGTCTTCTTCTGCACATCAATGAAGTGCTCCAGTTTAAACTCAGTTTAGAACATATTGCACAACGCTAAGATTTAAGTGTTTCTGCACTTAAGCTGATATAGGATTGATTACCTTTATGAATATTTGAGTCATTTGGCTCATTACTAAGCTGAACTCTTTCATGTAATTGAAGAATGTCATGCAGCTACAAAACAAGGGGCTCTTAGAAGACCATATCTCAATGGGCTTTGAAAACAGCAATATGTGAAATATTGCCTCATTTATCCAGCACACACAGAACATTGATCCTCTATGGAGAAAATAGGTGGCAACTTAGCTTTTTAATAATTCATATGTACATGGAGGGGTAATACATTCACTTATAAGTAGAGAGACAGAATGTTATTTGAATGAATAAATCAAGACATGCACTGTGTACTTGTTTAAATGCCAGCATACTTTTAATACTTTCCAAAATCCTTTTAAAGACAAAGGTTATAACTGATCATTGCAAGCTACTGCCGTAAATATATTTTTTTTCACACATGCCACAATTGACTTTTTAAATCAAAACACATTAATGTAGATAATAACCATTTTGAATCCACATTAGTCACCTGTAATCTAGAAACATAGAGGGTAAAGTACTCAGCCGATTATTAAAAGAGAAATAAAAAGACAAAATAAATCCAGTCATTGAACGCTTGCAATTAATCATGTTGGCCACCGCTGGCTCCTTAACAGTTTTATTGAGTCATTTATGCTGGTTTCCCCGGTAATCTATTTATTCTGAATAATGCCTTCCTACACGCTCAGACTGCTGTGCTCAAGTGATACCACTATAAACTGCATACATTGCTATATGTATTTGTCCCCTGTTATTTCTCGATACAAAAACCTATAAAACAATTTTGTGTAATGGCTTGCAGCGGAAAAGCAACAATTGTACGTTATTCAGAGAAACTTTTAATGGAGTATCAAGCATGTTTTCAATTATTTTCTGAAAGGAATGACAATTTATTTTATAGTATTTGATTAGAACAGTTTTAATGCGATTTTAACTGCAAAGAACACATGTTTTTGAACAACTGTTTCATATTTTTACATTTTTCTACACAAAAAATGGAGCTGGAAAATGTACGCCAGGCAAATGCAGACAGCCCTAAAGTATTCCCTACGTTCAGCGGGAGCCATATTTGAGTCTAATGTCCACCTCAGACAAATGCATAGTTACTCATTCTGGAGAGACTTTTTTTCCCCTCAGCAGTTAGATGAAGCTCTTAATGCTACCTTGGCAGCTAAAACTTCCTTGCAGGCCTAAATGAGAAGGTATATATTACTATGATGAAAAATAATGTGTTGCAGTTTAAAGAACGTCCCCATTGCATAGTGCTTGTTTTAAATGCTACGCTACATGCCGTATTTCACGCATTCCTCTCCTGACTCAGGTTCACCAACAGGACAAATATAATCTGGATTTCTGACCAGAATGGTGGGTATAATCAACAGGAGTATTTGTAATTGAATAGAACAAAGAGTCAACAATGTTTTTTATCCAGTCAAGTTTTTTTTGGGTGTTTGGGCACCAATGGCCAGAAAGTCTGACTGAATATGAAACCCTCAGTTATATCCAAGACACCTGAAGTTAATAATAAACCTAATAAATTTAGTTTATCATTTACTTTTCATTGTATCATGACAAATCATGTACAATATGCAGTACAGTATACAATATGTAAAATAAAAGTTGACAGCGTAAGGCCCTCATTAACCAGAAATGATTTGTTCAGTCATAATTAGCCCAGTTAGTGTAAATTTAAGTTTCACTCAGCGCAGTTACATGTGCATGGAGGTTGAAGTACAGTCACTTGGTTGCGTTGACTCTTTTCCTTTATACAGTGTAGCTGCATAACAAAGAGGGGAATGCATATTCTGACCCAAATACAATGTTCAAAGGTGTAACATTTTGTTGCAAAATATGGGACATATTGCTGCTTCTCACTGTGTGTAGAATCATCGTGATTAAAAAATGGATGTAAACTCAATGCACACACGTTGTTAACTATTTGGATGGTACGCTCAGATTTGGCTAACAGCAAATTTTGTGTAATTCTTTGCCTTGTCTTGTGGGAACATGCGGAATGCTCAGATTTTGTCTCTGAAAAATCAGAGCAGCTGTACACAAGTCCTTGGAAGAGTAGGAGAAAAACACATCTATCAGGTCGTATGCTTTTTTTTGGGCAAAAAAACCCACTGGGATCTACAGCACCATGAAAACATTTTTAAAACTACACATGGTATTGATGCACATCAATTTCTGAGAGTGCCAGAGGTTTAGCAGACCCTTGCAGGATGTGCTGTTCAATTGTGCTGCAACACTTGCTCACACATAACCCTCGCAGAGGAATAAAGTTTACTTTTAAACCTGATACATTTTGGATACGAGTTTTCTCGAGTTATGAAGTTAAGAATCACTTTTTGGTATCTAAACTCAGCAAAATGTTTTTGTAAGAAAATAATATAAAATGTCCTTAGTGCAACACCTCTAAATGTTGAAAATGTAGGTGCATTTAAGCAATCTGTTAATGGACCTAAACAAACTTGACAGTCGAGGAATCCTGTCTAACACGAATAATTTTGAATGAATTGAAAACAATCTTCGGAGCAAAGGCAAATGACACAAAAATATTTATAATTTCATTTGAATTCTTTCCCTATTTTCTAAGTATCTTGTTAGATCGCTAGATTAGAATCTCAAGCATGTCAGTACTTTTAGCACTTGGTGCTTAGAGAAAAAAAACTTCACAGCTGTCACTCTGCAAGGCAAACACGAGTGGTCTGTTTCCGTTCAGCATTAGCGGACATGCGATTGTATATTTAGAAATGAATATTTGACTGTTCTCAGCGGTGTCCAGGGACTTTCTCACAAGGTCTTTACTGAGAGGCTGAAGCCTATCAAGTATCTTGCACAACACCAGTTCTACCACCTGACGACATGGTTCTGCAGGGAGTTAGTGCTGTCACAATAAATCAGTAACCGACAGGATACAGTATAATCATGCCAGTGTCCCGTTTCACTCAGTCTAAACGGAAGACTTGAGAAAGAACTGCTCTGCATGCTGAAAATACAATGCTATACCCACATTGGTTGATGGTTGACTGGAGAGGAATAATCCATGGGAGATAAAATACAAAGAGCTGTTGATGGTTTATATTGCAAGACCTTTACTGTACACACTGAAGTGCTGCGCTGCCAGTAGCTTTCTTAACTCGCATTCCTCCCTTGCTTTGATAGTAAGTTAAATACATGGAATGTGTTTGAGAGAAAATAAGCCTTGAAGGTCTGTTTTATATTTGAGCGTGTAGCTCCTTCATGTGAACCAAGGCGTTAAAGACGTGACAATGTTTGAAACCAGTGCTCTCTGTGACTGCACAATGTTTCTTCCCTTCATAAAGATGAATAATAATGTCTAATCTGCAGAAATGACCTAAACATTTAGAAATGTTTAGTAAATGTATTATGTAGTAAATTTAGTAAATGTGATTTTCTTATTTCCAACGTTGTTTAATCTGTGTCTGGAGCATTCGCTGTCTCTTCATGTTGCACGCACTCCTCTCACTCATTGTCTTTTGATGGGCCATAAAAGGCTCGGCTTGATGGATGATAACTCGAGGCTTCTCTCTTTGTTGTGGGATGTGACGACTGACTGCATGTGAGATGTGAGAAGAAGATGCAGTGTGAATGGGAGATGTCATTGATGTCTTATGCTGACACCTAGGCCCTAAGCATGAGCTTTGATCTCTGTGAATGACTGCTAAGCAAACACAAATAAAAGATTCCAGTGTTTTATAGTTTCCAGAGAGAAAGTTTAGCAGATTTCTTTTAACATTCTCTAAGACGTTCCTCTCTTATTGCCCATACATTTTTAGTATTCATAAAACCTAATTGGACCTTTCAAAGCGGAGCAATTTGGCCTCTACCTGTATGCAATACATGATTTATTAAGGACAAAAAAACGCTTATGCTGTTGCCTTCTGATCCAGCGTAATGCATATTGCATGTTCTGCAGGCCTTGGACCCCCTGCTGACCTCACATCTGTTCAGGCCCTTGCTATTTATTGTATTTTCGAAGGAAAATAAGACAGGTGTTTTCATCTGGAGAAAATGAAAAACAGATTGTGCATGTGGACCAAAAAATTATGTAACATGAGTCACAACATACTTTCAGCAAACGATAGAAATAAATGTTCTAACATCAGGGGCAGGTGGGGATATTTATGGGTTTCCCTGATGATAGCATGAAAACAAAAGTGTATAATTTTCTGCAGATTGCACAAAGAATCTGTTCTGAAAAAGGATTTCTGAGATAGGTATACAGCGTACGAGTTGCTGTTCTTAAAACAAAGGCCCATTTTCCACTATAAATAGCTCTGCAGAATATTGCACCCATTTGTTCCTGTAGTGTAGGTTTTTATGCCCAGCTGAGGCATTTTGTGTATCTTTGATGTTGTGTTAATCATCTGAGCATAATATGCTTCATGGCCTTTACATTATAGATTGCAAATGGAACCCTTTAAAGGTCTAATCATGCTGGTACTTAAGGATGTGAGCAAACATTTACCAGGGAGTACTGAAGCCATAAGCTGCACTCTTTATAAATTACAGCAATTAAGTATTTCTTGAAAGAATCCTTGGGGAGTTGGAGTTTGATCAAAGTAATTACAAGACAAATATGGAATGTTATGAGATATGATGATTACCTATTTGGCACTGAACAGGGGTTTGAGGATATTTCCCTTGAGAAAATGATTTAATCATTAAGGCATTAGTATCAAGGTTATATTATCCAATACAAAGTATGTGTTACATTCTTCTTATCACTTAATTTGCTTTGAACTGTGATAGAAAACAGTTATTCAGGTGAATCATTCCCATAGAAAAGTAAAGATTTATGATTGTGTGGCAGATTCTATATCGTGAACTATCGTGACTGCAGACATAAAGATGTAACCATGGAAAGTTTAAAAAAAAAAAAAAAAAAAAGATGAATAGAAAGAAATGTTTGAGGTGAAACCTTAAAGGTAAACTTCCCATTTGTTGCAGAAGACAACCAACCACGTACATTTTCAAATCTCTGCTGTCCTACTTGCAAACCTAAATTAGTATATAAGCTTTCAGCTTTATCCTTTTCACTTTATATGACCAGTTGCAACACACAATCACCAGCTTTATCATTTTAGTCGTCTGAATGACATTCAACTCTGTGTCATATCCTATTATTGTATAAAGAACTGAATTTTTGTACATTTGAACTGATCAAATATTGGAAAAAACACTTCGGCTCTTGCTGAGACTGTCTTTTTTTTGTTCATATTTTACTGGCGTTGACCAAAGAATTTTCCAAAGAATTATGTTTTGATTCATAAATTTACTACCCCAGACATTCTCATAATCTTCCATCAGTGTGTCCAGGCTGACATACTGGAACCGCTGCAGTATGAAAAGATTATTTCTCCTTTAAAGTTAAGCTCTTGTTTTTCTTTGGGGTTGACTTTTGTGGGTAAAGATCAAAGTTTAGAAATAAGAAACATAAGTAAAAAAGCCTGTTGAGTTTGAACTCGTGCTTACCTGTGTGGGTGTAATATAGACATAAACCACATCTCAATTCTCATGTCAGATGAATATGAGTAATATGCAACAGATCACAGCTTCAGGATAAAGCCCTATCTCAAGCTGCCCTTGAAGGATATCAAAAGCTCAGGATACCTTAGATTGACCCCTGTCATTTCCTTAAAAAACGTACATTCAATTTTTTTTGTCACAAAATTTATACTCTTGTCTTTCTCTCATATAAGCTCAGCTGTATGTTATACATGGCAATACTTGGCCAGCTGGTTTTCATTTCCTGTAAGTTCAAGATGGTTGGAAATTTAGAGGAAAAAAAGAGCCTTATTTGAACTAGGGACTAATGTAGTCAGGATGGAATCTGTCACTCAGTCTATTGCATGTTGATGACTAAAGGCAGTTTCAGCTGTAAGCAGTCCATGATTTATGAACACCAAGTGAGCTTTTGTAAGCAAAAGCCAGCTAGGAGTTCAGAGCAGCAACTGGACCCTTTTTTTCTGGGCTGTGGCGTGCCTGCATTTTCTTTCCATTCATGCCAAAGTATTTCGCACGGCAATTAACTCCATCCTCATTTGGGTCTGCAGTCCCACCGGGTTAGGAAAGTCATTTATCATCCTCAGGGCTCACAGCTCTGCAGCCCAGTCTCAGGTAGTTTTTATAAACAGTCATTGGCTTGGCTCTTTCCTTTTCACTAAATGAGGCACCCATACAGTATGTTTAAGGTTTTTCCATCAATCCTTTTGTCACATGCTTGGCTTTTTCGCTACAGGTGTGAAGGTAAAAGGGAAATGTCATTTCACTTGGCTCATTTGTCATATGCCAAGTACATAGTTATAGTGAATAGAGTGGTAACAGTGTGGCTCTTTGTTCAAAGTATAAACTAAAGATTATTGTATTCATGGCTAATGAGGGATACATATATACAGCCACACACACACACACACACCTACACATACAGATATATATATAAAAAAAAAAACTTAATGATAATGGCCAACATTTATCGAGTGTTTTAAAAGGAGACTTAAGGTTTGGCAGTTGTCTGCTCTAATGTTAGATGTAACCTTGTTAAATACACATTAAGAACCACTCATGCCGCTGATCTGCACCTTGAGGTCCATTGAAATGTGTTGGCTCAGGCACAAAAATTGATATAGTTTCCAAATGCCTGCAGGGTGTCATTAAAACACATATTTGAGGATCCAGAGCCCCAAACATATGCTGGATACATTTTTGTGTTCTTAACCAGGACGCCCTAACAGCCAAGGGAGAAAATAATTTAATTGCATGTGCATTTTCTCCTTCCCACATTCGTTCTTAAAAAGAGAGCTTGTCAGATTCTGAATCCATCAGTTTCGGAACTGTTATGTCGCAGTTTCTGTCGGTGCCGTGTCTTAATCAATCAGAATTACGGAATTGAATTTGGCCCTTTGGTTTTCCCCTCCTTAAGTGGAGTCACACAACAGAGCGGGCCCAGAGGTAACGGCCAGTGTCAGAGGGGACTAATTGTCAAGGTTATGACTCAGTGGATGATTGATGTGGGGCCAGGCTGTTTTTGTCAGCCTGTCAGGTGGCTGGAATGTTTAATGTTCTCATTATTGGTTGCTCTGTTGTGTATATTTCTCTGTCAGCGCCGCTGAGCCATCTGAACTGCCAGAGCACTTCAAAAGCCTGCAGGTCATCCGTCTTCCTCCTGCGCCCTGAATGTTCAGCCTCAGCTGAGTGCTGGTGATTTGTTATGACTTGAGAGCCAGCTGACAGACAGGTCTCCCATAAAAAAACATGCACCCATTTCCCTGTTGTTGTGCAGTGAAAGCATTGATGCTCTGTAATGTGTGTGTGTGTGGGGGGGGGGGGGGTGGGGTCCGAGTGCCACAGGAGGCTGGCACCTGACAGTTGTATCATCATCCTAATTTGCAGACATGGTGACATGAGGTATTTTGTCTTGCTCTTTCTCTTCTCCCCTCAATGTGGATTTTTGGGTCTGGTGTGTGTCTCTTACAGGTCACCATATGTTGGGGAACGCACAGGGGAAAATCTTGGTTTAGGGGGTGGGGAGCATGTTTTCAAACTCATCATTAGTCCAGAGCCCAGTATATGTCATGTGATGTCAGAGAGCATGATGGGAAGACTGCTGATGGCTGTAAAACCACTCGTGCAAGGAACGTGAAAGGTGAGAAGCTGAAGACAGGAGCAGGTAACACAAAAAAGAAATTTCAACTCTTTTCCCAGGCCCCTTATTAGATTGATTGTTTTCTGCTGGTCTAATTTTGGATCATACAAAAACAACCCATTTGTCTTCAAGAAAAATGATGTGCTACATGCTGCAGATGGATTTTCCTTTTCTTTTTTTAAAATGTGAGATTAAAGAGAAACTCTGCTCCTCAGCTCTAATTACGAGCTGTATATTACTCTGTCGATTCAACCAGATGGCAGATCTCGATTCTGCAGACCCTCTTGTATATTAATGAACAACGGTCTGTTATATTTGACTTGGGTAAATGAAATGTCCATCACCTGTAATGGCCTGCCAGATGGCATGTATTTTGCACAATTTTTGGCCTATTTGGCATTTTTCACATGCAACAGTATTAATAGAATATTTTTGCTTTAAATTTTCCTTCATTGCTGGTCTTTTTTCTTTTTTTTTACCAGGAAGAAAGCTTTCCAAGTTCTGTCCAGAGCTAATTTCGTCAGATAGGTCAAGGCAATAACTCCAGCACTAAACCTGTCATGCTGGTCGAAGCACATGAGTTCGATAGAAACTTGATTATGTCAGCCTGTGGACATGACTGCAAACACGGCAATACAGTACGTTAACAAACCTAATAATAAGATGCGAGGTCAGGATGGAGGGCATGGTCACACAGTTTTTGCATTTGATACATAAAGCATGCTTCTTGAGTAGTTCTGTATTTTTCTAGCTCTATAGAACCAGCGGAAATTTTCCTGGTGACTCAGATTTCCCCGAACATGGCTTCCTATTAAGAGTGTTTTAGGTCGAGTTTACTAAAGAAACTAATAGTCTTTGTCTCAGCATGTCTGAAGCGACCACTGGAAACTTAAAGATGCAAAAAAAACGCATTTGCCAGTCCAAGCCCACAGAAACTCTATCCATGAATATGCCAGGCCTAATTTCCGAACCAACAGTTGGGGCTTTTGGCTGTGTTTCCCAGACCGAGAGCACGAACAGCAAGGAAGCACAATACCAGTGTGTCATACATTTAAACGTGGTTAAATTAAAGGCTGTTTACCGTTCACAGAGGCCATTCATCTTACTCAGTGTTGGTCAAATTTGTCAGTAAGAGCTTCCACATGCCAAGATGAAGAGAGGAAAAAGTTGGGGTTATCAGAGGCGGGTTTGTATTGCGTGTCTTTGCAGTCAGCCTGTAGTTAATTAGCCACCTCCACACAATAAGGCCATAAGTCATTAATCACCCAAAACCATAGCACAAGCCGGCTTACTGTGAGGAAGACGTTTGAAGACAAAAAGTTTGCTGCCTATGACAGACTTCAAAATGGCCCCTGTCAGTGGTTTGTAAATTATAGGGCATGTCGAGTGCTGAAAGACAAGAGCCCGCTGTTTAACTCACTGTTGCTCTTTCCTTTGCTTTGTCAGTTGACAGACTCTCTTCAAAGGAAAATTTGCCTTTCGTCGGCTTTTCATTGGCTGCCATATGACTCAAAAAGACACAATTTACTTTGTGTATCTAGATTACTCACACCAAATTCACTACTTTAAGTCTCATTTCTTCCATTTTATGATGGTGCACTAATAGAAGAGGACAAGCTCCAAAGGTCAACAGCTCAGTAAAACCCAGCTTTAACTTTGTAGTCCGGCCGTTTACATTGCTTGTCAAAGGGAGGAAATGATAGTGATGATAAATATGGAGATTGTTTGGAGAAGCAAAAGCCTTTCTCCTGCAAAAACAAACCACCATGATTCTCTGGATGATTGAAGACGCACTTCTCAGCTGACTGAACATGCAAAAGGTCATCAGTTTTTCCTTTTGTGTCTATAAACAGAGATCCGCTTGCTTTTCCAGAGAATATAAGCAAAGGGGAAGGTTTATTTGAAGCAGCAAATGTTTGTGTAACTATGGGAAATCCCCTGATTGGATCATCAATATTGCTGACAAAAAAGGTGTTAAATTCATTATGTGGCTGCAACATTCATGACAAGTGTTTAAAAGCTGTTTGATGGATGGATTTCATGCAAATCCGCATCCATGACTTAGTGTTTTGAAGAGCTCCATCAATTCAGTGGGGCTGTAAAGACCATGGCTTTTCAACCACAACAAGCCATGGGCGTCTGCAACACATGGCCAGCAGCTGTGAAGAAATGACCACTTCTAAACACGAGCATGTGTCTGCAACGGGCTGCACTTTACTGATCTGTTCCCCTTCAGGTGGAGGACTGTATGTTTTGCTCACGTTGCAGTTCAAAGCAGAGCAGGCCGTGATTCAGCATGAGACAGAGTTTTCCATCTGGCTTCTGACATCACAGAAGGGGGTGCAGTGGCCATTTGAGGCACCGTTTACTGTGATAACCTCAAGACCCCCTCCAGTTAGGTTGAACTCAAGCTTTTGAAACGGTTAAAGTAGGTTTATTTAGGTTTAGTTCTTCTGTTTGTACTCTAAATTAATATCCAATACTACTGTTTCCTAATGCTGATGCAACATGGGACATAAAGGTTCAATTGAACTATTTCCCTTGTTCCAGGAGAATTCTTCCATTTCAAAAAGTTTCATACCAACACTGAACTGGAGAGCACCCGACTCTGAGAATACCGAGATTCCTGCTAGAATGATAACATATTTTAACACATATATATATATTTTAAGTGGCATCACAAAATGTTACTGTAACATTCCTATTTAGATATAATTTAAGTTCCCAGTCTATATTGAATTAGTATATGAAGACTGATTAAATCTAATTTACCATTTTACTTGAATCTTTTACCCAAGCATTTAATAAATGGTCGCTCAGACATTTTAACCCATTTTCTTAATATTCTTTTATATATGAAAATAAATATAATCAATCAACAACTGACAGTGATAGTATGAGCAGAACTACTGTTTCCTCAAGTCATGAGATACAGTAATGCATTTTGCATTATGCGTGCCTCAAATTCTAGACTGAGCTGAAGGTTATGTGAGCAACCTTCTGTCCTTTAGTGGGAGGTTTTGTAGTACTGTTTCTCTGTATGCTTGTCTTTGCAATTTTAATTTTAATTTTAATTTGTGAAATTTGTGATTACTGTGAACTATTATATCATTCCTTAATTTTGCTTAATTTTCTAATATTTTGATATTTTGCTGAGGTTTCTAAGTAAAAACACACTCCAGGACAAAATTTTTTGATGAAGGCTAGTTGAGCCATAGGAGCCCTGATTTTGTCCACAGACATCCATAAATGCAAAATACCTTGGATACTGTGAAATTGAATCCAGTGAATTTTTTTACTTTATACTTTGACTAGTTTATACTGTGGTGTCACAGATATATTTATCTTAAATAAATCATTTTAAGGTCTCTGTCCCACTTCTTCACAACATCTTAATATGATGTTTGAAAGTGAAAAAAGATGCATCACATGACCCACGCTGGCCTCGTGACCGACTGGTTTCAGTCATTAGGTTAGTATCTTTATTACCATCGACCACTGAGCCATGCTTTGGCCTTATCTGCATGAGGGATGAGTGGATTTGTTGAATATCTGACTGTTGTGATGAATTGCTACACTGTTGTCATGGTTTAAAGGATTTGTTTTTTAGGGACTGACTAAAACAGTTAAGATTATTTTTATTTGTGCTCTGTTCTTCAAGGCTTCATTTGAGCAGTCATAAAAGCTGTTAAGCATTTTACACATATCTCATTTTAGTATAGAGCTGCTCTGTCATATCAGTTCCTCTTTGTAACAATAGATTCATCAGTTATTTTGAGAAGATCCAGGGTTTTGATCTGTAAAATGTGTTTTGTCTATGAACACACACTGCACATGATATTTTCAAATAGTTTGCACCTCTAGTCACCAAAGGTTTAGCATGACATCTGCATGCTGACAGATGTCATGCATATCCAGGATATTTGTTGTTGCACATAAAAACAAACTGCTCTCTTAGTTTCTTTAGAAAACTAGTCTTAAAAGTTGGGCATTTGTTGGCTTTTGTAAATCTCTCCATCCCAGCAAAATAAAAAAAACAGAAATATGAAAAAGAGTTGGCTAAGAAACTGGTGTATATTGAATTCAAAGTGCCTCTTACAAACCCACAATAGCATTCAAAAATAGAAAACATTTCCCCAATATAAGAAATGAATAATTATTTAAAGTTTTTTTTTTCTTCTTTTCTTTCTTTCTTTTTTTAGTTTTGAGTCAGAAGTTTTTTAATCACCATGTGGAATGAACAGGGAACACAGAGCACCTGCAAGCAGTGTCTGTGTGAGCTTTAAACACACCAGGTAACGTGGTTTCATGACAACGTCAAAACAAATCAATGCCAGTTCTGAAGATCCTGACTGATTTTCCACATCCATCATGGCTTCAGAACACAGTGCAGCAGCTCGATCGGCCTTGTGGAGCAGAATTAAGATTTCTGAAATCAAAGACCATTGATCAAGGACACAGTAAAATCCATATTTGTGCTCATTCAAACCAGCTCAAATGGAGCAAAGAAATGCACAACCATCCCCGTGTAAATAACAATAATGGACATCGAGGCATTTGAAATGTATGTTATAATAATTGTTTATTTTACTCACGCTTGAAGCTATCGCAAATAAATACAGTGATCCCCACATGGATCCACTCCCTGCATGAAATACAATATAAAACTCAATGGGCTTTAATCTCCTTTATAAATGTATAATTCTTTGTCTCTATTGGTATCCTAAGGCCGAGGCCGTAGTCAGTCTTTGTCCATACAAGGCGTACGGGGAGTAATAAGGCCCGGTGGCTGCCGGCACTGGGACCGGAGCCCCGGGGGTGGGCAGTGGGCTCTTTGAATACGGGTGATAGCGGCTGCTGAGTCCGAGGGGGTGGTGAGGGCCCCTGAGGGCCAGCGTGCCGGGGCTGCCCGGGCTGCCGTTGGGGGGCATATGCATGTGGCAGGCCATGGCAGCCGCGGCAGCAGCGTTGGCGAGAGAGGTGGACCCCGGATAACCGGATATCAACTTCTCCGTGCCGGCGAAGGCCGTGTGAGTCCGCAAGTGGCCGAGGAGCTCTTCAGAGGAGGAAAATCTCTTATCGCAAGGTCCGTTCGCCGACACCCAGTTGCAGACGTGCGGCAGGGGGTCGTTGGGCAACATGAACCCGTAGGGGTACAGGGGGTGTCCGCTAAACGACGGGGCGGAGGTGGGCACCCCGTGTAAGTGGTGCGCCGGGTACATGAGTGGGTATCCGGACTTGAGCGCCGAGGCGGCGGCGGCGGCCGCGGCAGAGTCATGTGCGCAGTTGGCGCTGGAGGCGCCGGACAAATGGCTGGTGCAGTGGTAGCTCAAGCAGTACGGGTCTCGACACAGACTGGCAGACATCAGGGACGGGGGCGACGCCCCGGCCAGAGGGCTCGTCCCGGCCTTACTGCATGCCAGGGAACTGGCAAACTGCGCGCTCAAAAGTTGGCTGCTAGATTTGGTGGGGTCAAGGGTCATTCCGTGTGGCAGAAACGGCTGGGGGTAGCCGGCGTACGCCCCCGCTAAACTCCCCGGGTAAGAAATACCAGCGGATTGCAGCGGGAAAACCGTATGACCGGGTTTGTAGGGAGAGACGGGCGCCACCAGTCCGGAGCCGAGAACAGTGGAGGTGGAGGAAGTCACAGATATAGAATCTGACGTCCCACTTTTTGAAGCGGGTGAGTTTTCTTGGTGTTGGTTGCCGTCAGACGTAATTCCATTTATTCTTTGGCTACCACTGCCGTCTGTTGTGCTGCTTTTATTGCTGTCAGACTCCTTCTTTTCCTCCTTGTCCCCCGCCTTGCCCTCGGACGGCAGTGGAGACACGGAGGTGCAGGAGCTGGGGCTGCCTGTCCTGGGGGTGAACGGCTGGCAGGTGGCGCTAGTCACTCGAAAACTGCTTTTATCTCCATTGAGAGTGCCGCTCGAGTCCTTCTTCTCTGACGATTTCGAGTAAGGTTTGAAGCTGGATTTGTCGTCGGCTCCGATGTCGCTCATTTTCAACGGGCCAGATTTGGATTCCTTGTCACTAGATCCGTTTGAAGCAACAGAAGAAAGCTTGGAGGAGGACGGCGGGTCCGGTTTGCCGATCTGCGAGCATGTTTGTGCCAAAAGGGCCAGCGGACTCTTCTTGGCATCCAGCTGCGAAATGACAAAACAAAATGTTAAAAAAAATTCCCAAATACTCAGACATGCATATGAACTGCGACGATGTGGCAGATAACAACATGACCGTTCCGCGTATTTTACGCACTGCGCAGAAACTTGTCGAGCGATTAAACAAAACAACCCAAAAACTCGGCATCAAATGCACGCGCAAGTTGCAGTTTTACAAAGCATTAGAGTTAAGCTCGAACAGATGTCACAAGTGCAAAATGACCTTCAAAATATTAATATCAATTTGGCAAGTAGGGCGTAATGGATATGTAAACCGAGTCTAGTTCTTCAGTTTACTCTCATGAAGCGTATAAGAAAACGAACATGCCAGCAAAGCTTTAGTTTTAAAATGGCATTAAACTGTTTTTCCAAACAATATCTGCAACACTGGCTGAATTCCAAATTGCTGGACATCTCACCTCGATGGGACTGACAGGAGTGGACGGTAGAGGCTGAAGATACTCCGGGTGTAAAATGTGTCCTGCCCGGGCCGTGAGCATTTTCAAAATCTTTATGGGAAGACGACTGGCTTGGCGAGAAGGGTCTGTGGGAGAGACGGAGTTGCGGACAGATAGTTGGCTGGTCTTCACTGCTCCCTTCTCCCCCGAGAAGCCGCTCTCCCACGCTGGATTGGTGCTATTTCTCAGGACAGAGATTGTGGGCGATGTGATCATGACCCAATTCTCGTCGTAATGGTCGAAAAAGGCATGTGTACTACACAAGAATAACCAAGAACAAAAATTCGTCTAAAAGGTCGGAGCCTTGTTCCCGGAGAGAAAGAAACAAAGTAATATCCTTAAAACTGATGGGGAGTGTGTGAGCAGAATCCGCGTAGTGAACGGGCGCTCTGGAACATCTCCGTTGTGGCTCTCTCAGTGTGGCTGTAGGTCCGAGTGCGAACTCCCGTTTACGTGGGTCTTGTGCAGGAGAGCGATCACTCCGCCCTCTCTCCAGCGGCATCTAAATTTGTCCGTAGACCACTGCCTCCACAGCCCCCCAATCAAAAAGAGATCCCAGCGTGATGGAGGGTCGAAGTAATGTGACGTTTCCCCCTCGCGCTGGTGTCTGTTTCATATGTCACCCACTCTGAGAGCTTTTAATTTTGACATTTTATACGCGTCTGCGCCTAAGTGGCAGTTTGGCGCATGCGCTGTTTTCTAGTCTTTGGGGGGGTTTGGGTCGCCGGACCAGAATATCAGGCAGCTCCGTGCATGTTCTTAACAGGATTTCTTAGTTTTGCAGGAGCGTCGTGATTCAAGACAGATTTTGTTGGAAGTCTGGGTACCTCTGACCTACATCTGAACATTTACACCCCTTCAAGCTCTAAGCAACTTTAATCTTATTTTTGATACAGGAAAACAGAAGCTACGCTCCTCTCGGTACCCACGAGATATTTTCACAAATAGATCCGTGTGCGTATATCGATTTGACTCCAAAAAATGAGATATAAAAGTGTTTGGTGTCATACCCTCCAACACGCAGCTACCCATCCGTGTTTTTTAAACTTTCTTGTCTCAAGCACACAGCTGGCGTCCAGGTTTGGAAACTGACAGATGACAGGCAATCTGTCAGCCGTGCGCAGTTTGTCCTTTTTTTCTTTTCCTGGGCACATATCAGTCAGATTCGGGTCAAGTGAACCTATGAGAATTGGTAAGAAGAAGTGATGTTTCTCTGCCCTCACTCGTTCATCATTTAGTGGTTTCCCTGGTGTTAAAAAAAAATCCAAAACAGAACATTGTTTAACAGGCTTTTTTGGAGACTTCTTAATTTTCCACTTGCACAGGTTAAATAGCGACAATTTAAGTTTTATCTTTTATAAGTGGTAAATTAAACATATTTAACTGAACTTTTTTGCGATTCTGGCGAAAAGCTGACTCATTATATTCAAAGACCCAAGAAAAATCTCTCGCAGACGCCATTAATCATTAAAGCATCTCCTCATCGGAATAGACCCACTTATCTTATTACTCAATAGCCTATAAATGTCTTGCTGATCAGGCGAAAGTTAAACATATGCAAGTGTTTTTTGATTGATAACAGGGGTGCTGTTTTCGGCAACGGCTGTCAGGCTCTGACACAGCGCTTTGAGTTATTAGGGCAGAGAAGGGCGACCATAAATTTCGACCGTCAGGCAAAAACTCCTTTATTGTGGACGTGATGGATGACTCGCAGCAGCAGACACCAAATTCTCGGCTTTATCCTTAAATGGCTTTAGATTTTTTTTTCTTTTGCAGTGATTCATTACTTTTAAATGGAAAACGTGAATTCTACGGCTTGTATTTTACACAAAGACATGTTTATGAATTACTCAGTGGATGCACATACCTGCAGCGTTTACATAGGCTGCAGCTTTTGATTTCTGCATTTGTTGTTTACAAAAGAAAGAAAGCGTCTAACGGAAAGCAAGTTTTTGGTCAGGTTACAATAAGTGACACAATTTAGATAAAAAAAAGATGTGAGAACTCAAACGCAAATGTGACTAAATTGAGTAAAATTCTCTGGATTTCTGTTCAGCGCTTCATAGATATCTTTGTATTTTTTTCAAGAACTTCCAGTTGTGATCATTGTGTTACCATAAATAATTGTAGTGTACAAAGAAGGTTTCATGATTATTACAAACTCCATACTGCAGTCTTACAGGCCACGCTGTGTGTTACCAATGCTTTTTCACAGAAGAAATGTCAAAGAAGTGACAAGTCAGAATCTTTATGTAGTTTTTGAAAGGACAAAGGTATTTTGAATTTTCAAGAGTTTGGTTCAGATTTCATTTGAAGTCCTAATGGGATAATTTAGATATGAGAGTATTCCTTACCACCTTTTAGTCTTACTTTGATCATTTTTTGTGCTGAAACAAAACCTTATGTTTATTAGACAATTTTACAGTTTATCTTGAATTTATTATGAAGATGAAAATAATGTCATTAAAAACACCGTGTGGAACTGTATTTTGCATAGCTTGTGCTGTGTAAATCAGCTCTGAAGGCTGACCGTACAGTACCCTTTGAAAAAGGAAAATGCATGTCTCAGCACGTATTTTATGGAGCAGCAGCTACCCACACAGTGGAGTGTGACAATAATGTTATTGTGCACGCTTAAAGGTTTCGGTAATGGAAGATTGATACAAAGAGCCGGGGGAATGGGTCCAGTTTGTCCTGTTCTCCTATACTTGAACCTGTGCTTTAAAATCATCAACTGAAACTATCAGAAAGAAGGGCAGAACCTTAAGTGCAAAAACTCTTGTCATATAGTTTTCAAGAAATAATATGGACGATAACTGCTGCATTATAATGTCAAGCAAATGAAATAAGAAATTCCCGCGACATGACATGAAAATTCACCCCATGGCAGCCAGCACAGGGTGCGTCACGTCAGCAGCCAGACAGGCCGACTGGATCTGACAGGTAAAAAGGCGAGATGATGGTTAGAAGGTGTTATTGTTTCATGCCTCTTTCTTGACCTGTCAGTTCTGGGCACAGAGGCATGGATCGAGGACCTCCTTGTCACATGAAAACAGTCTTAAAAGGCCGTTATCCAGAATATAGTGATTGCTCCTGTTTAATTGATTTGCTTTGCACAGAGACCTGTCACATTAATAATGGTAAAGTACAGCTCTAGTGTGTCACCCACAGTGCTGCGTCTATCGGGAAATTAACAGCCTTAACTAACTGCTCTCTGTGAAAGAGGAACTAGAGGATGATATCAGTTGCTGCAATTTCATGCAGTTGATGAAAATAAAGTTATAAAGGGCCTCTGCTGATTCGCAGTGTGTGTGTTCAACTTTCTTCTCTCTCTCTCTATCCATATATATATATATATATATGTATGTTTATATGTATATATGTATGTGTATATATAATATATATGTAGGGAGAGTAGAACAAAGGGCATCAATGAAAAATGAAACTGAGTGAATAAAAGTTAGATTATGCTTCTCAGCTTTTCACAGGAGCTTTTGATGGGTTGCACTAGACATTAAGTCATTCTGATATTTCTATGACTGACTGACAGTTTGGAATTGCTCCCATCACCTTGATAGCATGGTAATGCACCTTGCACGCGTCTTTAAAGTGCAGGAAATTAGACTCCAAGCTGAGAGTCCCCTTTCAACCAAATATGACAAGAAAATAGACTGCTTTTCTTCCATGCCCATAGAGGGGGAGAAGGCCCATAGAAACCGGGAGAGAATAAGAGGTTATAGGCGAGTATGTCAGGAAGCATTACAGATATTATGTGTTCAAGACAGGACATTTCAGATACTTAGAAGTCATACCCATTCCCCTTGACTACACCTGAGATATTTTTCTCCCCCATCTGTGTCAAATAGTATAGCGCTGCCTTCATTTGCAAGAGCTCAACTCGGAGCTGACAGAGAACTTGCATTATCTCGCCGGAAGTCAGACGACAGGAGCTCAGTGTGGCGGTGAGAGTTAGAAAAGTTGAGGTGCTGCCAAGATTGTGGCAGTGAAGGGTCTTATTCACTTTGTCTTCTCAATTAGTTAAAGCTGGTCAGGAGTAGAAAGTAAAGCCTGTGGAGATGATGCGCTGTCGTCCACTTGCTGGCAAGTGGGTGAGGATCCTGGTGAGTTGTAGTCATGCTGTAGAGAAGAGTTAACTTCACCTAACCACTCTGTTTGCACAGAAACCGGTCGTTCAATTCAACCTGACAACTACCATTTTGCTGGTTCAGAACTTTGAGAAAACTTTAAGAGGCTCATGTTAGACCTCCTTTAATGTACCTGTCTATTTGCTTTAGGAGAGAAATCATTTCCACTTATGTTAAAGTCAGATCATGGCAGACTATTTATCCAGTTTGGTATCACAAATATGGTGATACATTTATGACTGTTTTTTTTTTTAAACAGATGTCATGATACACCTGCCATAATTCCCTTTTCTACATTGGGATCAAGGACATGCAAACACAATAAGTTATTCAATAAACTAAAATTAGATGCAGAAAATAGAATAAAAAGAATATTTTTAATATTTTAATATTTTAATATTTATATTATATCACAAATGAATTTATATTCACATTACATTACATTTACATTCATAGTATTGCACTAATTTGAGAAGAAATCACTGCAAAATCAATATTTGACACTCACCCAACACTAGGTGCTGATCCCTTACATTTGTCTAGATTTAATTTCTGGAGCTTAATTCTGGGTAAAAGTGCACATGTAGCATGTTATACTGCTGGAAGCACTGTACAGGTTGGGATGAATGTCTATGATGGGCAGATTATTCAGACTAAAGTAGGCCTAAAGAATGATCTTGTCACATTTCACAGGGAGGATTAGGGATACGCAGGAGGAGCGTTTCAGTCAGGAATTAGTGTCATGTGGTCGTCTGGAGACAAGCATGCAAGGTATTTGCGAAGACAGGCTTGGACACTTCCTGCTCCATTTGTCTACTTAGTTATCATCTACCAAGGTTAAAGGCTATTTCTCTGATGCTTGTGTTTTAAAAAAAAGTGAACTTTTTTTTTCCTCTTTTGTTCTTTTAGAAAAGTTGAAAAATGAGATCAGAACATCCTGTGATACGAACGAATGACATCTTGATATGTTGCCCATAGCAGCACCTGCTATATTTGCCTTTGCATTTTAGATGAAACTGAGTGTGGGTGTTTCAGGCTATCAGAACAGGCTATTACTAAGATGATTGAAAAGCGAGAGAGCATGCGGGCTGGGAAGACAAAGTAGAAGAAGCTTGACAAATGAAATCAAACTTCATAAGACCTGCCAGTTGTGTCAGTTGTTATCCATATCTCAAGTGCATTATGGTACTGCAACGCAGCATACTGCCTTCTCATCTGTCGACTCACATTCATCACATTCTCGACTGTTTCTTTTAAGTCACAAGTGTCAGTGCGAAGAGTCTTAATTGACAAGTGAGTGGCACAGACATGGATGGCAGCTTTTATTTTTGCGCCAAGAAGGGTTGTGGTGTTTTGATGAGCTATTATTGGCAGAAGCCAGTAGCAGATAGCAGCCTGGAAATGGGAAGTGACATCAGACAGAGAGGAGTTTGTCATTGTCTTCGGGCGAGTTCAGTCTTGCTCCAAGTTCGGGGACAGCCTGTTGAAATGCCACTCAAGAGATAGTCTTTTCCTTTGAGAAGACCATTTTGGGTTTATTTTTGTTCAATAATTTCAACATCTGCCATCTGGTTTTTGAAAAGCTGTCGAGGTTTCAGGGAGATTTTCTCCAGTAAATCAGAGTTGTAATGCAAAACAAAGAAAGCTAACATGAGCCTTCAGCCTGTAGATGCTACACATTCAAGAGCTTCCAGAGGTTGTTGTTTTGTTTCCTTACGGATTTTTTAAATTTATTTATTTTTCAAATCTCACTCGACAACTGACAGCAATATATACAGATAGGTATAATAAAAGATTCGTTTGAACCAGTGCCACTAATACTTGTCATGTGTTCACTACATATATATATGCCTTGTGGTTTTGCAACTCTGGAGAAACAGACATTATTGAGAGAGAAGGGTGAAAGAAAAATATGAGAATACATATAAAGTGTTATTGAATTTCAGTCTAAATTTTAGCTATGTCTTCTGTCTGGCAGTGAAACAAATATGTTCCCCATCAATCACATTTCTTTTTCATTCTATGAGCACTGTCGAACAGTTTTGGAGGCTGTAATTATAAAGACAAATGTGTTAAAATAGCCAAGGAATTCGAGGAACAGATTCCCCTCATCATAACCTATGCAACTACTACTCTTAATGCTATAACTTGCACCTGTAGAACATTTGGTTTTCATAACCAGCTTACAGTAAATCAATAAAGTGTCTGTATTGAGCTCAATAGAAGCACTTCGTTATCACTACGTTCTCTAATATTCACTCAGGCAGAGTTCAGTGTAAATAAATATCTCTCAGGGCAATGCATCATATTGCGCATTGATCATAAGCACAGGACCCTAGGCAACAATGCACAAAAGACAGATGGCTTCCTTATTTTCACTCATCCGAGGCTCTGTGCAGCCTTCATAGACAGAATCAGAATGTCTGCTGTAGTATTGCAGGCTTTATGAGACCATTACCGCTTTTTATTGTGTATCCCTCAACTAATGGCTTTTTATACTTCCTCTGATTTACGCCCTGTCAGCTTTGTTGCCGTCCATTAGAAAGGGAGTTTGACATCAAGCCAGTGCTTGAAGTGCCCACTGTTAAACATAAGGAAGTGTCTCGCACATAGACGCCAGGCCCCAAAAACCTCTGCTCTAAAGCATGTCTGTGGTTTTCTTGTTTGCCAGCTTATATTCACGTGATTGCCTTTTTCCTTCAAAGGTGCCTTTTATTAAGTTATTATGTGACATAATGTCACACGTCGACAGTCCGTAGTAGGAAAGTAGAAGTCTGTCAAATCTATTAACACCTCAAGTGTGAAGTCAGCTGCCGTAAACTGGATTTTATTGAAGTGTAATTATGGTGCATAAACTGGTATATAAACACACTAGTGAACGTTAGTTCACCATCAAGACTTTATTTTCAGTTTTGATTTTCTAATGTGTTTATAGGATTGGTGGTGTCCTTTTATTACAGAGTTGTGAGTCAGCCACACATAGTTTAGCATTACTGCTGCTGACATCAGTCATTCCTCCTTAAAGAGCCAATATTAAGTTGATTTATAGAGTACTGGTTTCACTTTGGGGAACTAAGTAGAGACATATTTTCATTAAAAAAAAACATTAACTCTTGTGTATATTGCTGTAGCATCTCTTGACTTTTCTGTCTTTAAGCCCCTCTGTCTCAAGGCCCCGTTTCTCCTGAAATTTGATGGAGAGACAACTTTAAAAAATGTCTTACTAAATAAGAGACTAGACAGGTATTACCCAAATGAAAGACACGATACAGTGGGAAAATAATGTAAGGTGTCTCAGGCATTGATAACATTACTTTAATGAGCACTTTCTAATTGCTTTTAAGGTTTGCCCTCGTAATGCAATTGTAAAACATCAAAGAGCTCTTACAAAAAATTGCAAATCAAAAACATTCTGTTATGATTTCAGCTGCAACCAGTGATATACATATACAAGTGATATATTTTGTATGAATTTGAACTCCGCTTTAATTTGACATTTTTGAAGATGAAATGATCAGAGATGGATTCAGGGCATTTCTAAAACTTTGGGGAAAAAAACACAAAGATCTTATACATAAATCAGAAATGTAGCTCTCATCACATTACCATTGCCTGCCAAAAGAAGTCCATGTACACCATGGGAAGGAATGTTTCATTTAAAGAGGATCTTAAATGGATCACTGTCCACGAAAACCACTTTCAGACTTTTATCTCTGTTGGCTCTCTTTTTACCTTTCATATTGGATAGTTTTATTTACAGACAAATTTGAAAGGCCACAACATTACAGAATAGGTCTTTTACCCCATAATCTGTCTTGATTCATCCATAAACTTTATTTGATTTTTTCATACACAAGCATCGTCCATGTGGGATCTGAGTTCAAATAATTTATGTGACATTTAACTTTCTTTGAGTGTTGTGACAAGCACACTTCGACTCGCGTCTCACAAAACACACATTGTTGCTATTGTGACATACGATGGGCAAGATTCACTTTAAAAAACCAGTGCTTTTGTACTGGTTCTATTTAACTGTTGTTCTCTGATTGTTAGGAGTGTATAATAGGCGCAGGCTGGAATAAGCCAGGTGATCCCTGATGGGGGTGGATCTGGTCCTGCCTCACCCAAAAATCAATTCTGGCCTTTGGTGTTGGCAAGGCAGCAGGGTAGGGGGCGAGGAGGGGGAACACATGTCTGACACCTTCTGACTTTTTCATGAGGAACCGTTTGAAGTTTTAAACCCCCATGGAGGATTCTTGGGGCGATGAATATAAAAAGGTGCGGCTTAAAGCTCAAGCGAATTATCATCATTGAAGTCCGTTAAGCAGTGTGATGAGAAAAGTTAAATAATATAAAATTTCTGTTTTGTAAAAATTCTTTAAAGTATTACTCTTTTCAAAGGTTAATGTATTCATAAATGACTTTTATGATCCTTCAGTAATAGTATGTGTTTTCTTTTATGATGGACATCCTTTCATTATAAGCTTCTCTTAAGTCGTCCTTGTCTCAAGTAGCTCTGTTCACGCGCTGTGCTGGGCACAAAGAAGAAGAGCATGACCTCAAAGCATCTTTTGTTACAGAGGCAGTGGAGGGTGGTGACTAGGATTCATGTGATGGGTTAAGGAGGTGTGCTAGGTACAGACTCCAGTTATGTGGACTGACTCAGATGTGCTGGTGGTCCTGTCTCACAATAGTTATTCTATTAGTGCTCACTGCATTTTTTTCTAACAAAATGTTTGCTCACCTCCAGTTCTGAAAATGTTCTTTAATCAGTTAAATTTTCCGATTCTCAATCTACTATTTTAGGATGGACTGAAAACTGTTTTTGTATCATTATTAATTACATTATTACAGAGTAAAATACAGCAGCCGTCTAGTTCAACTGAAAAGCAGCTTATGCATTAAATGGCTCAATTATCTATTGACTAAAATAACTTTTGCTTAAAATAAGATTTTTCTTCAAGCATCTTTAACACAAGATAACATTTCTGACATGCAGTTCTTATTGTAGTTTGCAATCTGTGCTTTCATCTTCAAACTGGAGGGGGATGTTGGTCAAACTGGTTCCAGGTGTCATCAATACAATGGTGATCTAGATCTAACAACTGCTCATGTATAAAGTTGTTTGTTTATGGTCAGTTATTCATTATTACTAAAAAGTAACATTTCTAAATGTGCAATATGCAATCTTGAGCTTTCAAGTATTTCTTAGCTTGGGTCAAGAAGATGAGATTATTTGACCTTTTCAAACTCCTCAGTTTAGGTGAAACTGACTTTTCCTCAGTGTGCATCCCCGTCCTGTAAGGTGTAAGGATGCAACAATGGTGTCAAAGTAATAGTGTCTATGCACTAACAGAATTTAACTTGCATGTGAGGGGGATGGTTTGGCACCCTTACATACCAGTGAAGAAACGAGATTTGCAATTTGAAAGTACACACAGCAATACTGCAACACTACGCAGTCTCTGTTATGTAGGTTTGATGGAGAAAAACGATAACAATTTGTATTTTCCTGAATTGTTTTACCATTTTTGAAAATCTAGTTTGTCATAATTTTCTGTATTCATAGAACATAAATGTCCTTGAAACGATCAATTTGATTTATTTGAAAGAACTTTTCTGAACTTTACAGTTACAGGCCTTATATACACTGAACAGCGTTTCAAACCCAAAGAAAGTGTCGTTTGCTGGCTTCCTGTAACAGATGCTGGTGCTCGTGTCAGGAAAGTGCTGTGTCCTGGATCTGGTGGCACAGCCATATAACTGCTGTATAAATAGATTGCTGTGACAGAGTCATTCATCTCGAGCCATGAACACATCAACATTAAAAGACAGCTCACTGAGACCCCTGTGCTTGTTAGTGTTAGAATTGGGCTATAATTACTTACTTTAGCATAACATGTTGTGTTGTGTTTAAGAATACTGTCAGAGTTAAATATATATATCATATATTATATATATGATAGATATATGAACATATAAAATTACTAGCGGCCCATAGTACTGATAAAGATAACTCTTTATGAGGACACAGGGACAAGTTTGTTATTTTTCATACAAATGTGGGGTGGTTTCCTACTTGATTGATAGCTTTACTGTGTTTGGTCAGTGTATTGGACAGTACAGACTGTTCAAGAATTCCTGTACAAACACAGATCTCAAGTAGTTGTGTGTTTGGGGGGTTTGGAATAGACAAACAAGGGATATTCTAGCTAGGGTGTTACAGAAGGGTGAATTAAACGAGTGACCAGACTGGGTTACCCTATATGTTTGAGCGTGCATGACCATTTAGTGGCTGTGTATAGAAGTTCCTCAAACAGGTCATCACTCGGGCACTGTGCCATTCACCCTTGCTGATAACACGTGTAATACTGTTCACGATGTCTCATAAAACTGTAGAAAAGTGGAAAGGTTGTAAGTCCGCTTCGTTGGGAGCGGTGCTGTTTGAAACCTTAGAAAAATGGTTAAAGAAAGTTCCACAGAAAGACGCACAGAAAAGTGTAGATAGATTTGTGGAATGGGCTAAAAACATGCAGCTGAAAGGGATGTTTGGTAAGTGGGATAGCACTCCTCCTAAACTCAGCGATTTTCCCAATATCTTGAGAATGGCCTCATCCATTTTAGAAGTAGCCACAGCCAAGCTAACCGAGGCAGGCCTGCTGCAGAAAGGGAGGATGAGTAAAGCGATAAAACAGGCTGAGAAGTTCTTGGCAGACTGTCACTGTTTTCTTGGAGAAGTTAAAATCTCAATGTGCTCATTGTCTTCTGAGCAAATCACCGAGCAGGCGCCAGTTACGACCTTGACTCCTCCTGAGACAGCTGTAGTAGCAGATAAAAAGACAGCAGAGAATTTTCCCACCACTCCTCCTTCCTATGCGGAGCTCCGTGAGATGTTGCGAGCACACGAACTTCGGGCTCCCCCCACCGAGTCACACACAGAAGCGAATACAACACCTTTTTCTTCTGTCCCTGAACATCAGCCCCCTTCCGTGATGGGACCTTTATTAGTAATAAAGAATGGGTTACTCCACACAGCACCACTAACAGGGGATTACATTTCCCAAAAGGAAGCTGAGCATTATCTAAAAGACACTGCTAAACAGATCACAATCCCTCCTGATATGACTGATAGTACAGCTACCCTAAGCTCAGGTGATAATCAACCTACTCCATCTGATCACTCACACAAAACAGAACAAACTTCCCTAATTACACGCTCTGAGGTTGGAAGCTCTGTGTCGGACGCTTTGGAATCACCAACGCAAAATAATAAAACAGACCACAGAAACTATGGTAACATTCACTCATGCTCTGATACACACAGACCTCATCATCAAATGCCATTGGTGTCTTCTATTACTGCTGGAGGCCGTTCCACTACCACTTACACACCATTTTCACTGCAGGATGCATCAATGATAAGAGACCAACTACCAAAAATAGATATGGGTGGGACTCCATGGATTAAGGCTTTTCTTAAGGTGTGTGCGGGGTCCGTTCCGGCCTTGGGTGACTTTAGGCGTGTTTTTGCGTCGTGTGCCTCCCTGGGCATGTTGAAGGAAATTGAACAGTTAAGTGGGACGGAGGTGGATGCAGATGAGGTTCCCCTTCACCACGTGGTTCATCAATTGTGGCCTGTAGTTAGAGAGCAGTATCCCATACAGATGACCTCTGCTGAGTTGAATCATGTTCCCCCTAACGAGGGAGAGAGGGGCCCAGCTTATCTGTTACGAATTAGGGAGATGTGGAAAGACAGAACGGGCGTTGATCCAGCAGAGAATACTACTGTTGCACGGCTTTTTAGAGGGGCTGTAGAAACCTCTGCTGTTCAGGCGTCTTTGAAGTCTGTTTTGGGACTAAGCAATTTATCGTATCCTGTGTGAGCTGACCATCTCACCCACTATATTGACAATGATTTGCAACAGCAGACAAAAGACAAAAAAGAAATGGCCATGCTTAACGCTCATGTAGCTAAAGCAAAGCTGAAGGAATTTAGGGACAGGGTGAATCTGGATAAAGCAGTTGCTAATCAGATGGCTCAGGATTTTTCTGCTCAACAATCGACTCCCCTTATGCAGATGATTCCCACACCTCTGTTATCATCTCCAGCCTTTTCTGTTTCCTCCCCTCACCACCAGCCTCTTTTTTGTTATCATCCACCCGAAGTTCAAGGCCACCCAACAGAGGCAGCGGCTATGTGAAAAAGCTCAGTTTAGGCCCAAACGAAAGCCCAGATTCTGAACACTTATTTCTTGAGTTTTTTGTAAATCTCACAATTAATCCCACGATTACCAGTTTATGATCTACATTGGAGCCAGGGTTTCTACACTCAATAAGTAACTCCCACTATCAGTGAAAACCATATATGTTGTTGGCATCTTGTAAATATCAGAAAAGTTGCCTCTGTTCAGACCAGCCCGATACACCTGGAATTCTCTCTAGTTTTATTGTTCGTTTTTGCTGTCACTGTTTTGTCTTGTTAACTGGTTGGACATTTTGTGTTCTTTAATTGTTTTCCTGTCTATGGCCCCCACTATGTTGATAGTTCTTTCCCTGATGGGTCGAATGCAGTTCATTTGCAAAAGGGGGAGAGTAGGAAAACTACAGACAGAAATTGATGTACATGGCTTCCTTAATCATTTGACCCTCTTTTATGATGGACACAACCACGATGAATTTCAGATCACTAACTATTTTTTATCGTTACAAGAAGAGAATCAAAAGAAAGTTTGCAACAATAAAATAACACTGTGATGAGTGTCTCTCAACAGGTTACAGCTTAACACAACATCAAAGCTCATGAGCGCACATCTCCTGTCGGAGCACCAGAGCTGGACTCGCTGAGGAAGAAAAAAAAGGAAGCTTGGTTTGTTCGCCCACAGGAGGAAAATAAGTAAATCAAGTTATTGAGGCTACAAGGAGAAGAGAAGTTTGACAGAAACCAAGACTAAACTACTGGATCCACAATGTGCACATTTGAAATTCTGCAGAAAGACCCATGACTGAGGTTCCGACTGACTAAAAAACCTCACTGTCAGTGACTAAGACTGGAAATTTTACCACCAATTGGACAGACCCCAACTGACAAAACAAAACAAAGCGCTTTTAAAATAACTCCATTCTGGAGACTAAATTTCAGTACCCAGGTACATGTATTTTAATAATTGATTTTTTATATATGTGTTGTCTTGTAAATACACTGTCTCTGTCTTCTTTTGGATGAATGAGTTGGTGTGTTTGTGTTTTCCAAACTGTTTGTGTGTTGAATTTAACTTTCAGGTGAAACAGAGCCACTGGTCCTCCTCTCTGAGCCCGGAGAGGAGGTGACTGAAGAACGCCATGGAGACTGCTGGGTTCATCCCTGAACCCCTGTATTCACACTGATTTTGCTAAGGTTACCACATACCCTCATATAGCCTACATACACGTAGAGACGTGATATTCATAGTGTTCTCCTTTTCACTTTTCTATATTATCGTTGCATTTTAAGATTTCAATCATTTATCCTTTCTCTGATTGTTGAGTTCATAAAGATTATGTTATCAGTTGAATCTATGGAGGTGGCACTGCTGGTAAACATGATATTTACTGCTGATGTAAAATGTTTTGCATTTATGAATTGGTTTTATTATGTCTTATTCATATTATCATGTATCTTTTTTGAGTATTATCATTTATCAGTTTTGAATTTATCATTTCTTGTTATACTACATATTGTCATTTTAATGTCAGGATTGGTCAGTTTATGAGTTCACATTTATACATCAGATTATGGTTTTTATTTTGGTTTTATCATTTATGCTAAGTATTGTCATATTGTCCATTTTAGCTTCATCTTAGAAAGTTATCAGCATAACTGTTTAGTTTTCCACATGCATGTGCAATGAAGACTGCTTGCTGCTTGTAATGCAATGAAGAACAGCTTTCACATACTGCTCACATATAGGGCCGCTATTGTTTAATTTTCCATTAGTGCAGACAAGTACTAGGTAAGACAAGACGGATTGCTCTACCCCACATCATGGCTTCTGAGGACTGCCTTGCTACTTGAGGGACACGTGGCCGTCTGTCTCCACGTGAACATCTGGCTGGAGGCCACGTCGTTCAGGGCAACGACTGCTGGACACGCCGTTGCCCCATGCATTAACATTTGATCTGTTTTGACCAGACTTGCCAACATTACAGGTGTGCCATCCACCTGACATCGCATGTCATCTGCATCCTGTTCTGAACCTCATCTGGACAGCAGCTGTCCCCACAACAGGCTGGTTAACAGGGTGCACAGTGTACAGCGCACAGGAGAAATTGTCACTGGACAACGCGCTGTTTCTTTCAGACAGTGAGAAGGCTCACATCACTGTTATGGTGGATGCAGTCAACAGGAGAACTAACTCCAGCACTGGTGTGCCTCGGGGATCATGGCGACCCCGGCGACCAGTCTGAAGGGGGCACCACAACTTCAGGCTCAGCTTCACCCCAGGACGACAGCGATGACAGAGATGTGGAGAACCACCGCGGCGCCTTTCAAGAGACTAATTAGTTCAGGAAAAGTGTGATCTATGGTTGGGAAAATACGGTACCTAAAAAGGGGGATACTGGATATCTCCTACCTGGTTATGTTTCAACACGTTGTATGGGCCGTCCACTGGTTGTTGACTCAATGAGGCTGATGCGGGGTGTTGTGACATAATACAGGACTGACATCCCCACTTCTTTTGGTTGACATAATAAAATCATGTCAAAAGGGGGACTGTTAGAATTGGGCTATAATTACTTACTTTAGCATAACATGCTATAACTTAATTCATGTAAATGACTGATTGTATTATTCCTTTTAGATTCATATTATTCCATTTATATTTCTACTTTTGGGTTAAACTCTCTGGCTGTGCCTCCTCATCCCCATCTCTCTGTTACAATAGATACACGTCTTCAAGGTCAACACACACACACACACACACACACACATTTTCTTATCACATTCCCACGAAACCTGCATGAACAAAGAGCCTCTGGCCTGATCATGACCAAACTAACTGGCCAATGATGCTCGGCTACGCCCAACCGTCTCCCCCTTTCGAGGCCCGGCCCAGAGGATAACTACCCATTGCATCCGGAAATCGAGGCTCTTGCCAACTGAGATCCTCCGGGAACTTTGTCTGTGAGAGCCCAGCGCTGATATACTTTGCTTGTGACCAATAAATGTCATATTTGTACTCTTGATCTACTCTGGTTTATTCTCAGGCTTCCAACTAAAGAACCGAATCTATCATAGGGTAAGATCAGCCGACCAGATGCCCATAATGTAAAGTTGTGAAGGGAAGATTAATTTAACTGTCATCCCTGCCTTTGACAGTAGTTATAAATCTGATTTAGCTGTTGAGTGAGGGCCTGGATGAGGGGCAGTTATACATTAAGATTTCAAAGAATGATATCAAGAGGACTACCTCATGACTTCTAGTCTGCCAGAAAGAGGTCAAAAGTTATTTTGTAATTTGGTCTGTTGTGATGTTTTGCCACTCTTCAGCTTATTGTGTCTTTGTGTTATTTTCAAAATGGCAGCAATCATGTGAGCTGCCCTGGACAAGCAGCGGGTACAGGGTGTCAAAGGAACTATTTAGTGGTGGATGGATGGGAACAGGCGATATGAGGTGGTCACATCCTGTGACCATCTGCACGGGAATCATGCTAGTTATTCAGATCACACACAGATGCTCAGGCATACCGTGATGCTATGCAGAAATTTGGAGGCGTGACAAAATGGTTAATGGCACAGTTCACGGAATGTCAACCAGATTCTGACATTACCACAGTGGATGTGTCTCTTTTTTGCCAATTATTTCTCTTTTCAAGTGTTTTGCTTCTTGTGAAATTAACTCCATCCTTCTCAGAACTTCATTTTTTAAAAATGAAGTCACAGTTTCGTTTTTTTTTTTCCTGCATTTCTTCATCCCTCTCAGTTTGTCTGACTTTAAGCCCTCCACAGCTATACGTTCTGGCGGTGTCGACATTTTGCTGTGATGGGGACATGTGCATCCTTTCTTCTTTTTAAACCTCTCAGAGGGTTAAGGAAACTCAGACATCTGCTGATTCTGAATTTGCTCCATGAATCACGCCCTTCTTTAAGATGCTTAAGGTGGGGATGTAGTGTCATACCACATTAAACAGCTAAATGACCTGATCACAGCGATCTGTAGGTGTAGTGAGTGTGGGAGGATCTCTTCCTTTGAAGCCTGTTTCTTTTTAAAATGTCTGTGTATCTTTCACTGAGATGAAACCACATTCTTTGTATTTCAAACAAGATGGTTTTATCACAGGAACAAAGACCCAGAAGAGCTGCAAGGGAGTTTCTTGTACATGCTGATGTCAAAGGAAAGAAGTCTTAATACATGCAGCTGTCTATTCTGCAAAAGCTTGTAATTTAGTTTTCCTGTAGAAAGTTTACTTAGATGGTTATTTCAATGCTTTAGACTTGCAGTAAATTACCCATACACATTTCATGGTAGATTACCACACTTGTATAACAACAATTAAAAGAAAGAGTGTTTGCCTCAAGGACTTTGCTTTAGCACAGTTTGGCAGTACTCATTCTTTATTTACACTAATTCCTCCTTTACTACATTATTGTCAACACAAATTATCATCACTGAAGTATTGTTTTGTTTTTCTAAGGTGTTTTCCTAGTAAGTTTACATTTGTACACTATAATACACACAATATGTACTTAGAAATAATTCTGATAATAAATATTTAAACTTTTTTGTCATTGATATATGGAGCACTATTGCCTTAACTTACAATATAAAAATAGAAATATTTCTATTTGTTACATGGAATATGGTCATGTTTGGGTATGTTTCTGTGTCAGTTTTGTATTGAGCCATTCTTCACAGTAACAGTTGTTTGGCAGATACCAAGTCACATCTTAGCTTGTACAAACAGTTTCAACAGGAGACACTGCAGTTCAGCACAAAAAACGTCAACAATGTTAGGAAAAGTATTTGTATCAATCCAATTGTTAACAGATACAGTCATGGACAGCTCACTGTTACTACCAGTTTTCCTGAAATAAATACTATCACCAGAAAATTGTACTTTTTCTAACCCTTAGGTTTTAGTGAAGCTACGTCAGTGTAGTTGTGACTTTTGAATAAATCTAAAATGCTATAAAATTAAAAGGAAACTCACACCCTGTTCTACATTCTTGTAGCTTATACACAGTGTAGCCAAAATGTGAAATAATTACGATTTTTGCAATTTTAAATCTATGAAATTTTGTTTGATTTTATTATACTTCTCCACTGCATGTTTAAAAAGACTTTTTGATTTGCAATACTAATCTGCCATTAGCCAATGCCGATTAAGCTTTTGAAGCTATAATAAAAAGAATACCTTGCACAAAAATCCAAACAAAAAAACAAACGTTAATGAGACATTTAAAAAAATGTGGTGTCTGTACTTCTATTCGAGATGCATCTTGTTTAAAAACCACTGGTCTATTTACAATAGCCACTCATGTTTCATCCTAAGTTCCACTGACAGACTTATTCTTAATCAGGAAGATTTCAGTGGTCACCTGTTCCCAGTAAATATCCATACATTGCAGGACAAAGAAAGTCATAACATACTGCTGACTTAAGGGACCCTAATTACATTAATGATGGCGTCAATTACTCTGCCGGTGCGGTTTGGCTTCCCTGGTGCATTTTTCCCAGGACCGTGGCATGGAGGACAGCAAGAATTTTGACATGTCAGGGTGTGCAGGGCCAGAAGCAGGATTAATGGCCGCCTGCCTGCATCCAAGGTCCTGCGGCAGTAATTGCAAGCAGAATCTGACTCTATGATCTCAGCAGAGGTATGCAACATGCCAAAACAGCCTGCCTTTGACAGATTGCCTTCCTGCAGTAATAACTTAAGCACGTTCGTTCTCTCAAATTAGATGTTGTATGCCTCCCACACCACAAAACAGGAGCAGCGACTTTCCACAGCCCCTTAATATATCTTTTTGTATGCATTTCCCCTACTTTGATAGATGTGAGTTTAAATTCATTTTGAGTCCATGAAACATACCTTTTTTGTGTGGACTAGCATGTCATGATTTAAAATGAGAGATATAACATTAATAATAATAGTAATAAAATAAAAACAATATATTTTTTGTTGAGGTGTGCACATTCTAAAATAGTGTTTCAGAATCTGTCTACAAAAGTCTTCAGGGTGTTTAGTTCTTTAAACTGCTCTGCTGTGTTAGCCTACAGGCATGTGCAGGAAGAAATCCCTCTGTGGTTCTCTGCTTCATTCTCTCAGTTGATAGTTTGTGTCCAGCCTCAGGACAGAGGGACTCCTATGTGCTGCTCTGTGGTGGGTTGTGTTCTCTGGAGCAGTTAAAAGCCTGGCAGCTCCACCCCATAACTGTCCAAACATAGTCGACTCTAGGCATCCACATCAAACGGGGCTCTCTGCGAAGCCCATTGGAAAGTTAACCACAGGGTTCTGAGCTTATTTATTTATTTTCCACATATAAAAGTGTGTCTGGCTTCAAATTCTGTAGAATATTTTGGAGGGGAAGGCAAAACTCTCTCATTAGTGTCTGTAATTGACGGGACAAAGCTGCATTTGAAGAGTGATTTTGACACTGCACCCGGTTCTACTCGGCTCTACTGGATCAAGTGAAAAGCAAAATCCAGAGAGAGTAACCAGAAAAGACAAGTTAATGAAAGATTCTTTCAGTCTGCTCCTCAGCAGTGCACACAACGGACATGTCAGAGCGAAATGAACTTTCCCAACCATGTGTGTTTTACAGCGCATGCTCTGGAATCACTAATTCATCCTGCCTTGTGATCCTTTGACACTGATGTTCGAGAGTTGATGCTATGTCAAAATGTAAATAAACTCTAGAGGGGCTTTGGCTCAGTGTGGGATGAAATTTATAGTTTTGGCATTTACTCTGCAGTCATCATTCATCCCCCTGTCGAGAGCAGAGGCCTTGATCAGCAGAGCCTCTGTTGGCCCTTAGATGACCTGCAGCCTATCTGACCAGCTGTGGTTCAGATGGTTCAGTCTCAGATGTTCACATTTCTGTAATAACTGAGTCTATTAACCCCTTCTCTGCAGGGACAAGTGTGTTTTCTTTCAGTGTTATCCAGAAATGCTTTGACATTTTAGAGTCAATTGTAAATGAAATGTTGCATACAACTGCTGTTTCATCACCACAACTACATGCTAGGTGTGGACCCAAGACATTGGGGGTCTTTGTAAAAATAGTGTCACCGTCATGAACCACATAGAAACATCACCTTGAGAATATTTAAAGCTGCCTGTATTCTTCATATGACCCAGTACTAAATAGTTTTAAATATGTGTCTGAACATTCTCAACATCACAGAAAAAAAATCCACACTACCTGATGACACCACAGGTAAGTGTAACTTTTCTAAGATTTGGTTTAACCTTTGAAGTTGGAAGTCAAATGGCCTCACGCTGTCGCCTAGATTAATGAATTTAGTTGCTTCTTGAGAATCCATGTCAAATATCAGGCTTGGTAATAGCCAAATCAAACTAAAATAATGAAAGGTTGACCTTCAGGGAAAGTGCCACTTGTTTTAAATTGCTCTATTAAGGGCAGCCATCATAACTGTCAGGCCTGCATCAGCACGTGGCTGCTTACATTTTGTGCTTTGGGTTTGTGTGGATGTAACCTCAGTATAATAAACACATGCAGTTCTCCACAACCCCATGAAATGAATGACTGTTTGATGACTGCCTGCCATAACACACGAGTGACTGACAATAGGAAAGCCAGATATTTCCTCACTTCAGCAGAGAGAACAAAGCTTCTTACTGTTTCCCCCCCTTTTAACAGGTGAGTGCTCCAGCTATTAATTTGTGCAGGGCCACCTGCTTTAATTGGTCTTAATCTGGAATGAGTGGCTTTGATCTCTCTGACAGTTTGACTGCATTAGCACGAGTGCAGAGGCTAATCCTTTGCGAAGCTTGTTCTTTTTTCGCAGCCAGAGGCCTGTCCGATGATAATATGTCAGCTGAGGGATAAGCCTTCATCAAACAACCAGGTCTAAGCTTCTAGAAAATGGGGGTTACAGGGCCACCATCATGCTGTGTTTCAAACAAAGATAAAGATGCTAGCCAACTCTGGATACCAGCTGGAAACCTGAAGAGGGTCCTTTTTCTGACTTTTACTGTTTGCATCCTTTACTTCAACTTGTTTTTGTGTTTGTGTCTAATATGACCTATGACCTCACACTTTGTAAACTGTGATTAACGTTATTACAGGGTCCTCTAACCTCTAGCAATGCCTTGGTATTACAATGCATTCTTTATTTCCATGATCCAACCACTAATCATACACACACTGCATTCATGATCCACATGTCCAAACAGTGGCTTTATCTGCTATCTGTGGGTGATTTTATTAGGAAGTAACAAGCATATGAAGTGTTTGTCCTGAACTTGAACTGAACTTCCATGAATTATGATAACCATCTCAGAGTCAACAATATCTGCTTTCAGCAGAGGAATAGAGAGATAGTGTTTGAAATGAAGAAAACAGCAGCAATTTTGCTTACCCAGTGATTATATCACACATCATGGTGGATTTTACTGGCATACTCTGACTTCAGCAGGTCTTTTTTTGTTTTGGGATGTAGGAAGATTAAACAAGGATTAGCTTTTTACAGACTTGGATTTAAAAATACATGAAAATCCAAAGAAGACGGTTTGAAAGAAATGGTCTACAAAGGGCATTGTCGAATTGAGTTGTTGTTTTGGGCATTTGGGGAAGAACAGACACATATTTGGTCTCTTTATTGTTGGCTGAGAATAGATTGTTTCGGATTTGTGTTTAAACAAAATGCTTAGATGAGGAAGTTGAAAACAAAACAGATTTTTTCTATGCTCTCTCAAATTGCCCATTGGAGCAGAGTAAGAACAAATGTATGTGCATATGTTTGTGTTTGTATGTTACACACAGAAAGTAGTATCAAGACCTTTTAACTAAGAAAGAAAAGAGACATATTCTTAAAGACATTTTCTATCCCCTTTAATTCTCTCCAAGTATTTTGGAACGAGTAGCAATTATTTTTTCCCTCTGTACTTTATAATTCTGTGACAATTCTGATACAGAGTTATCTGCTTAGGGTGTGGACAACACTAATAGAGATAATTCAACAAGACTGGTAGAAAACAAAACTTCAAATGTATTTTAAAGTAGCATATTTCAATTTTTATCATCAACTTTGATAATTGGCATTTGTAACTGCCACATTAAGTACTTACTGACTTGAATATACATTTTCTAAATTCTTGTATTACCGTATATTTGACTTGAATTTTTGGCTATGTCTTTGATGGGTCCTTTAGAAAATTGCTAAAATATTCAGTGTGAAAGGGACACCATTAGAAGTTGACTCGCCACTCGTGGGCACAAGGTAAAGATTAATCAACTGTTATGTGTACTATCACCAGCTGGCAGCACTGGCCTCTAAGCTAGTGGGTAGGTCCACAGAGGGGCCTGTGGCACAGCTGAGTTTGTCTTGTAAAAGTGCAGCTGTCCAAGACATGACAGCTACAGCATTAGCAGGGCCATTAAGAGGTGTAGAACATTTCCAGGGAAACCATTTGAAAAATGACAACCTCCGGCTCTGCTGAGATATTAATTATACACAGCACCCATGGAAAATGGGCAAAAACAGTTGGAAACACAAAGGATGGCTTGTTTTCTCAAAAGATGCCTTGTTAGTCAATTCAATAAAGAAAGGGCACAGGGAAGAAGTTTGGAAAGCTCTAAATTCTCACCACTATCGAGTTTAAAACCCGGATGAGTGAAGTAATGACTAATATTTGACGCCTTGCTCTCCAAGACTAAACAGCGATGCAGTGTGTTGATTCCTGTTAAAGATTAAGGCAGTATATTTAAATAGTTTTCCTATCAACAGAAATGTAGCAGCAGAAAGTTGTTAGACATAGCTGTCTGACGGTGTTGTCTTGCAATATGAGATTTTTCAAAACAAGGATGGAAGAGCTTACTTATTAAAACTAAACAGTAGTTGATTGGAAGAGAAAAAGTCCAGTACAGTTTGTGAGAATCTTTATGTTTGTTGGTGTGGTTGATAAATTAAACAAATTTTAATAGTTTAGATTTGTTTCATCTTCCACTTCTAATTCGCTTTGTTATCAGCCACCTTTTGTAGTAGACTGTAATGTCAGTAAGTAGCACTTTTTGGTTAGGATTAGAATGAAATTATGATGATGGTTCAGAGACCCTCAGTCTTTATAATGGAAAGCTAAGTTTTTCAGTTGTTGCCTAGTTGACAAATTCTGCTTGTAGAATAGACCCCAAAGGTGTCTCCATCTTTTGTTGTGTGACTGGTTCGAAAATAGTTTTCAGGGGATACAAGTTCTTTTTTAGGTGGTTTTACTTGAGTAAATGACTTTTGACAGTTTGCAGACAACAAATTTCAGTTTGAAGATTTTTTTTGCAATTTTGCTAATAAAGACAGAAGTGGAAGCCAGAGCATGTATGATCCTATTTTCTTCAGAACAGAATAAGGTATAAGCATAGTTCT
The DNA here is from genome assembly GCA_907169785.1 of Menidia menidia. Lineage (NCBI taxonomy): Eukaryota > Metazoa > Chordata > Actinopteri > Atheriniformes > Atherinopsidae > Menidia > Menidia menidia. The sequence continues at coordinate 5,547,444 of CAJRST010010001.1, read as the reverse complement.
TTCATCAAAGGAAAATTATGAAACGGTTTACGTATGGTGTATTTTCATCCCTTTATGTAGAGGGCAGTTTCATAATGAGTAAAGCTGCCTGTAGAATTAATTGGGGATTAATTTGCAATGTTTTCAATAAGTTGAAGGCGTTAACTTGGATCCAACAAGGTGCCTCTTAATTAAAACCGCAAGTCCCCAAGAGTGTTATAATTCCCATAAGAATGTAGTGCAGTAATTGGTCATAACTAAATCCTAAGTAGAGCTGATTACAGTGATGGCAGTGAGTCTGGTCCGAGCAGTTTAAACCCTAAAATTATTGCATGTATGTGAGCCATTTTCTATCTTCTACTCGAGGGAATGAGAGGAACTGATGATGGCCACATAACATCTATTCACAGAGCCCCATAAATAAAGAACTGCCCCTGAGTGCAAACTATGTTTATTATAGCTGCCTGAACCTCCATGCCAGCCCTTGGAGTTACTTATGCAGATAAATGCAGCACCATTCATCATTACTGCTATTCATAAATAGCCAATAACTCATCTCGCTCCATATGGAAGATTAGACCTTGGAAATGTGACTTAAGCACAGGAAGCATTCCGTTCATGGAAAACATGAATGATCACACACACAGTCATCTCCCCTTTCCTCATATCTTATTCTACATGCCATTTTCTTGCTTATAGTGATAATATAAAAGGCTCGTAAAGAATCGCACAAGAAGCTTCTTGGTGGTGTGCTGACTGGGAGTGGATGAGGTGGGACTTATTTTAAAAATTTGTTTTATTTTTTTCTTGCTGTAGTGTGCTGGTTTGCAGGGAGGAGGCCACAGAGGTGCATAGACTGATGAGAAGGGATGATGTATGTTGCGCCTGTGTCCCAGCTCTCTTCTGGCCCATTGTCATTAATCACGGCCATTAGGCTCCCCCTCTGCTGCTCATGTTGTCTGCACCGAGCCATCACAGCCTTCCTTTTGTCTCATACCCATAAAGGGAAAGGCCATATACTTTCACCTCACCTCCCACTGCAGAGATAGAGGGTTGCTAAAAAGGGTGCTGTAGTGTATTCTTGGGATTTAAAGTTCTAATTTATCTCATCATGGTATTCTTCTCTGCCACATGGGTTCATTTCTAAAGTTTTAATATTCTGCAAATTTCTTTACCCACACCTGTGGTGAGATTTACGGTTTAATCTTCAAAACGAGTGGAACTGTTTTTAATCTAAGCACTCCCATTATCATCCTGTTGTCACTGTGAGCTAATCAGCAGTCAGAGAGGCTCTCTTCTCTCCAGCAGTCTTCACATCGTTAAGCCCCACCGTCCTCCATGTCATCCAACCCAAGAGGTCTGATATGATAATATGTGTGAACTGAAATGTGAAAGCAATTCATATCACTTTCCAAGGGCTTTGAATGTTTGATTTGCATAACTAGGGAAAATGATATTAGATGGGCATATTGATTTAATTTCATCCTAGAGCACTGTTAATTATGGTATCATAAAAGTGTCATCTCTTTATTATCAGGTTCTCAATGGGAGCTGATAGCGGGTGTAGGCAAAGTACTTGCACTGCAATGGAAAGGCTATCATCATGATTGAGCATAATTCTACATTATGAGTCTAGGTCATGATGTGGCACATATATTTTATTATTATCTTTAGATCAAACTTCTATGACTTTAAAGGATTAAAAGGATCCAATCTTCCATTTTTGATATTACATGAATATCTTTTATCTTTTGATTGCCTTGGAATGTTTTACATCTGCTTCACTTTTCATTACACTCATCTCTATCCTTTTCCCAATTAATAGTGCATGTGTTAAACTTTACAGGGCTAAAACCTGTCTGCCAGATGAACCTTTGTGTGTTTTTCATCGCATAAAAACTGTGTTCATCCTGGGAGCAGAGGAACAGAAGATGCAGATGTATTCTCTTCACCTTTACTTCCAGCTGAATTCAGATCTTTACAAATGGATTTTCCGAGTGCAATTTATCTAAATGAGCAGTGATCATTATACTAGATCTACCCCATCCTTAATGTTCAAGCGCTATTGAGCAGATATCTTTTTAACCACAGCAAATAGGTGGTCTGGGCTGAAGGAAGGCAGAGTACATTCATTACTTCTCGAACCACCTTTTTCTCCTCAGGAACACAAAGCCGTGCATAATGTGCAATCTGATAAGTGTTCTCTTGTGCACGCCAGAATTCCCCCACCCCCCTCATTGTCCCATACATCACTGGCCGGCTCAGCTGTGCTTTGCGAGGGGGGAACTCTGGGATTGGTGTGGCTGAAGTTGATGAATAGGCCTGCAAGGGTGAGAAACTCGAGGGCCAAGCTGTAGGTCCATCCCCATGGCATGTGATGCTGATTGGCTTTGTCCTGTGCGGCCGCTCTCTAGAAGCGGACATTAAGATTAAGTGATGCTGTCGTGTTGGGGAGCAGTGCACTGCATCATCCTGGGGAAGAGACAGCTGCGGTGGTTAATCCTTCATCACCAAGGGAGCGCTGCCAGAGCATAGATATACAGCCAAAGATAACCCTCCATAACTTCTGCTAAAGATCAGAAACTTTGAGTTTGTATTCATCTGTCCTCAATCCTCACTTATAAATGAGAAATGCACATTGAGAATGCTGCAGACAGTGGAAAAGAAATGAAACAAATGACATCAAGATGAGGTGAATGTTTTCGTGAGAGGTGATCCTTCTCTAACTAACAACAAGTGAAAACTGGTGACCATACAGCTCCTGTGAATGGAAGGAGCAGAAACAAGGGCGAACAAACAGAAGCCCATTTACACAGCTTCTGCAATCACGCTCTTGTCAGATGCTAACGGACAGGAGTGTACTTTATCACACACACTACGTTGTGGGTATTCCCAGTAGATTGAAAATCTAGTTTAAACAGACAAAAAAACACTCAGAGCAGAGCTAAAGTGTTCCTGTATTTATGTGTCTGCACGTGGTGTCAGCATATTTTAGATTGCTGGCTTTGCATGTTTGTTGTTGGTTTGATGCAGCTGTCATGATATGATGGATGAATATCATAATGTAAAGAGTAAAAGGAGAGGTCTGAGCTCCAGGAGAAAGCCTACATGTTTTTCTGTCCAAGTTGACCTGAAAAAGCTTTAGAACAGGATCCATCTCTTTCAATCCATCTTACCTTCTCTACTCCCCGAAACCAGCCTGCTTGAACTCTCCCATTTTCATACGTCTCGTATTCCCACTTTTCTGAATATGGTAATTTCCTCTAGAAAGTCTCTGTGATCCTTTGGGATGATATATTTGGTATGGCAGAAGCATACCTGCAGAGAGCACTTGTGACAGTGACATATTAGTTACAGTGTCTCTTGGAATCTGATAACTTCAAATTTGCCACCTTGTTAAGTTTTGATTTATGTGATACCATTTCACTAAAGTAATTGGCCTGGCCTGTTGTAGAAAATAATCAGCCTTACCGCAGAACAAATGCTGGGCCATGCTAATGAGGCAGCCCATGAGCTGAACTAAAGCTGCCGACTGACAGTTATTAATGATTGTTATGATATCCAGACGAGTCGAGGCCGGACGGAGCTGAGTGGAAAAAAAATGTGACATTTAAGAAAATACAGCATATTGGGAAGTACTAATGAAGTAATATACTGCTCGGAAAACGATCATGTGCATTGTCAAGCAATGTGTAATTACCCAGCAGCCACCCTGGCTGGCTGTTTGGCAGACTGACTGGATTGGGGAGGGGGGGGTGAACAACCTGGACGGTAATGGATGGAACACTGCTGGTAAGGGGCTAAAATGCACAAGGCAGTGACAGAGGTGTACAGATTGATGAATTAATTGGCTCTTTCTTGGGACATAAGGGTAACCGCTGTGGCATATGCTTGCCTTGTTACTTTTGAAAGTCTACTGACCCTGAAAGCAAAGCCATCCCACGGAGGGAGTTGGGACTCTTTTTTATCACTCTTTCACTTGATGGGTTGTACTATGCACACCAAAGTGTGGCCAAAAACAGTTTTGGGACACTTTTGTAATGATACAGTGTAGGTAATGCAGAATAAAGTTGGTTGATGATTCTCTATTTGAAAAATAGAAAAAAACATTATTTAGAAATTCTAGCTCATTCAAAGCTGCTGTTGACTGTTGTCATTTGTTGATTATCATGTCAACGTGGAAAAATCAAATTGCACATTCAAGTAAAGATTATCAGTTGTCCCAAAAATCAAAAGATAAAGCTTAAATAATGTTATATTTTGCATTATTTGTGTGTTCGTTCAAAGGGTTTTCAAAGATTACTTAAAGCCAAAGCCATTTCTACTTCTCTTGAAAAATGAAAAAACATCTAAGGCTTTTCTAAAAATTTTGTTTTGGTCCTGTCCCTAGTAGATTCAGGAAGTAGTTCTTAAGACAGTATCCTGATATGAAATGCATATATTAGCATTTTGCTAAGCATTCAAAACATAAAAATAACAGTTCTTTAAGTGTCAGGATTTGCCGTTGTTTCTTTTATTTTTTAACTTAACTTAAACGCTTTTGAAAAAACTGTCTTGTGAATACTTTATTTCAATAATTCGTGGTGTTACTTAGTAATCATATTATCTGGGTCTGAACTATATCTCTGACCTTAGATCAAAGAGTCAAATAAAAGGCATTGCCCTTCTCTTCACTAATCCAACTGTATGGTTCACCTGCAGGTGCTTGTGGAGGTTGGCATGTAGTTGCCATTTAATCTCAGTGCTGTGACACCCTGGTGTCAAACCTCTCAAACACTCTTACTTTGCGCTGACTCCTGTTGAGTGAGAATGAAAGTTCTCACAGCTGCTGACTGTCACTGTAGTCTTACTTCAGCAAGTGCCCAATGGCTGCAACACCCCCCCCCCACTCATCTCCCATCAAGGCGCTGCATTAGGCCGACTACCGCCCGCGTCAATAGCCCTCCTCAGCCCACAGAGAGTCCCAGGCCCATCACCATGAATTAAACTAGAGACTCTGGTAAAGGCGCTGCTTTTGGTGCCACTGAGCATTACATTGACACAAATGCTGAGGATCTTTGTCAGCTATTATTTCAATACATGAGTGTGTGGTGCCTTGTCCATCCCAGTTTGTTTGAAGCTCACATGTCCTCCTCCTGCTTATCGGAATGATTTTCCTTTTAAGTAAGGGAGCAATCTCTTTGATTGTCGGTAGTTTAATTAACCCCAATCTTTTTAAGGTTGTTATTTATTAAGTTTTTTCTGTGTTTTCTCTCAGAGTGCATATGTCCCCCCAATGCTTTTGTTACGTGTAGGTTTTACTACAGACAGATTATTTTCTATGCACATGTGTTTTTATCGGAACATATCTTTCTATGTATACCTGGGGTTTCGGGAAGCTTTTCTCTCCACTCACATATAAACAATCACTGCTTATGTTCCATTGCCCTCTTATCACGCTTTTCACTTAGACATCTGAGGTAGTGAATGCTCAGCCTCAAACCTCTATACAGTAATTAAGTTTTATTTAGATATCAAGCCACAGAATGCATGTGTGTTATAAATGAGGACTACATGTGCTTGTCGGACCATGGAGAGAACTGTCTTCATGCTTTCCTTGGAAACTGGTCATGTTCCCTTTCTACTGTCAGTCACACTGTTTGGCAAAGGGAGAAGCAAATGGGCATGATAACATGATTGAGTGGGAGACTTTTCCCCTCTCAGTCATGTGTGTAATCACAGCTTGTTACCAAAGCGTCCATGATGGAGCCATTACACTGCATTCATGTTATCTGCAACTCATACTCTGAGAAAAAAATAAAGTTAAGGAGCAATTAAGTGCAATCAATTTCCTTTGTCGTTTTTGTGGTAATTGAAGCAATTTTATTTTTTACATTGATTGTGCAGCATAAATCATATGTAATGTGTGCTACATTCATCTATTCTAATCACAGATCATAAACTGTTACTGGATTTTAACTAATTTAATACAAAGTTTAATGAGGAATGCATTCTATGACGGTATGCTTCTTTGCTGCTGCAGAGCTAATGTATAATATTCAAAATATGCATCCCATCTGGCTGCATCTTGTTTACAGAGCATAGTGGCAGCTTGGGGTTATTAATCATGTTTGTCTTAATTACCCTGTATAGCTACTCCATCCCAACTCTGTGTTTGACCTTTTTTCTGGATCCTTTCAAACGATTAATCATGCAAAGATCAACGAAAGCCAAATAAGAGTAGATTGCATTGCCTCAGTTTCTTGTGGAGGCACATAGTCCACTTAAAAAGAAACTTGTGTGTAATTATCTCCAGCGATGAACCCTCCGCACAGTTGGCTCTCCTTTCCACAATTTATATTTGAAATGATAGTTAAAATATTTTACAGTTAGGATAAAACTGCCTTCTGCTACAAGAAAATAGGCTTTCTATTTAGAATGAAGAATCTACAGAATATTTTTTTTTAGTAAGCTGGTGATCGTTGAAATTTTTAAAGAGAAATTGTTCCACTTCCAAGTTCTGTTCTTGGTTTCTCCCTACATAGCTTGGAGCAAAGTCTCTCTTAATGTTAATCTGACAGGTAAATGAACATCTGTGTGGTCTATCTATTGACAAGGGACAGTTCAGACCTGTGGGCTTCGATGTCCTTGCCAGAAAATCAATACAATTTGCTGTGAAATCTTAAACCAGACATTTTATTTATTATCACAAGACTAACCAATTAGATTTTGCCATCTTTATGCACATCGGAGACTCGGGGCACGCTGAGGTGTTTTCTGTGACAAAATGAAGGAAAGGGAAGATTTATTGTTTCGAAAGTTCTGCTAACAATACATTTATAAAATCTGATGACCTAAAGACATCTGCTGATGTGGCAATCTGTATTGTTGGTTGCGTTTCAAGTAAAAGTCTTGTCATTTATCATTTAAGTCAGGTATTAGTGGTTGGATTTGCATCACACTATGCTGTACTATAGTGAAAAACTCCCTTTTCCACTCCTCCGCAGCTTAAGTCAGTTAAACAGGTGAACTATTGCAGGACTAAGATTAAACAGTAACTGGGGGTGCCACAGCACAATGTGAATAGGACTTGACAGACATTTTATCAGCGAACCAATTAACATGATTTATGGTTGGGGGGGTAACCATGAGACTTGCCCATAAATACAAAGGGCCGGGTGAGCAGCTCCTTCTAAAGCGAGATGTTATCAGATTCCTCTTGATTCCGCTTTGCTGGCATGGAGTCAGCATGCATTTGTAAATGCAGCTACTGTGCATGGAGGGCCACCCCCTTTCAGTGTGGCAGGAGTTCAAAGCCCCGCCTGTGGAGTTAAAGAGAGGGGCGTGAACTCCTGACCCCTTAATGTAACAGGAAGAGTGGCTCTATCAGGCTTCTCCAAACCCAAGAGTCTGCCCTGACTGCCCCATGAGATGGGAATTGTTAAAAAATGATGGTGTTACAACAAATTACCAGTAAAATGTCATTCAGGAGTTCACAATCCTGGGATGAATCTGATGACTTAGTCTAAGTTCGAGAGTATCTTATTCATATCTGTCAAGTTTTCAGCCTGGCACGTGGTCTACTGGTCCATACATTCACTCTATCACTGTGGAATGTAGGCCTTTCCCGTGAGTACAGGTACTGTGTTTGCTTGGAAAAGATTTACTGTTTCCCAAAGGGATGTTAATTGGGCACTGTCTTTTTGTGGGTGAAGTGCTGATTTAACTCCTTTAGTCAGACGTTGTCAGGCCTTTAACATGTGCTTGGCATATGTCTTGCTTCATAAGCATAAGCAATAAGCAAAAAAACCTTTGTCACCACATCTGCATAAATCAAAATGCGGACGGTTTAGAGAAATAAATGAAAGATGAAAGAATTTGCATTCAAAACAGGTCTAAGCATTTCTAGATTTTTCTATTTATTTGCAGTATATTGTTGGGTTTAGAAAAGTGAACACAGGCAGATCTTTTTCAGTGACATAAATGTGCTCTAATTTGTTTTCATACTGTACATAACTGTTGATTTGGTTGCTTCTTTTGTTCCCATTTTCATTTTTCTCTCACTAGAGATAACAAAGAAATCATAAAATCCCTCTTTTGTACAAAAATAAGCTTTTGAGTCACTTGTCCAATTATAATAGTATGATGAGGCCTCCTCACATTAAAGAGCTTTAATTTCTATCCATTTATATGCAAATGTGTTCTTAAGCTATCGAGCACTTTAAGCCCCTATTTACGATAGTTAACATAAATAATTTGATTAAAGTTAGAACAACTAAGCTGACATTAGGATATAGCGTAGGCCATCAGTTATTTTCTAAGTTGCATTTTCTTTTGGAACATATTTATAGAAATAATTAAAATCCAGCTTTTAGCATTATAGCAGTAAATTAAGATGGTGGTCATAGTAACTGTGACATCCATTAAGTTTAGCGTTGTAAATGTGGGTATTTTAACCTGTTGACTTTGGCATTTAACTCAAACCTCAGCTCTTTTAGAGTAGGTTTTATAAGTAAATGACATCGTTATTTTTCTGTCAGGTGAATAATGGGCAGTGGTTTCAACACTAATCTAGATAATGGAGGACAGTAAAGTTGATTCGGCATATTTTGAGTTTATTTGATTAGAAACTCATTAAACTTTTGTACCATCTCTCAACTGCCCTAAAGGAAACTTTTTAACACTCATGAATGACCTTAGTCACTCCATTTAGATGAAATGTATCCCTCTTCATGTGTGAGAAATTCAAGCAACTGCATGGTGTTATTAAACATCAATAAAGACATCTTTATTTTTCTTGGAGATCATTGTGATCAAGTACCCATGAATAATCATGGCTAAGTGATTTTATGATTAATGTTGTGCAGTCCCAATAGGAACTGCAGGACAAACCCTCATCCCTCAGCATGTTTACGGTTTTACACCTATTACAAGGGAAGATGGAGTGCTCCATTTACAGGCCACTAACCTCTATGACAGCATGCTCTCATCTGCATTTTATTTTCTTTTAAACACCTCTAGTCATATAAAAATGTCAAAGTAAAACAGGCCTAAGAAATACTCAGGCTCGCCTTATGAGAGAACAGCGATCTTTGATTTAGTCGAGGGCGTCTCACTCTCATTCCAGCTTTTATGAGAGCTTTTAATTTTTATTGAAGGACAGTGCAAAGTAAATGGTTCCTCATCTAAGGATGATTAAATGGTCTTATACAATTTACAGAAACACGAGGGCATGAGGGACAAAGGCTGAAATGGGCTTTACTGCACATGTCCTCTAAATAATGTAAGTGGGGGAGGAGGAGGCACAGGAGACGAGCAGTGAGGAGGATGTGTTTCGCTGCAGACACATGTAAATCAATTTGTATTGATCCAAACAACACAGCCAGCAGCTCTGCACATGTATTGATTAAACAATTAGATAAATGCTGAATCTATCCAAATGGAAAATTATATTTGATGTAGCTAAAACTTGACAGTCATATATGTTCATACGGGGATGTCCTCTGCCCTTCAGCCTTTTTGGGAGATTTATTCAACTTTTTCCAGAATTTTCCAGAAAAAAATATCAGAGTACATTTTGAAAAAAATTAGTTTATAATTCTTTATTTTCTGATTATTCAAATATTTTCCAGCCAGTTGCCATGATTGCAAATTTTGACAAACTACAGATGTGCATAATACTTTTCATCGTACAACAACGCATCATCAGGACACTGGATGACTCTGCATATTCTTTCAACATGCTGATCTATGAAATGATGTAGCCAAACCTAAACTCAAATAATTTTTTTTACTCTAGCCATGTTATTTGCTGACCCTACTTTACCATTTCTTTTGTCCAAACTCACATGGGAAGCATGTTGCTGTTGTCTACTGATTCAGCACATAAAAGTGTTGGGGATGTATGTATTTAATAGGTTTAAATAGCTATAGGATAATAGCTACCGGCAAACCAGGCCAAGAATTCGTGTTCTTTGTCATTATTTCAACATGGAAAAAAAAACATTGATGGGATAGTTTGGAAGCTTTCTGAGATGTGACCAAAAGTGACCTGTCAAAAATATCAGTACTTTAACATACTGTAAAGCACAGTGCTAATTGAACACTTAATTACTTCGTTCACTTTGGTAAAGGATCTTAAACTACAAGACATTCTCAATGCAATTCTCAATTACAACATATCTAACCAGTCATGACACAATGTGCATACAATCATTTTGAATTTTGAGCAGCATAACCTTCCGCTTTTAATTGTGCATAACCACACCCTGAGCAATTTTTCTAATCTTTCTCTCTTTGCTCATGTTCTTCACACCTTTCTGAGCTTCAGAGGGCCAGTAAACCAAGCCGTTCAGTTCCCTCGCTTTGGTGTTTTCACTCAGGAAGAGGAGTGATGAGCAAACGCTTTCAGACTCAATACTTGAGCAAAAGGCTGTGCTGACAGGGATTATTATTTATTTGTCATGGTGGATGTAATAAGCTGTAGATACAGGATGGAGGGCCAGTGATTTATTGCTCTGTCGACCGCCACTAGTGGGACGTGCGCTCTTGCGTGCAGGATGAATACCGCACTGTCAGTTCTGTCCATCCGTCACCATCACCTCTCCCGCTGCAGCCTCTCTCATCTACCCTCCCATTTCATGCCACAATACATAAACAACCTTTCATTATTTTGATACCTTCTTCCCCATATTTGTTTTCTGCATGCAGCTTTGGGCCTCCATTTTTATGTGTGCAATTATTTGGATGCTGCTCACCTTAAAATTATTCGTTAAGTATTGACTTCATCACACAGAGATTTAAGTTTGTATATTCTCAGGCTGTTGACTTATTCTTACATTTTGAATGGCTGAATGTTCAACACTAAAATCTTCATTCAAAAATAGGCTTATTTATATCCAATGACTTAATTTCCGATGTCATATTTAATATTTTTAGAGATGAAGTTAGCCTCATTGATGTCCACTGGCACCAACCCACTGTGCGGGTTGTACTCCAAGTAATTATGGTCATTTTCTGCTGCTGCTTTTAATGTTATTGAGCTAAATGTCACAAAACGGCTGACTCCATTGCACCTCTGTAGGTCATGTAATCTTGTTAAAAGCCTTCATGGTTTTAGGATTATGTTATTGAAATGTCACTTAATTGGATAAACATTTTTCATGCCGTAAACACGCAGCACAGTGGTCTGTTTAGTTGCCGTGGATATTGTTTACACGGCAAGGGGATTTGCGTAAGTGGAACTGACTTCGTAAACAGCGGCTCCCACTAGAGGCTTTATGTGAAAAGCAAACTGAGAGTGAGGCATCAGGGAAAACACTTAGCCCACATATCAGAGCTGTGGACATGCGCCTGGCGAGAAGGAGCGAGCATGTCGGTGACAGGGCTTAATTAATATGAGGAATTGCCTTTGTGTCTGGGTAAACGACTTGCTTTGTTGTTAAAGCCCACTCAGCTGAGTGTTTGGTAGGGAATTTGTGTGTGTGTGCATTTCTAGGGAGTGAGCTGAAATCTGCCAATAACTTTAGAGCCTTGCAGGGGATACAACAGGCAGGTCGGAGCAGTCAAATTTTCATTCCTTTTGATCAAGCTTTATTTGCCATTCCTCCTTTTCCTTCTTCTACCTAAACTGCAGCCATTTTCTCAGGCCCATTGATGCCATTTTGCGACAACCCAGCTTTATATCCGTCTAATTTAAGAGCTCATTTTTCCTTAGCAAATTGTTATTTATGGACTTTTGTTTGTTCTCAGGCATCATTACTGACAATACAGTTAATAGCAATCATTTGTTATTCGGCGCTTGTGCTGATAGTTGGGATGGGGGCAGTGAAGTGAGAATACTCATTTGGAGGTTGAGGAAAGTCTTGACAGGGCCCATTTATAACAAGATCATTCTGGAAAGTCCAGCCTATTAATAACCCTCCATTGCAGTCTAATTAGTGCTCCCTGATGTAAATGAGTGTGAACTATGGAGCTTGTGAATTTCTGCTGTAAAGAAACATGGTGTCATTGACATTTCTTTGAAAGACATAAACTGAAGAACCCAACAGTATGAATTAAAAACATATTGTTGCCCAAAGAAAAAAGAAATCTCAACACTTTGATAAAATCAACATCCACAGCATTATCCAAAAAAGGGGTTTTCTTTTCTTTTCATTTTTTTTACTTATGTGAATGTTGCCAATGGAGAAAGCAGGAAAAGGTTATGTACAACACCACTGGAATATGTTAGTAGTTATGTGATAAAGAAGACATGACAACTGTAGAGTTGCCATTTGTTTTCCATGTTTTGGAGTTGCTGTATATATTTGGAGAATGTTTCTGTGCCAGTGGCAGCTACCTGCAGTATTTTGTTTTTCTTTGCAATTTTTCTGACGTATTCTAGCCTTTTTTTCAGTGAAAAATAATGATTTTTTTCCTTTCTGTAAAGGATTTTCTTTACTAGTGAGGGCAACGTGCTGCCAGTGAGATTGTAAAATGTTAGCTGTTAGTTCCTGATAACATTGTCTGCAGAGTGAGTTAACCTGTGCTTCCTGCCAATGCTGTTAGTGTGCCAAGCTACGAAAGCAGTCATCCAATACATTCTCTCTGAATCTGCAGCCACACCTCTCTCCGCTACGCTGAAACTTGCTTCTTGATTTTTTTAATTTATTTTGTTTATTAGAAAAGAAAACTCCTCAAAAATAATTCTGCCTGTAAGTAATATATGTGCTGTTGAATTTCCTTTAAAGATACATCAATTCATGATAAAACACTCCACTTAATTAAATTCCACATTAGAAAAATGAATGCAAAACCAAGTTTTGGAACAAATGATATTAAAAAATACACATAGTATAAAAGTACCAACCCATGCAATAACATTTTTTCCAAAACTTTCAAATTATTAAGATATTAATTTCCTTGTCATATCATTCCTGTTTTGATTTTCATTTTCCTAATTTTTCCCAACTCCACATTCTCATCAAATTGATTCATTTAAGAAAACAGGAAACAGTTAGAATTACAGTTAGAAGCTAAATGAATTCCTGAAAGCATTCACCGATTTCTATAAAATTGAATACTTTTAGATTGCATTGAGACAAATAAAACCCTATTTTTCAGCATCTTTTATCCTGCATCTTTCCTTTTCTTCTTCAAACTGCAGTTGACTTGCAGCTCATTGAGTCTTAATTAGTGATACATTTTCTAACTGTGATGTCTATTGATGTATTTGGGAAGAAAAGACTAATTGAGTTGTATCCTGACCTCGGAGCCAATCTTTCGTGAAGCAGGTTCCCTTCTTTACCTCCCCATCTCTCTCAATCTCACCTCATTCCACCCCCCTCTCGCCTCTTGGATGTGAGGCCTAAAACGGTCTGGAGAGATGAGGTGCAGCATTAGTGTTTTTTGCTTGCCTGTGCAATAGAAAACACTGCACGTCAGGGACCCCGTCAGCAGATCGAGTAGATGCAGATGGGAGGTGAAAAAGCTCCCCAGTGGCAGTCGGGCCTTACTTGGATGTGATTGCAGCGGCGAGGATGAAGTCAGCACTGACAAAGTGCGCCCCATTGATGGATGGACAAAGCTGGGAACTGGATGTGAGAATGGATGGGGGCAGAGTGGGAACTTAACACAGACAAACAAAATGAAAGACAGAGGAATTACCTGTTAAAGCATTCCAGCAGTGGAAATCCCAGAGCAATTTACCTACTGCTAATTGAGCGCTGGAGAAATGTTCGCATCGGTTCCAGCGCACCTAACAGTGGGAAAGGCTTTTACTGAGGGTTTAATCTATTGTTTTAGAATTTCCAATTTTTCACCTATTATAAAATGTATACAGACTGAATGAAAAAAAAAAAGTTTACGCAGTCGACATGTGTTGTAAACACACTCATGGATACACGTATAAACATTCTCCGTACACATATATCAACATAAGGACATTTTCACAATATTGGAGTGTGTTAGATCTGTGAATCATTATATCAGAATTCCTCTACAATTAAATTAATCTCATTTGCAGCCTTTGTCAGCCAACATTTAGACTATATATACACATTTTAATCCTTCTGTGTGCTCAAATAGTTTCAGTTTAATTTGTCCTGTCTCTAAGTGGACTGTGAAACACCAGATATTTTAGGTAACTCATGGGCTGGAGAAAACTAATAACCCCTGAAACTCAGGGCCAATAACCTTCCCAAATCCAAGACCTGTGTGGGGGGTAGAAGAGTTTGCTCCCTTGTCGGGGAATGAATTCTCATTACCATTGCACTAGCACTACATTAAATGTCAGTGTTGCTGCTGGATGGGGCCTGTAAGATTAAGACTAATGCTGTTGGCCTCAGGAACTGCGATTAGAACTATTCTCATTAATCAGAGTCACAGAGATGGAAGCAATTTAAAGGCCTGGTCCTCTCTGAGTAAGGGGCAGGGCGGCACCCTGTCACTGACGAGGGGCGATGCACGTGCACCCTTTTGCCATCCCCTTTATTACGATGCCAAGGGCATGTGAAGGCCAGTCACCCCTGTATCCTCACTTCTAATTAATCTGATCACAGATTATCTCCTTTCAAACACTGACAGTCTGACAGACTGGTATTTTACCTGTTTGGTCAGATTCAAGATCTACGAGGCTGTGGCCACAACACAGAAAAGTTGGAATGGGTGCTAACTTTGAGAGGTTGGTTTAAGAGGAGAGGGAACACTCCAACCAATACAATCGTATCTCTCACTTGTCTCTGATGACAGATATGACATTTGCTAACATTCATTTTCCAAAAATGTCCCGCAGCCAGAAGTCATAAAGTAATGCTTTTTTTGGCTTCATGGTTAATGAAGCCACTAAACCCCAAAGAAAGAACATTTTTGTATCTGGCACTTCCTGGCACTTGAAATATTCCTTCAATATCTGGAAGCCATAACTGATAATATCTGATTGGTAAGTGACTATTCTTTTATGTTGCAACACGCCATCTCTGGAATTTTTTCCTCTATTTATATCCAATGTTATCCATTTAGGTGTAATAACAGAGAGGCTAAGGGGCGTTTAAAGGTTTAGGCTGGAGGCACACCATGTTTGGTTCTCAATTAACACCTGTCACAGGAGACAAGCTGTTTGACACATGCTCTCTGTGACACCCAATAGATGGACCGCTGCACCGCACACCTCTGGGGGTAGAAACGGCTCCTTGCTGGGAGTTGATGTAGTCTGTAAACATAGAGGCAAACTCAAGTGAATCTCCCATAAATCTTGAGGTGTAAAGGTATCATTTCCTTCAACTGACCTTGGCGAGGTTGCAAATGGGAAGCCCGGCTGCCGAGAGGGGAAAAAGCATCATGTGATATATGGGCCAGTGGAATGAGGAGGGCCATGAATCAAAGTAGCTTGTGATTAGCTGTGAAATCTTACACATGTGAACGCTCTTTTCTGTTGCAGATCATCCAAACTGTTTACCTCTCATCTGTTTTGATCTGGGAGTCTTGGTGTCTGAGTAGGAAAAGCTGAAATAATCTCAAACAGAATTCTTGTCCGGTCCAAGATGGTTAGAAATCTTTCTTGGGAGGTTGTTTCCTCCATGCAAGGCAGCAGCGCTAAACCAATGAGCACACTTTTCTACCCTCATTTGCCTTTCAAACAAATACTTATCAACAGAGCATGAAGTAATCAATGCAGATAATCCATCTGGGAGCCTGTCGATATGGTAATGACTCTTTCTCATCGTTATTGCTACACAGCCATAAATCATTTGCTTTACCAGAATGCTTAGCAGCTGTTGCAACAGTCCTGTGGTTGTGTGGAATAAAGTGCTGCCTTATGTGATTAATGTCTCGGCATTGTGTTGCACTGCACACTGATTGTTTTCAGATTTTGTAAGAAAGCTGGGCGGATTGTATTTCAATAAATACATCTAACAAAAAGGTTGGTTGTCGATATATCAGCTTCACCTTATCAATGTTTTTGTTGGACTTTTTTTATGGTGCATCCATGCAAAGTTATGATTGACAGATATTTAAGGAAAAATGTTTTACTGAAATGTAAACAGACAAACCTGCTGTCCTCAAATTGATCGACAGGTCTTTCAGAATCAGACCTGATTGAAATCTGTGTTTGTGTTCTGATATTACATCTCTTCATTATCCAGGAAATTCAGGACGAAATGTTTGATTCTTTCAACGGGGTTATTAAGTAGTTGTATTTCTTTGCAACCACTTAAATTACCACTTGAGTAACAATATAAATCTGTACCTGCTGTTTGTTTTTTGGTAGTCTTCATGCAACAAGTTGTTTTACTAGGATGGCATGTCAGACGTTTACTAATGTCCTGCACAAGCACTTTGAAAGTTGGTCTTTTTTGCACTTTATTTTCTGCATGTGAGATTGAATATTCCTGTTGATCAAATATTCCTAAATATTTGAGACTTTTTTTTTTAGGTGAGGCTTTCTAAGGCACTTAAGAGTAGTCAGCATGTCCCTTACAAGATGATTCATATCTCTGGAGACTGGTGCAAGATATGATTCAGAAGCACTTCAAATTTAAACGGAACAACTTCATTCCAACTTTGACACATGAGTCAAGCACATATTTGTCAATTAAATCCTCTTCAGATACGCCTGTGTCAACAGATCAAATATATGATATATAATATCTTTTCCACAAAGTAGTCACATCTGCCAAACTACATTTTTATGTTCTCTTGCAATGAAAAACATACTAACATACTAATATAAGCAATATTATATTTGTCCTTGAGCTTATTGAGCTGAGCTGTAGAAATTTCAGTATCACCTCTTTAACTTGTATGCTGTTGCTCGTGCTGACAGCATGAAAGGGAACACTGTGCTAAGATATTTGGCATCGAGAGATCAGCCTTGAAGTCTCACCATGAGTTTTCGGCTGAGTCATGTCACTGCAGTACTGAACCAATGTTTAATGTTCCTACTATTCTAAAATGTTATGTCTACATATGAATTTGTTTTCTAATTTTGACCACAAAACCTTAGAAATGCCACTTTTGCTTTGGATAGTTGCTTATTTGCTATACTTTCTCAGATAAGAAACATTTGGGTTGCTGTACTTCATACTTCCTTCTTATAACTGTCTCACTCCACCCATCCTATAAAGAAAACTGCAATAGTTATTTGAACGCAATACCTGGACACATGTATAGTCATTAGCAATTTTAGGTCGAGTGACAGGAAAACGGCTATAATTACAGAAGGGTGATAGCATCATACTGATGAAGGTATTTGTCTACATGGACCTTATTGGATTATTCGATTATTATGCATCTTTATACACTTAACAACTAGTTTTTACGTGAATCTGGTTTGAATAGTTCAGAATTGAATAATTTGAGGTCACTCCTTGTGGTAGCTCCAGATTGAAATGATCTAAAAACCATATGACACTTTAAGCCAAAATGTCAATCACCATTTCAGGATCGTAAGAGTTGAATGGAGTATTTATTTTTATATTTAAGTAACAATTGATTTAGTTTTCCACCAATAACTAACTTACTGCTGACCTTGTGGACTCCCATCAGATGTGACACATTCTCTAAATTGTAGAGATCTTGTCTGGAGCCATGTAGTACAGCTTGTTCAGCCAAATGTGAGACTAAACTTAATTTGTTTTGGCCTTGTGCTCTAGAGGCAATAGGGAGTTGCAGGCAAAGGCTGAGTGAGGGAAGAAAGACAATTAAAAGTGATAGCACTCTTCTACATGAGTGTCAACAGCAGTCAGGATGGAAGCAGCTTGTTCAACCAGTCTCCCTAGCACATCAAGTTCACCAGTATTCTGCTGCTGCAGTGCATGCTGGAAAATGTGATAGCAGTTTCCTTCCTATGAATCACTAGAGGCACGACGCAAAGTGGATGTTCAGTTTCCCGATAACAATTTAAATCCTGTTATGGATAATCCTGGGTAATGCAACCCTGAAAATTGAACGTGACACTCAAGCCATTCTTATATTCCTAACCTTGGTTATCAGATTGTTTGTCCAGCAGTATCCTTTTGATCCTGCAGGAAGTTGATACAAACATGTATTTTTCATGGAGTGTAGATTGTAGTTGTGAACGAATTAATAAAACTCAACAAGAATGGAAGAATGGAAAGAGGATGATGTATGCTTGTAAAAGCAAAAGAAAAGGATGGCGAGTATTCCCCTAACTGATGCTAAAATGCTTTCAGATGTTACACAAAGCAAAATATATGCTGCAGTCCTCTGTGGTGAAATACCTCTGCCTTATTATGTGAATACCATTCAATGTCAAAGCTCTTAAATCTTTCATGATGCAATTTATCACGCCATAATTTTAGCCAGGGCATTGTCTGTTTGCAGATGTGAAGCTTTTGTGGGGGCAAGAAAACAGCCATCAAATAAGTAACTGCAGCAGCTTGTTCTATGCTTCCCTAAATGAACAAAGCCTGTAATAATATTCAGGGCAATATGTAGTTAATCTCATGGAGTTTAAATGAGTTAGTGAGTAACCAACAATTCCTTTAGTCTGACATGTGCCTCAGTCTTTCATACACTACTTTCTGTCCAGCTGGTTTTTAAGCCCAGCTGGTAATTCCAAAAAAAGTACACAACAAATAGGCCTCCTTTCAGCCCCTCCTGATTGTTGGGAAGAGATTCCTCCCCCTCTGGTTCTGAACTGACACCAGGGCCAGCCTTTGGTCTGATTTAAGACCCTGGCCTACTGATGACCCTGTTTGCAGATCTCTCCCTCCCCTGCTTTATCTCTGGCTTTAGTTTAGCTTGACTTAGGGAAATGCTTGGTCATTCTCTCCACTGCTCATTAATCCAGCGAACAATGAAAGGAGCTGAGCACAAGTGCTGTTGTGTGTAAATCTTTAATGTTTTACTTTTTTGTCCTCTATTTTACGAGCCCACAATATGAAATATATTCCGTCTCTTAGGCTGCTTTACTCTAAGGGAACAGATTAATGCTTCCAAAGTTTCACAGCTTTGTGAGCACATTAACTGTTTTCCCTGTCAGTCTTGGAATGATAGTGATCCTGACTTTCCTGCTCTTGACTTTTTGGCATCAAAAAGTGCGTTTCATGATTCATGCTCTCCAAATGAACGTCAGTACTTTAAGACAAATGGCCAACCCTTGACCCTGACACTCTTAAGTCTTGCACCGTTCTTTTGGACAGAGATGTGTAGCTTCTAAATACATTAATATGTTATTTATGTGTGCTCAAGTTAATGTTATTGTTGTCTCAGCACACATGAAGGCCAGAATGGTGGCCTTGAGCCAGGTGGCAGCACAGTTTGTCACACTTTTTCACTCATGCATAATTAAAAAACTTAAATTACATGCCATGTACAAAATTATATTGCTCCAGGAAGCAAACTACATGAAAATTTATTTTCTTTTCCATTGGACTGACAGGAAATCAATTAATCTTGATTTATTATTTTATGCCGGACAGGCAGTGGGATGCAAGATAGCGAGGATGGAGATTGGCTACAGCTGTTCTCATTGGTGCAGCCATATATTATAGCTGCCGTGTGTGACAGCGTCTGTTGAGAATGGCTGAGGGGTATCAGGCAGGTGACTTGTGTGTAAAAAGAATAACACAAACTTCTTGCCGAGACTGGTATAAGATTTGTGATGGTGAAGAGGCACTTTACTGCTGCACCAGATGCACTATGGGCTTCCCTATATTTCTCCAAAGAACAGCTTTCTGTCATGATATGATGAAGTTTCTAGTGGATTTTTTCTTTGTTTGAAACACGCTTGTCCTCACAAATATTTATGATTAAACTTTTGCCGGTTAAAGAAGAATGTTGAAAACTCCATCATCCCATCTTTCAAATGACTTTCACAAGTTTCGTAAAATTGACACAGCTCTATTGTGCTTATTCAGTTCTTTTTCATGTTGTGAAGCCCTTCTTCACTGCCTGACACAAGCCTGAGAAACTGCACATTTTGAATGATAAAATCTGCCAAAAGCTACTGGTACTAGTCCAAACGTTTTTGTGATTGGGATGTTATGTAACAATTTGGAAAGTGTTACTTCAAACCATGTCTTTTTAATTCTCTTATTCACACGACTGAATAAACCCTGAATTAAAACCTTAATTTGTTGACTTAGAAACAGTGCAGTTAAGAAAACTCTAGGTAAGTGTGATGGCTATGTTCTCAATGCACAATAATGATCTCAGGAGAGTCGTAGATTTTATCGCAAATTAAAATGAAAAGGATGATGGCAATCATCAGAATTAGAATCCACTTCAAACCACTCAATTACATTAACTGATAAAAATATTTGAACTCTAAGTGTATATCATCACTCTTTGTTTTGCATCAAGGTCTGAGTTACTGAAGCCTCAGTTTTGCATCTACAAAATGAGTGTATCACTCTAAATTTTTGTTTCTTAAAATGTCTTAATTGCTCAGATCTTGTTACTCTAGATCTTTAAGTAAAAATAACTGAAGTAAGATGAACACACACACACAAAAACACATTTCAATTAATCTTTTTTCAAATTTGTGGATTTGAATAAAATCCACAATTTATTATCATTATTATTTTTTTAATCAGGGAAGTGTAAGGTCTGCGATGATACAGACCTTATTGTTTTTAATATGCAAATAGATTCATACCATCCCGCAAAGGTCAGATAACCCCTCAGTGCTAAGTCAGGCATGCTCACAGGCACAATATAGGCGAGTCCCATCACACAAAAGAACGACTCGTGGATGATTTGGGGCACTGATGACAGACAGTTTTTTTTTCTCTTCTCCAGGTTAATTCAATGGATGAAATGTTGTGGCACATGATGTGCCATATATCAAAGGCAGGGCATCGGTAATCTTTGCTCAAGGGCAAGGATAACAGTCAGATAGACATGTGAATGAGATGGAGGGGGCTGGTGAGCAACTCATCCCTTTCTGCCATCACCAGAAAGAAGATAGAGGAAGATTTATGGGACATTACAGACCACACACTCACTCAAATGTCACAATATTCTATCATATTCTTTTATTTTGTTATCATTTTAACAGTCGATGAATCACACTTTGGGTATTTAGAAAGAAAATTGGATTCCTTCTTAATATGTAAGGACTTACTTTAAATCCATGGTGCATTTTTTCCCCCACAAGGTTGAATCCAACTATTTGAAAACCATCTTACTGAGCCCGCCCACAGATGACTGATTGCACCTTCGTGAGCTCTAGCTCGGTAACTGACACTGATAAAACCGCATGGCAAAGTCCTTGTTTGGACTGTCTGACACATAGATCTGTCTCACACCATGTGGCTGAAATAATCTGATAGCAGCCACAAAATTTCTCCAGGGAATTCTTAAGTAAGAGCTTTAAAACAAGTGTATCTAATGTTCAGGATATCTGTATTTGTTTTTATACATTAGTCACTCATAGATTTTTGATAAACACAGATGGTTTGGAGTTCATCCAGTTTCCAAAATGTTCGGCACAAAACACAATAGCCCTATGCATGCCTTAATTACAGTCATCTGTAATGCTGTCACTTTGATTCCACCTTTGCTGCGTGGCATAGCACGGCAAAGTCTTGCGTGTTAAAGCCTGACATTAGGGACAGTAACAAATAAGCATTTTTATGAGAAGTAATGGGATGTAAACAGATCTGCAGAGACTATGTCTGAAGATGAATAATCGCAGACAAATGCACCGTCATTCAGTGACTTCCCCGCTTTTTAAAAGGAGAACAGCCGCCACATCTGCCACAGAGGTCGTTGAAGATTTGTGAGTCACAGCTGGTGCCCTCCCTCAAGACACACTTATGTGTTATCTTTGTTCTTTAAAAAAAAATCATAAAGTCCCTCTGGGTGCATTAGTTGGACCTCGCACACAAATACAGTGTCTTTGATGACTTTAAAGCTTTTAAATGAGGAATTAAGATGTTTTTTTTGTTTGTTTTTTCTTAAATTACAAAGATTGCATTTTGAGATATGATAGAAGTCTTTATTGCTATGTATTTCCAGTTACAGCTATTGAACTGACAGAACGCACAAATCAGCATACTTATCCCTAGGGAGCAAAAAGAAACCATTACAGACTTTAGAGCACACTATAATTTCTTATGGAAATGACAGCAAAGCTTCAAGACCTGCACCAGAATGTTTTCTTTTTTGTTTGCTTTATTAAATACAAAAAGTATGCAAGTTGCTGAAATACTTGTTTGCAATTGTGTAATCATGGACATAACACGGATTAAATTGAATTAATTACATTTCTTAAAGTCCAGATGTTTAAGACATTTAAACTTTTCAGATATCTATTTGACTATTGAGAGAGTGCATTGGACCATGGGACAAGTAGGTATATCTTTAAAAGATTCCAATCAGCTCTTTTTTGATAGCTAATCTTTCTTCTGTCATGAGCCAGCATGTTCAGTTTTTCCTCTGATGACATTAAAGGCCTTGTGATATAGATGGCACTCAAAGAACAAATGGGATGAACAACAATCTTTGTGTATCAGGTTGCTTGCCAGGAACTATTGAACACTTCCTCGACAGGTCATTCAGTTTGTGACTGCAGCAAGAATGACAGCAGGAACAACGTGAAAACCTATGAACAAATGCTGTGTGACGATTCATCCGCACACGTCTGATCCACACAGATGTTCTGGTTGGTGTCTGTGTACCTGTCAGGGGCTGTGAGCAGAAGGAGGAAGTGGCTGTGTTCATCAGGGGGATATCCTTCCTCGGCCGTGGTAGCGAGGGAGAACGCCCTGCTCACACAAAGGGTAGCCTCACTCCCTCACACTGTTTATTTTTAGTCATAACATCCACCACAATTGAAAGTATGGGTCAAGGTGAGGCTAGGACACTTGTGAGGAGGGGGTGCCTGAGGAACAACAAACAGATGTTCTTTGATGATAATTGCAGAGAAGGGAAAAGGAGTGCGGGGAGAGCAGACTTGTGAAGTGTTCACTTGTTGAAGCTGTCTCTGCTGTCCCTCTGAAGCCCTGTGGTGGTATGTTGTTTAGCCCCGAGAGTCAGAGTGAGCCTGCTGGTGCCATTACCCTTACTTGCCAGAGGTGACATCTGTTCACAGTAGCAGTCACAAATTTGAACGCCAATACTCTTTCCTTGGACTGAGCTCGAAAACGGGTTACGGTGGGGTTTGGGGATTAAAAAAGTTACCGCGCAGTGGTGATCTCTCTCAACATAAAAGGTTAGGGAGCCACGGTCTTTAATCAAGTGTGGTTGTCAGTCAGCCCCCTTTACAATGGAGCTGTAACGACAGGCTGCCAGCGTTACAGCCGATGAGCCCCAGCATTAAATGATTGATTTGTGTAAATCATTTTCTTTTGCACACTCTCCTTCTCTCCTTGTCTTTTATGAGCACCAGTAGTGGAGTAAGCTGGTGAGGATATCATCATAGGATTAAGTATCACTCCTTCAGGCTGTCCTTGTGATTAATGAGCTGCCACAATGTTCCCAACTGTCACAAAGAGGAGCACAGGATCAAACCATGTCTAGACTGATGATAGAAAGGATCAAAATCTGTTGTGTCATCATGTCAAAAATGTCATAGGTCTGATGTTGATTTAATATGTTGACAATCACCCTGTGGGCTTTGTGGCACTCAACTCAACATACCATGATTCCTCCATCTTTGAGGTGTTTTGACCCAGAAACTGAGTTCAGATCTCATTATCTGCTCGATGAGATCAAACACTACAAATCAGATCTATACAACATTTATGTGTGTGCATCATGCCTGCTGTATATGTGCTGGATGCACACTATTATGGTATGTCATTAAATCAGGCTTGATGTCTGATGAACTTGTAGTAAGTCACTGATTGATGGAAAAGTTTTGTTGTTGACAAACCAAAAAGATGGTCTCAGTCTCAATAAAAACCTTGCTATTACAATTTTGCTCTTCATATCAACATAAATGGACTCGAGACATCTTGCACCAGGGTTTACTTGGATTTGTTTCTTTCAATACATACATAGTCACCAGTATATTTGGTGTCCCTTGATTGCTAAGTGACTGGTTAAGTTTGGATGCCATCTTGCTTTTTCTTTTTAATTAGAACCGTCTATCTCAGATATTGATAGAAACGTCATTTTCTTCTCACAGCTCGCTGTCCTGATCTTCAGAAGCTCGACAGATTTTCTATGTCGTCTTCTAGGGGTCATTCTCTCTAATGCCTCCTGACCTTTTGCATTAAACTAGATAGCTGAGGAGAAGCTGTGAGGAAAGCAAGAAAGGTGAAATTGAGCTGGTCTACATCTATCTCTCCCCAAGGAGTGTTGTGTTTCTCTTTGCACCATTTATTTGAAAGCTATCATTTCCTGGGATTCATGCCTGAAAAATGGCATTGATTCTCCGGATGATAGATGCTAAGTGTCCTTCTATCGACATGCCTATTGACAGGCCTGTGTAAATTCTGCATCTTATTACCCTGCCGGATAAATGATACACCTTGTGAACAAGAGGGCTGTAGCTCAGTCGATGGCAGTGTCTGAACATCTTCTATACTCGCTGCTGTCATTGCTAAGCAGTGTGATCCATTTTGTCAGAAAACATCTTATCAGCCCTTGTGCTGAATAATTAAACACAATAAGCCTGCCAGAAGAACAGCTCTCTGCAAAGCATTCAACCTGTGAAATAGAAATAACCACGGACCATTATAGTCATCTCTGTGCTGCATCCAGGAAGGTCAAATCTTAATCTAAAGGCGCTCTTTAATCTAATATTCCTGTCTGGAAAGTTTGCTATAGCATTAAAATGACTTATGTGACGCCCTAACTTACACAATGTGCTGTGAAGCACCTTGTTTTTATACAGCATTGTTTACAGGGGCTATTTTTCTTTGGCTCTGTAAGGTTTATTGCATCTTAATCCTACCCCTTTGTAGCACTGCCTGCAAGGACATTAAATAATGTCCTACTGCCAACTGTTTTCTCCATCTCAATTTGTTTTACAGTAATACACAATTTAACCTTCAGAATAGCATTTGCAGGTTCATAACACTTGGAACAGGTGTAATTTTTCTAACAAACACAACTGCAATGTGACCCTATTTATCAGTGTTTCTCATAATGTATTGTATTAATCTGTAGGCCATTCACGACCCATTATTTCAGCAAGACAATAATTCACATTCATTGTTCAGCCTTGCTATTGAGGGAAGTCTTTTTAGTTCAGCTGTGCTTTAGTGTTCCAGCATGTGGCTGTTGGTGTGTGTGTGCACATGTGTGTTGGATCAGTGGGAGTTCAGCTTTATAGCTTTTTGCACAATAATTCATGAGGCATTATATGTTATTGAGAGTGAAATGGGCTCTTGTGAGTCACTCTGTCGATAACCGGAATTTCTTGGTTTCATTGCTGTCTTTGATGTTTGAGGATCCTCGGCAGCCTTTTATTCTTTTCAGGACATTGAATTTCCCATGTCGTTATAGGAGGTCTAATCAATGTCTGCCACTGGCAGGGGAAAACAGTCAAAAGCATCTAAGGGATAAACTAAACACCAAATCATAACTGTATAGTGTACAGAGATGTGTGGTTACTGCAAGCTGAGCAACTGCACCAAAATTTCTTCCTCTTGTTCCAAAGATATATTAGCTGCTTCTAAATAATGCAGTGAACCCTAATTCTCTTTGATCAGTAGTGAGTTAGATGATGGCGACCCACTGAAATTGGTCATCAGCATAAATAACGAGTGAATGAACTGATAAAATGCAAAGTCCTTGGCCATCATAAATCAAATGGAATCTACTGGCCATGGAGGCGGGTGGAATTAGAAGTCCATGCTCCTATTAATTATGTTGCCTTGTGAAGGCGACAGCGTGATAAATCAGCGCTGAAAGGCTGTTCACTTGCTAAGCCTGAGGAGTTAGACTGGCTGCAAATTGCTTTGTGTATGCTCCTAATTGTTTCTTAAATAACCCACGTTTTTGAGGCAAGTTGGATAGGTACTCTACCACGAGGGGTCAAGGAAGTCAGAGCAACTGCCTCTCATAGATAACATCATTGAAATCAATCTCTTCTCTTGTTACGATTTGTGTTGTAGAATACAAGTATATAATAAAAACACACGTCAATTAAAGTATGCATATTTGAAAATTATGCCTTATCACCAAATAATACAAAACAACATTATATTCTGAAGCCTTTCATAAAAGAAATGTATTTACTTTTATAATATGAAGTATTCTAAAATTAGTAAATTGATATACATTCCTAGCGATTTTTAAATTTATTTTTGTCGTTGTTGTTCTTATTGCTCTTTCACCCATTTTAATTTAGGTCTTACTTGCTCGCCTTTTTTTATACCATTTCTTCCCAGCAATGCATTCCTATTTTTCCCAATTTAAAACCACACCCTGAACATGTTGCCAGTCTGTCACAGGGCCCACAGAGACAAAAACAAAAACACACACTCACAACCACTTCGAGGTATAATTTGGAGTGTCCAATTAACCTAACATGCATATTTTTGGACAGTGGGAAGAAGCTGGAGCACCTGCCCACATACATTTCCAGAGCAATGTAGATGTCTGTACTGATTTCAGCAGGTTTTGGAGCAGCCCTACATATAACAAATCACTGATGTCATACATATTCATCCAAGGCTACCATTCATGAACAAAAAGTGATGGCAGTGCCCTTCTTATTGTCTAAATCTCTCTGCTACATCAGATAATCTAACATTGGACCACACCAAACTCTTTTTACTTTGACAAAGAGAGCCTAAATGAAAATGACATATTCTCATGTCCTCCTTTTTAAATGTTGATTGAGAGAATGTTGCCGCTAACATTAGCTCTCAGGCTGCTGACAGCTCAGTTAAACCCCCTCCCACTTGATACACAGATCAGGGAAAGTGATGAGTGAGGAAACGAATGAACTAATGTCACTGTCTTGTATCTGAACCGTGCAAGACCCACATCTCAGGAAGATTAGGTTACATGGTTTGTTTTGTAGTCTGGTATATAAGAAAAAGGATTCCAAAAAGCTGAATTTTTGAGAGGGTGAAGTGAATAACAGCTGTCAAATGTCTGGTTGATTTTCTATTTGAATCAGGTAAACATTTAACTGTAAGGATGTGACAAATATGACGAAGTCTTGTTTGTTTGTGATTTCAGATATTCAGCAGTTATCTCGATGCTCAATATTAGAATATTGCAACTGATTATTGCTAATTTTGATTATTTGTCCTCTTGTTTAGTGTTAACTTGAATGAATGCATGGATTGGTGACAAAACTATATCACTTATCAACACTAATCAAAATGACTTCCACATCTTCTTCATTTTCTTTGAGCAAAATAAAATAAAAGTATTTGTTTGGCATAGGCGCTAATGGTACAAATGACAAATATGTGTCACACCACTTGATTTTCATTTAATCAATGTGGTGTCTCCACACGTACAGAGACATATGTGCACTTGTTGTGATAGGTGTCCTTCTGCTGACATTCAGCCCTGTAGTACACGTTTGAGTTTAAATAATCTTCCTGTGGGGCTGGAAGAATAATGGTGTGGACTCGTGACATTGCGTCAGTGCCAAGGTGACTGAGTCGAGGAGTGATTGCTCCCTCTGTCTCTCTCTGTCCATTTCCCCTTCTCACCCTGTCAATAACCATCCTCTTGTCTGATGGAGTCACATCAGGGCACTGCAGCTGACACCACTGTGTCTTTATTTCCTGCAGCAATCCTTTTACAACACACATCAGTGGTGATTAATACAGTGACAGCAGCCAGGAGGTTAACCCCCAGCCAGCCAGCTACTGTTACTGACAAACACACTACTCACCTTACACACTCAACTACACCTTACAGTAACTTCTTTTTGGATTTATATACTGAGTATAATCAAAGAAAATAAATGAGATGGCTGACTTTAATTTGCTTGCCCAGTAGTGTACACTTATGATATGATTGATAGGAGCAGATGATGATGCTTGGTATTCCAAAATTGTCTTTTGCATTATACCAAGTGGTGGGTCCCGCTTGCAGCTGTCTGCATGGTTATTAAATCGGAAGTCTTCCGATTTGAATTTATGGCATCCATTATGCAAGAATTTACATGTCCAGGTGTTGCATCTGTTTGGCTTCAGGTAGGGGTCACTTTGATTTATTAATATATCCACAGTTTCATCTGCTTGACAATCACTGACATATTGTCACCTAGGGCAGCTCGTCTGTCTGACTTTAACAGCTGTGACAACCTGTGTGTTATTAACTCCTCTACTGATTATGCAGAGACACAGACCGAATGTGCGAGTGTCTACAGGGCGAGATTAATGTTTATAACGGCCTATAAACAGCAAATCCCAGACTTGTAGCTGAATGGGGATTTTCTCATTATATCTCATCACCACCTGGTTAATTGTTCAACTGCTCTGAAATCTCATGATAGAAGAGATAAGTTTGCAGGTTTCGGGGGTGAGAAGACCATCTGGGTCATTCGGAGCCATATGTTCACACTTTGTTACTTTTGAATAGGTTAATGGAAATATTTTTGTGTCCAGAAGTTGAGTAGTTGCGCAGTTATTAGATCCAGTAGCTCACATCTGGAATAAAGAAATAAAGTAGTAAAATATTCCTAGCAACATTCTCATGATAAAATATAACAAATGGATTACTTTAACATTCATTCCGTATGTAATAGATAATGTAGATTACTCCTTTGTTAAACAAAAAGTATGTCATAGCCCTTATAGATTGATATTAGTCTCTCTTGGGGTCACAAGGAATAAAATTGAAAAGTACTGTCCATTTGTAAAAAGTTTTTTTTTCTATTTCCAAGAAACATTTCAGCGGGAATAATGCTCAATATATTGGAAATATGAACACAGGCTTCACCTCTTTTTGGGATCGGGCATCACACTCTTTCCACTCACAGTGCGAGTCAGAAGATGGACCACTGAGGGCCATAGGTGGTCCTGTTGTTACGATGTACCAAATGTCACAGGCTGAGGGAGAGATCGTTCCCTCAAGCCCCCCAGATGCTGCTCCCACCTCTAATAATTAACTCTCACACTGAGTTTGTAATTAGTGCTTCTTGTGGCAAGCGACAGATTCCACATCAGACTAGATTTTCTAAGCTGTCATTCCAATTCTATAATTCAAGAATAAAATAATCAGATTTCTCTTATCTTATAACCTGTTAATAAGAGAGACTTTCTTACAAATCATGAGTGTTTCCGCTTTTAGCCTTTCTCTGATAGTTTCTAGGTTACAGCATAAAACATATTACAGTCTAACAGGACTGTGCCATGACTCGCAGCAAGAGGGGAGCTTTGGAGTTGTGACTGACTTTAGCCCCTGCTCCTCAAGTAACAGGCAATTATAGCCTTCTCTCGCTGTGCAGGCCAGGACATGTTAATTGGATTTGACAAGGGCATATTATGCACAACAAATATGCATAATTTGGCAAAAATTGAACAGAAAATTGGAAATAAAAAAGGGAACAAAGTGGATTTACATGGTTGGGTGGTCTGAATGTCTGGTATCATATTCTCTCCTGCGGCCCGCATAAAGAGGCACAGAGCTGTAACAATCGGTATCAGTGGAAAGTGCTTTAAAGTTAAAGCTGATGGATGGCTTGTCAAAAAAAAAATAATTGCACTGGTTGGAAAGTGGGTCTGCGTGCTTATAACGGGGAGAGCAGGATCTACAGAGAGGATGATTGGAAGTGACAGTGGTCTGTCAAGACGCAGTGGTTGCCCAGAGTAGTGTGAAGCCCCAGCTAGAAGGTGGCAGAACAGAGCAGGCTGTCAGAGCAGGAAAGTGCCTTTAATACATTGAAAAGAAAAGGAATCCGCCTGTCAGACCTGTTCAGCCAGTCAAGAGAAGAAGAATGAACAGGGGGTGAATAGGTGTAGACGTGTTAGAGCTTGGCAAATCCTGGCCGTGCCACAGGCATGGCTACAGGTACACGCCATGAAGTCAACTGAGGGGGATGGTTAGCTGCTGGTGTCCTCTACCAGTTCCAGTACTTCCATTTTATTGGATAGACCTGCATTTATAATGTGGAATATTTTTTACTCTTGAGCAACTGAGTCTATTTCATATATTTACGAAAAAAATAATTCAATGCAAATACTGTCCTCTTGTTACATAGAACAGCACATATTTAAGGAATAAAGATGAACAACATGCCACTCACTCATCCATATGATTACCGTGCATGCATAACACAAAAGAGTCAGTCTTTGATTTGAGGAATGATATATAGACTGACCTAACAACGGATCAAGTGCGCAGTACGACAGACAGCTAATAGATACGGAAGCAAGACGGGCCTCATTTAGAGAGGAAGGGCTGTTTGTGCTGCCAATATGACAAAGGGAAAGTTGACAACTATTGATCCACCCTCACGGATGACAGTTTAAAAATTCAGCAATAATCATGACAAACGAGGAGAGGCATCACATCCAGAGCATTATCAATAATCGGCAGCTGAGCAGAAATGCCAAGGTCAGAGAGAAAAGGCTACTGAAGTTGTCTGTGAGAGTGGACGCTGCCAGGTGATATATCAGGAAAGATAGGAAGAGATTCCTTTAAGGCAAGGTAGAAGTTACTAATTAAGTTTTGGATTCCACTGGGACATGAATGCCCCTCAGCAGAAATTCCTTACAAAAGCCCACTGAATGCCAAGGGCAAGGAGACCATTTTGTAACAGACAGTTTCTGTTGGTTTTGATCACTTGCAGGGGACATTGTGCATGGATTTAATATATCAATAACCCAATCCCTGTTATAAGGAATTCTGAAAGAAAACTCAGGCTTTAGATAAATTACTTTTCACGAAAGGTCAGTGTTGATTTAGGTTCAAGCTTTAGGGATTTATCAATTTCTTTTGTCACAATCTGTGTTACAAGGGCAAGAGTTACTTTTCTGAGCACTTTTGGGATCATTTTTAAGACCCAGTGCCTCAAGTTGTGGATCTGAACTCCAAGAAAAAGATGACCACAGACAGATCATTTCTGCCACCCAACTATTTCAAAATCAGTTCAGTTTGTGAAAACATCTAAAACTTTGAAAATAGCTGACCTCTGGATCTGAGTCTTTTACACCTGCTAAGTGTTTTTCCAGCTGGTTGATTACTAAGCTTGTGCTACTTTACCTAGTTCCATTACAGATCTACTAGGCAACTACTACTTATCTCCACTACCTGGGGCTGCTACATCCTTCTATGAAGATTATTTAACTACTAAAAATCTTTATTGTTTTGTTTCAATTGTTTATTTTTCAGTAGAAACCGTGGCTTCACTTCCAGAGGGACTGATCTCCATTCATAAAAAAGAGTCGTTTGAGGGCATAGCTAAGCTGAAGAGCCAAATATCAACCCTGTTGCTCATATTTTCTTAAATATTACAATCAGCAATATTTAGCTATTTCCTGTGTACACAGCTTCTAATAAATTATTAATATGTTGTTTATAGCAGTGAATGACTGGTTTTCATAAACCTTAGATGCATTTTGTTCACTTTTATTAGCAATAATCTGACAACGGTCAGTGTGATTATGTTGGATGGCTCTATGAAAATAGGATAGATAAGAATAAGTCACAGGTATGTGATAAGCCATCTTGAGGAACCCGGATAGTCTAACATTGTCAAAAATGTATCTAACATTCCTGCACGAAAATACTATCAGGTTGGTTTTATCTTTAAGTTATGGTCTTTAGCTGAAATAAAATCTTAGTTAAGTTCAGTTCTTGGTTAAGTTAAAAGCTACTCTTATCTATTGCTTTTGAAGAACAAAAGAAGGGTCAAACATAAGCGGAAAACAATTGCACACACCGACAACAGGTCTCATTTTAGTGTGATGCAAATAGCATGATAAACTTGTAAAAACACTCTCATCTTTTAAATCACGGCTGCAGGTTGTTCAGCCAAGGTCCAATAGGTCATGAGGTCTGAAAGCCAAGAGAATAATTTACTAGTTGTGTCATGCGCCCGTGATTGAATCTTTATTCTGGCTTTGAGAGTTGATTTGTGGCGTCTTTGTGAAATGTGGCATGCTTCTGTAGGTATGCAGACTTCAGGGGAGGTGTGCTTTCTCGCATATCTGGTCCAAACTAGCACACTGCTGAAAACAATGTGAGATATTAATCCTTAGCTGGTGCGGCATCATGCAGCAAAGAGAAGAAACCGTGGCGAAGGTGCGAAACAATTAAGCATCCACTTCAGCTCATTTGTTAAAGCTTGTTTACCGAGCTTGGCCAGCTCTATAAAATGTTAACATCCATTCACATAGAGTGCTAATTTTTTTTTTTAATATTGTTAGCATCATAATGTCATGTCACCTTGAGAGTGATGATTATTCTCATATTATTGCCGTCCAGACACTGCCCACACACTTCCTTTGCCTTTGCTGTAAGGATAAAGCACAGTTCCTGTTTTTCTGGGACCATCTGTAAGAAAAAAAAACAGCCCAAGGTAAAAACGATGACTGCAACTTGGCAGAAGATTAAACGGGCCCTGCGAAAAAGCCATTAATAATTCTCATATTTTGGAAACGGACCGTACATACAGAATCTGTGGTATTTAATCTCCTCTCTCAGCGAATAAAAAAAAAGGTCAAATGGGCGGGAGAGACTTTTTTTCCCTTCTCCAGCTCAGAGTGATGGGCCTGGGTTTTCCAAGGCACGCCATTTGTCTGTCAGGACTGTGAGCAGAGCCAGTGATTTAGTTTCCATCACATGAAGCTCATGTCCGGTTGATGATACTGCCAGGCGGGATATGGGGAGAATTTGTCACCTGGAGCTTTGACAGAGAGATAATTGCTGATAGTTAGCAGAATAATAGGATATGTGCATTACGAGTCTCACAGGGTTTAAAGAATATTTGTTGCTCACTCTTCTGAGCATATTTTATTGCTTCATTTCAGTATTGAGTTAATTTACACAGAAACAATTTAATACAATCAAAATGAAGAAAAGAAGACTGGTTTATATCAAGATACTGTGTACATTAGTCATTTCAGCAGTCTAAGACACAGCTGTCTCAACAGTTTAGCATGTGCTTTGAGCTTGCACTGATCCATGAAACACACACATGACAAAAAGTGTAATAAAAAGGACATCTGGACAAGTGTTCATGAGTGAGCTTCATCTTTATAGTCTAATTTGTTTTTTACATCACTGTTTGTGTGCCATAGTAACAAATTCAAAGTGCTTTCTATTTGACGCCATGAAAGCAATAATGAATATAAAAAAAGAAAAAAAGGCTTGATATAGTGAATGGTCTGATGATATGAAAATCAAGGCAGAGTAAGGTATTCAACCATATAAATACATTAAATTATTAGATAAATGTAAACGATGATTAACAAGTGTAGGATTGTTGTCATCACTACTCATAGGGAATGTGTGTGTCCATCTGCAATTCTCAAACAGCTGCAACACCCACAAACAACAACTATGCCTGTGGCTACAAACGAGCCAGGGCACATCACAGAACTGTTTCAAAATCACCAGGAGCGGTAGTCCTCCCTAGTTTAAGTCAGAGGTTATTTTTTTTCTCATTATTTCTTCGTTCATCCTCAACTAGCACTGACTGTAACCTCTAAAGTGCAGCAGTGCAAACACACTGTGTGTTGTTTTGACTAGTGTGTCTTTCCGAAATCCTAAAACCTAGATTCCAGCTGGTCTGGGAGTTCATCCTGGGTCTTTTAGTGTTCTGTCTCAAGGCTAATTTGGACATTTTAAAAAATCATTCAGCCCAATTATTGCGAATGAACTAGCCAAGGTTAAGTATATGTCTGAAGTTATGCTATTGCCCAAAGTGCTTCCTGATTGTGTTTCTGCCTTCTGTGGTACTGGCACGACACTGGGAGGATGAATATTGTGTTTTGAAACATAAGACAATATAGATCTTTGTTCAAATCAAATTTGACCCAAATGTTGGCAACATTTACACATAAGTTTCCTAAAGTGACTTACAAAAGAGACAGGTCACATTAGACAGCTGTAAAAGATGATCAGTGGTGTAAATAAAGGAGACGTGCCAGAAAACTCAGCTGTGGGGGTTAGGGAATATCTCTCCATAAAAGCCAGCACTGGGTCAGAGAGCACTCCTGAACCCCCCCCCCCTCACCCTTTCTGCTTTCCTCCTGTGTGTTAACTAATGCTCACCAGAGTGCGGCCTGAACTCTGGGCTGGCAAAGCCACAGATTTGGAACCAAACTCTCAGCAGCTCTGTGACCCGGTTGAACCTGAACCTGCCTCCTCTCGATGGGAATGGAGGGCACTATGAGAGCGAGACTGCTGATAAAGCCTTCTGAGCCAGGGAAGAATTGATGTAGGAGGATTTACCCACTTCTAGCAAAAAATAACTTTAAAATAAAACGCAAATTTTCTATTTTCGGACCACTGTGAAATATCTGTAGCAGTTGGCGTGGTTTTGTTTGCCTCTTATACATTATATCTTTAACTCTGTGTAGTTCGACTAATTTGCGGCTCTCTTTTTTTTTAATCTATGAAGGATGAAAGTATAGATCGATGTTTTTATCATGCAAAAAAATTGCTTTTGGAAAATTTTTCTGCATGGTTAGAGGCCCTCAAAACTCAAACCCAGGAGTGCTCGAGTGTCATGAGCATCACATGTTTTGAAACAAAGACGTCATTTACATTGTCAAAGAGATTGCAAGAGGAGTATGTCCCACCCAGAAACATGGCTTAGTCCAGTGACTTCCTCATTCTAACTAGGCCTAATGAAGGAGGTGCTTTAAGAAGTCTCCAGCACGCAGCCAGGCATTACCGATTAGGTCAGTGGAACGGCCGCTGGGCTGAGCATGATGGATGACCGGTGGAATGAGTTTCTGCCTGTGGTATTGTGAAATCTTTTCATTGTCACTGACGGGGCCTATGAAGGAGACTGATAAATGAGGGAGCAAGTGTCAGTAACGCCCTTCTTTGCCCTGCTGCAGCTTTAATATCTCCCCAGCTACAGAGCAGAATGTATTGATAAAAGCAAAAGTTTTAAAAATAACCTCAGTCAGAGAGAGCCAAGCAGAGCAAGGTGGGGATGATTAAGCTGGCCGGCTGCTATTATAACAGAAGTCTGGTAGCTGTAAACACCAGTGGAGGCCAGTGGCCATGCTGAGAAGAGGGAGCAGTTTTTTATGTGGAGCGGGTGTTACCTCAGTGACACTGCGCAGTGATGAATGCGTTGCATCCATCTGGTTGCAGCACATGTAATAAATATCTGGACTCATGTTTGACCTCTCTTACTTAGCAGCCACATCTTTCACAACCAAGAGGGGATCACGATCATGGGTGGGTGTAGGGCGGAGGTATGACCTGTATTTTTAGTAGTAGCACAGCCGAAAAATGTTCAACAAAAAACACTGACCACCAACAGACACGATATAAATTAGCTTTTAGAATTCCAAAGAATGGTTCAACATAGCAGCGGGTCTAAATACATTTATTTGTGAATAGACAAGTGCTTTTAAGAGCAGTCTTATTACTTCTTTTTATTTTAAACCAAATTGTAATATTTGATATTACAGATTAATGAATGAATTGATAATTGTACTTCACTTGATGGAAAAGGTAGATGTCTGCAAATTGTTTCAGTGCCATCCTCCACAGAGTTGCATTGAAACAAAAATTGCCACCTAAGTGACTAAAGTCAAACATGCTTACGCCTTTTGCTTTACTCCTTTCTTCCTGTAGTGTTGGAGTCTGACCTTGCAGCTTCTGCTCTCCATCCATCATGGGCTGTTTAGCTATTTCACTGGATACATACTGCGCAGATTAACACAATTCATCACCACAATCATCCTCGATTCATCACCCCTCCCAATGAATGTTTTGACATCGAGTTAATTTTCTGGTGATGATTTATCAAATTATAATTACCATTCTCTGAAGGAGTCATTCATTATGTTGATACATGATAATGATGCCAAAGTGGATTGAATTTTAAGTAAGTTCTCTTTGACTATAGCATATGCATTATTGTGAGTAATGCCTCACGATTTGGTTCCCTGCAGGATCAGTAAGTCTGTGCTGTCTGGTACTACTGTTACAGTCAATGCAGGCACTGGCAGGTTATTTATTCAGTTTTTTGTTGCAAATTGTTGAGCAATGGCATCCAGGGCAATGAAAAGTTCTCAGACTCAAGACTCTGATGCTATTTGTCTATAATTAAATGGCACAATAATTTGGTCAGGGCCTCGGTCATGCTCCTGGGGAACAAAGATTTTAATAGGTTTAGGTTCAGCTGCAGCATTTAGGTACTTTATTAACAGTGTTCACTGAGCTTTAATATGGATCAAAACCAATCAATACAAAGACTGATCAGGCATGCAATTCACGTGTTTTTGTTTCTCTTGATAAAATAAAACTTTATAATGGTGTTTGTTTGCTTGTTTAGCTTACCTGTCTGTGTCTCCTTGTCCATTTTTCCCTACATATCATGGCCTGCAAGAAATGTGTGATGGTCAACCTTGTTGGGGCTCACCTCCCCACTCCAGGCTTGTCAGGCCCAATCTGCAGTCATTTGGTGTGAGAGGTGTTCTTTAGTGAACGACTCTGAAGGTCAGGGCCTGGTAATTGATGTTGCTCCTTCATCCGTTTCCTGTGTCTTTTCTCTTCCTCACACACCAGATTTGGTTTGGATAAAATGTTTGAAGATTTACTGAAGTTCTTAAGGGCCCTGAGTACTATCCCCCTGTTGTCTAAGCTCACTGCTCTGCCTCACAGGAGGTCTGGCACAGATGACACACACTGTTGGTCTTGAGCATATGCCTCATAGCAAGTGGAGCAGGGACTTTGTCATTTTACTTTGTCTTTGATATAAGTCTTAAATTGAAAATGGAGATAGAGATGATCATTTATTATAAATTATGTCACAGCATATACATAGCCTATATATTCATATATATAAATTCCTTAAATTGCCTTTTCTGGCAGATAGTCAAAGAAAGGCTTCAACAACAGATGAAGTTAAACTTTTACAAGCGCACAAAGTATCCTTTCCGCCACTTTCCGTGCAACTGCAGCACTGCATGCCCTGATGGCTGTCACCAAAGGTGCAGATAAACAATGGGCTCATTTGAACACAAAGAAATGATTATGGGGCACGTTTAATCCCAGCTTGACATGTCAGCAGGCTGCATGGGTGACAGCTTTCAAGACGTGCTTTGAAGTGGCAATCTTTTTATATTCTTGGCTCATTACACAATAAAGAAGACTTCACATGTAACTAAAGTGGGCTGGGAAACTATGGTAAATGATGTTTTAGGACTCCTTAGCTTCCAAGTGAATTTAAAAGATCGCCCCTTGCGTTGCTGGGTGGTTCTCTATGAATAATGCAGAGGCAATGAAACAAGAAATCCCCTGGGATGTTTCATCTGTTTTCACTAGAAAGTCTGAAATTAAAACAACTGTGATCATATTAGAATCGTAGTCAAAATTTGTTGTGCAAGAATCACAACAAATAAAGTAAAACTTCACAAAACATCTAAGTATTTATTAAAATGCTACTAACTGAATTTGTAAAGAAAAAAAACTAAATAGGGACGAAATTCTTATCAATTAGGCTTTTGAATCATAGAAAAACCCATCCTTTTTATTGAATGTCTTGAAATACCACGGCCTCCCACTGGCAGTAGGTTTAGCATTTCTCTTCTTTATCATGCACAAACAAAAGTCCTAATCTCCTTGATCATATAGTGTGAACAAGTAGGGAGGATTGTGAGTGACATCCTCTCAGTAAACATAGTAAATGCACCTGTGAGGACAAAGAGCAGTGGAGGAACAAAAAAATGCACACAAGGCAGCTGGAAACCTTTTAATTAGTGCTAATTACCTTAGCATAGGAACGTCGGGAGGCTTGAAAGGATTTGTGTCAGCGCATGAGAGATCAAAGATTGAAGCAGTCACGTTTTGTTCTGCTGAGTCAAAAACTAATAAGGAGGGTGATAAAGGGTCCCAGGAGAATGACAACCCAGGTGGTGGAGTGTTTGACTCCCTCACAAGTCTAATATCACTTAAACAATCTTTAAGAATGAAATCTAACACATCTGGACAAGTTAGGCAATTACAGCAATATCTTTATGATTTGTTTTAAGAACAGAAAATGTTTAATAATTAAGATAAGCGTAAATTGCTGTTCCTGTTGTCATTACTCAGGTATAAAATGATTTAATACTACTTTGAAGTCAGGTAAGCCTGTCATCCTGCAACTTTATTTTTATGATTGTAAGAGCCAGAGGGCCAGCAAGCTTTTCAGTCAGTAGCCATCAACCCAACCTGGGTGATGGTATCTACAAATCTTTTCTGGAGGTGGGTCAAATCTAGCTTAAAAGTCGGTCCCTTCACATCCAATTCACCGTCACATTCTTACCTACAGGCAACCTCTGCTGAGCCCCGGTCATTAATCAAAGCAGAGTGCTGTCCTGACCTCAGCCCCTTCCCTTTGAAGTCCTCTGTCCTCTGCAGCATGAGGAAATCATTTGCTGCCTGATTCAATGAGCCATCAGTCGAGCCAGTAGACCTAATGACATGTGAGAATATTAACCTCCTACCACCAAGAGTGCTTCTACTTGGGAAGCAGTCTATTATTCATCCAAGGTTTTACTTTTTTTTTTCTTAAGCATGTCTGTCTGTTAAACCATTCTATAAAAATCGGTAGCCATGAAAATATTTTACATATATCCAGGTCTTAAACTCATTGTATGAATTTAAAGATGCATTTAAACAAATAACTTCAATTAGATTGCCTTCCTCACTTTCCAGTCAAGAGTTGATGATTCTGATGCAGCATTTGATATTTTGATATTAAGTACACATATAGATGTTTTTATATATAGATATAGAGTCAGAAGGAAATGTTTATAACTAACTATATTCCTTCCTTTTTTTGTAGATTTATATGTATCCAGATTTATATACAAGTCATGGTAAAGTGTGGAACTGCAAATACAATGGTGGTACAACATGGTGGAAACCATCTTTTTATTCTGTGTCTTGGTTCAAAACAGTACATTTCAAAAACAGTGACTGAACTTGATTCAGCAATGGCACACCTTTAAATGAATAGAGGCACTTATCTATTCACAAATAAGCTCTTGTTTGTCATTTATTATAGTTTTTATCTTGACAGGCAATTTGCACTGAGGGAGCACCCAGTCCATTACACACATATGAGTCCCATCACTCCTGCAGTATTGACAAATTCATCAGCTTTCTTGGCCATCAAGAGTTTAAATTCGACTGCCATTCTCATATTAAGATGGCCTTGTTGTGATGCAAACATGACTTTTTCAGTTTGTGGCTTGTTGAGAGCCTGTACAATGATAACCATTACAACAGTTTGACCTTTGTGAACAAAGTTCCCATGTACTTTGTACATGGCGGAGCAGTGTTATAGGATCAGTTTCCACAAAGTTATGAGTGAATACATTAATCTTAAGTGACTAGGCGCAACCTATAGATATTCAAAGATTCCCAATCAGATTTTGTACCATAAACTTGTTTAAATAAATAATTTAGATAGAGGAATAGTCCAGTTACTTTGTTTTTTACCAAATATAAGATAATCTGTAATGTATAATGGATTAGTTTAAATAAATTAATCTTAGGTGGATCAAGGACTTTACATTTAAAAAATGTAGAAACATCTCACCATCAGTAGAGCAAAATGCCTCCTTTTCTTCATGTTTTAAATGTTAATATTGGGATTATAAACCTAATATTAGGTAGATACAAAATTTAAAAAAGAAGAAAGAAAATCTTAATTGTTGAAACTGGGTGCCTGTTTGACTTTCTCATGAAGATTGGGGTTCCATAAGCTTCAACTGTTGTAAAGAAAAAACAAGTTCAAGGCCATAGATTCCTGGATATAAATGCTACCGATGTCTGTTATCAATGCAATGATTTTTTTTTTTGTTACTGATATCAAAGTAACGTTCACATAACGTTCCAACCAATAGTAAATACAAGGCTGCAGTCACTGCAGTCATGAAAGTTTTCCTACTGAGCAGTTCATCTTGCTGATGTGTACCTGGAGTGTTCTATAGAGGCCAGAGAATCACAAGGTAATGACCATAAAGTATCATTTTATGGAGGATGTCCCACTTTCACATCGTGTCTTTCTTCTGTACAGTAGATTGTAGATAGTCTGAGAAGGTAAACTCAAAGAGTAAAATCAAACACATTTAAATGAAAAAGATTCAAATAATTATACAAAAATAGGCTTTGCCCATAAGTAGTGTAGATCAGAAGGGTTTTGTTGTACAGTAAATTCATGGAATAGCAGCAATATCAGACCCATTTCAATTCATCATATGTGTTATCTGTTCATCCCTGTCAAACATCAAGGCTGCCATACTCTTTGTCACAAACAGTTGTAGAGAAGCCCGGACTGACACCACGAGGAACACAATCTGACAAGTGATAAAAAATTGTTTTGGCATGTTGCGGGCCTTGTGGGCTGGCCTTAGTACCCCATGGTCGTGGGCTGAGGACATCTGACCTGAAATGCATGCAAACTAATGGCCAGCATGACTGACGTTTCCGAAGATGAGCCCAAAGTGTTCGCCCATTGTCAGCAGGAGTTTATCAATAGGCACGTCTGCATATGCAGTCGTCTATCGATCCATCCATCTCTGTCTGCCCCTCTCTGCATCACTGTAGCTGTCAGTTGTCATTCAGTGGATTGGCTGTGAGGAGAGATGACTGCAGTAGCTTGAATTTGCAATTCCTCCATCTTGGGGCCCAGCTTTAAAAAAAAAAGACTACTTAGTTTTTGCGAGATTGCGAGGAAATCCTAATTATTTTTTACAAATGCACAGATTTAGATTAGATTTTATTTCAAGCAGTCAGATCTATGCTTTCAGCACCTTGTTGCAGTTTTGCAGGTTGTTTTTACATGACATTGTCTTTGGTCACTGTCAACACTTTTACCATCATTAATGAATGCAAAGTAGCCAGGAATTGTTTGCACCACTGAGACTGAATCACTGCACCGAGATTGTTGGTAACAAGGCCCCAGGTTAATTGCGGCAAGTACAATAGGCATCGCCCCTTCTGATAACATGGAGCTTGAGTAGCGAGATGCTTTGTGATTAGAGGACGAGGCCAGGTAGATGACAGAGGTGTGGATAAAGAAGCCCGATCAGGCCTCTAAGGGGAGAAAGGGTGTGAGTCTGTGGGGGATTGAGGTAAACAAGATTGTACCTGTGAGAGATCGACACTGCTGCCCCCAGGTCATTACAGCCCTTTGTGCAGGAAGCAGAAGGCGCGCACAACTCAGTGCTTATCAATGTCCATGTGATAATGGCCCGACTATTTTGCTCTAAACTGTCAGACAGTCAAAGCAATCTGCGATGATGAGCAGACATCGAGGGGCAACAAGGAGCAAGTAAAGATTGAATTAATGAAATGGCAGCATTTATGCAATGAAGCAAGGAGATAATAACTCCATCCCATTTGGCTAATCAGTGTTATTCAGCACAGATATATGTAAATCTTTCTTACAGATGAATTGTAATGACAGGTTTATTGCCAATACATTATTATTACACCTACGGTTTTAAACCTGGCTTGAGCCACAGCTCCCATGGCAGTGAATTTAGCTGATTAAATCACTTGGTGCACACAGCAGTGGTGACACGAAAACAACAATTAATAAGCCAACCCCCAGTGCACAGCGGCTCCATTTTAACCAGACTGCTAATAACATTACATGGCAAAAATATCCTAATCAGGCAGGTGAAAAGGGATTTGGACGCAATATTGCTTTGGTTTTCAGAGTACCCGTACCAGTTCCTGTAACTCTTGATTGGAGTGAGTTTAAATTAGAAAAGTTTCTAATTTTACTTAATAGGTATTTCAGCCTGAGCTAAACAGGCTGTTGGCTTTAAGCACAGGAAGATACGATTTTAGTTGATGGTAAACTGTTTACCTTGATAGTCTTCCCTCTTTATATCATGGATATCCTCTCACTAAAATCACTCCCCCCCAACCCGACCCCCCACCCCCATCCATGTGCAATCATTCACGGAGAAAGCACATTAAAAAGGATTTGTTCCCCAAAGAAGGTCGGCATTTGTAAGGCTACTGACAGATTTAAGTGTCAATTAAGTTGATGTACAGTGGGCACATTATCATACAAGGTTGTCAGCCGGGGCCATTTGAGAGAAACAAATACGCACAGCTTCACACCTTCCATGGGCTGAACTTTGTATGGACCCACAGTTGCTATGAATGTCACAGTCAATCATTTATCCGGTTGGCACGCTTTCCACTAGGGAGTTATAAGATCGAGCAATTTTATACAAATAA
Source organism: Menidia menidia (assembly GCA_907169785.1). Classification (NCBI taxonomy): domain Eukaryota; kingdom Metazoa; phylum Chordata; class Actinopteri; order Atheriniformes; family Atherinopsidae; genus Menidia; species Menidia menidia. The sequence continues at coordinate 5,505,231 of CAJRST010010001.1, read as the reverse complement.
CAACCGAAAAAAATTCTGGTTTCCAAAACGCTATGTCATGTTCAGTGCTGAGGTCCCATCCCTGGCCCGTTCAGAGGTCTTACACTCATTACTGCAAAGGGGAAAATTATACCTCAGCAGAAGGATGATTGATGACAAGTTAAATTTGTGTCCAGGGACTGAAGGTGAATGGTGACAGAGGTATTTATCTTGAGAATGGAGGTTGGGGTCAGTCGAGGCTGGGTGCCTTAAGGCACAAGACATTGACAAATTTATCCAGTGGACCCCATTGCTTGGGCCTTTTCTTTGTTTTGAATCCTGGCCACTTGCTAAGTGACCCACATCGCTCATGCTGCCAGCGTGTGAAGAATGCTGTGCCACGCCAGGCATTCTGCCTCTGATCAAGCTTGTTGTTCATTGTTTTGTGAGGCCATGTTTGTTTGGGGTTTTCAGGAAATGTTAGATTCTGGGTCACTAGGCTAATTTGAATGCTCAGAGTTACAGACAGCTTCAGAGAGATTTTACATGGAAATGTTCCCCACTTATTGTTCAGCTTACATTGTGTTGATGTGCCATCATTTAAATGTAACCATATGTTTATAACACTCTTTACAGTTTTTAACATGGAATTTTTTGTTTACAGCACTGGAGCAGAAGAAAAAAATGTCTGGATGGAGATAAGCTAAACAAGAAGGGGTGAACCACAGAGACCTCTAGTGGAGGCTGAAGAAGCCTTGGGAGGTTTGACGCACTGTATTACACAAAGGTACGTGATAATTATCTTCAAATGTCCAGCGCTATTTATTTTTCTATTACACTGTCAAAACTTTGTAAAAAATGTTTAAAACAATTCTTTTAAACCATCATACTGGGAAAAAAATGTTTTTAAAAATTGAACATAAGCTAAAGCCGTTTCAGACTTTCTTAAACGTATGATAAATTAAACTGCACCTACTGTATATTGGTGGAGTGTGAAGCTCTCTGTATGAAAAGCGATATAATTTAGGTAACACAAATGTTCTTGCAGTATGATAGGACTGTTGTGGTAAAATTAGTTGTAAAAAAGAGGAGATCAATCTGGCTCTCTTCTCACCATTCATGGATTTTTTCCATGCCTGTTTGCCATGCAATGGATTTAATCATGACTAGCTAATAAAAAAAAACTGTTGTTTTATTTTCAAAACTAGCTTTAAGGTTAAAGAAAATCCAAATACCTTTGCCATGGATCTATAGTTTCATGTTCCTGTACCAGAGTTCTCATCTTGTAGAGAGGAATGTCTGTGTTGACTACATTGTGAGGCAGTCATTTGTGCTTTGGAGGAGGTTTTCAGAGCCTTTAAAATCAGTAACCACTTCACCATGCTCCATCCATCATTTTGTCAACACACTAATTTTTTGGAACCTCACCTCAGACAGGACCACAGACAAAGCAGTCAGCTCCTTTCTTAAGGTGCATACCCCTCCCGGGTTTGAGACTGGCAACACTATTTAGAGACTGGCTGTTATTTCCAAAAGACAGCTTATGAGCCAAAATATACATACATCTTGCATTCAGCGATATTGAAGTCACTGTTGAGTTGCTAGCGACAAAGCCTGTTCGTCAGATTTTTTCCCCACTATCTAGTCTTTTATCTAAATTACAGATAACTACTTTATATTGTCTGTCATGTGGTATAATTGTTTGGGTGGAAAGCCCATGTTATTGAATTTGTTAAACTGTCACCAGGAGTCAAACTGTATTGTGCATCAAACAAATATGATGAATGTTTTTGGTAAGCATTGATATCCTGTTACATTGATGACAAAAAGGTTGAATGAATTCTTTCACTGACACGTGTTTCAAAACTAAAAAAGAGCAATGCATTGACTGTTAAAGCATTTACATTAAAGTTAGATCTTTGTCCTTCCTCAACCACAGTAATAGCATTTACAACAAATGAAACAATATCATTAAAAATACATCGTATGCCTTACATCGTCACGATAACTGGCCCTTCAAAGTTTCCGAAGGGTGCCAGGGTAGATCTATTCAAACTTAAACGCTCCTGAGTCCTTTGTATCCACTAACAAGTCTGGGCATTAGTATGCTTTTAGACAGCCCTTGATAATGCTACAAGCTTTTTCACCATGACTAATATTTACTTTAACTCGATCCCCCTTAAGTGCTGGTTTTAACAATGCAGGCACCATGAATCATTAACCATACAGGAATACCTTAAAGAAGCCATTTGCTTTGGATACATTTGTGGTTGGTTTGATGCTCATGAAAGGTATTATCTGAATGACAGCATTGTGGGCTCTATGATGCAATATTTATCATCTGTCATATAGCCCCACATGAGGCCAAACATGGACTGTTGTTTCTTCGTTATTATCAAGAAGCTTACAATGGTAGGGCTGGGGTCATTGGTAGTTCTGCCAAAAGAACTCACCTCACAACACCCACAGATGGTGTCATGAAGGTAATGTGGAACATTTAGAAGCAGAAAAGCTGCTAATTCATAATCTCAGTATCAATCCTGAAAATAACTAATGCCCTTTTCCTTCAATGAAAAATATAGCCTCTCATACATTATCAAAGAATATACCCACCAATTAGGTTCAGTTTAACAGCTTTGACTACTTCATTCAGCATTTGGAGTTGATTCTTAACTTCTTTGTTTAGTTGGTTGATATTAGTTGGTTGATATTAGTTAACATATTTTGAGAGATGGATTATTTCCTTCCAATCGATCCAACCATTTCCAATATTTCTTATTCAGACAGTGTAGTGTTGGGTAGGTGGTGTTGCGGATCCTAGCTTGCACCAAAATTAGATCCGGGGCATAACTTATATATCAGTTTTCTAAACAAACTAGATAATAAAGTAAAGAATCAACCGGACATGTTAAAATGGTTAATCAAGTAGTCCAAGTAAAAAAGAGTTTGGAAATCAAAAGATGTAAAATGTAGAACTGGGTGGAAATTCAATTCTTTATAACTCAGATCTTTGTTTCAGGTACAGTATTAAAGTAGATCTACTCAAATGTTGATAGAGATTGGTAAACACTGCTGTTAAGGCTTTTCTGAATTCCTGTGGACATACCTGTGTTACACAAACCCATCATTCCTTTTTCCCAATGTTGTTGTCAAAGAGCTTTAGCACAGGAGGTTAAACATTTGGTCAATTGCCATGAAGTGTTCAATTGTGTTCAATTGTTCCTTGTTCTTGGCCGGCTTGCTTGTGTCCAGCTCATTTGCCACTCAGCATAAAGCCATAAATTTATTGCAAGAGCATGCGCTGTGACTGTCAATGGGCAGTCCATGAAGAGCAAGTTCTGTGGTGGGTTAAAAGTTTAACATTGCTGAAATTATAGGAGAAAGTCCAAGCCACACTAAAGAATATCAACAAAGTTCCATTTATGTGGAGATATACAAAATGACATGAGAGCTGACCGGCTGTAGGACTGGTCCTGTGTCCCTGCTCCTGCAAATGATCCCAGTAACTTTTAGCGTTCTCTTCGAACTGAGTAATTGAGATGAGTAATAACTGTGACAGAGGGCATTATCTGACCCATTTTCCTTTTCTTCTCACATTGCTTTGTTTATACACGCCTCCCTGTCATAATCCTTTACAAATCTCCAACCTAAAATCCCTTTGAAGAAATTGCCTCTTGTAGCGTGATATTCTGTGTAAAGGAGTTCTTTTTAATGACCAGAATCTGACCTCATTTCATATGCATAAGCCTACATCAAAGTAGACAGCATCCGTCCAGTCTGTGCAGTGTTCTTCTACTTGACAACCTTTTACATTGGAGCGACAAAGCACATAGATGGAGGTTGTAATTGCTTAATTAGGTTGAAGGCTTCCAGTATTACCTTGGACTGACCTTGTATGAAACAGACTCTGGGTGCCTTCAAAGAAGCTCATGATTTAGTTGATTTGCATTTTTACATTTCCCCTTCCTTGGTGAACAGCATATTTAAAGAAAAATTGGCCGTCTTTCAAAAGCCTTCTTTTAAATGTGAACTGCTAAGAGAATTGGACAGCTTTTGTTGATATAACAAATATTCTTAAATAAATCATTGGCCAAATAATTCATTCATTCGAGACATTTTCTCCACTTCCTAAACACTTGGGAAGAAAAGCCATTTACTCTTTCCCAGTAGGCTGAGCAGAAGCCAAACAAGTCAAAACAAACATTATTTGATGAGAATTTGTTCAGCACTAAGTTATAATGTTGCCAAAGTCAGCTAATTGTTGACTTTAATTGTTCCTGATTGCTGTAACAAAAGCACAGCTAGCAAACACTATTAGTTTATAGAAGGGCTGTTAAAGTTAACACAATGATATCAGATAACTGAAGTCTTACTTTAATGACTCCTTATAACTTCCCATAGACTTCCATGAAAATGCACAAAGTTTTATGACCAGTTTTATTTTAATTTAAATAAAAGGAAAGATCAATCATTGATTTTTATGTTTTATTTCAATATATGCCTTTTATATACAAACTAAAGGAAAGATATTGCTGTCTTCAAATTGCACAATTAAAGGTCTTTATCATAGTTGAAAGCGTATGAGGAACACATTTTAATGCAAATTGAGAAATGCTGCAGTCCATTTCAGTATTCTATCAAGTTTATAATTATGATGAAAAAAATAACAATACAAAGCGTGTCCATATGTTCAGGCTGTTATAGTTCTCCTCATATAACATCTGTTCGCAAGTCTCTAAAAATGGTCGCCAACATGACAGCATGGTAACAGTCTATAGCCCTGAAATTCTTCACATTCACACAAGCCCCACCTGCAGCTCTGCAGGCACATTTTTCTGCTGTTTGAAGTTTGATTATTGACCTCATGCTGCTCTTCTTGCTCTAACAACAAGCCCACAGTTCAGGACCTCTGCCAGGTACTCAGTCTTTTTGGCAGCCCTTTGATGCTTAATCTATATACAAGTGTTTATCTGATAGAACCTTGATGAGCTCATTGGGAAAGTGTCCAGCTGTTTTGGTTATGATAACAGCTGAGTGATTTTTACGGCCAAAATCCAACTATATCAACATCTTTACTGTTAAAACCTATAACGTTTTAGCAGTCTATATATGACATGTAGACGCAGAGGGTAAAGGATTTTCCTGCCTACTGCACCCAACCTCTTTGTCACCTTTCACGTTAGAAAACTAGCAACTACTACTACTACCACTTCAGGGTTTTGTTTTTTTGTTTGCCACTATATGGCAGTTTGCAGATCCCCACACTGGAGATATATACATGCATGCAGCTAAGCATGCAGCTGGATCACATAGTGGTAAAACCACTGTCTTTGGAACAGTAGGTCAGGGTTCAAATCCTGGCTATGGCATCTATCCAGTAAGGGCCCCCAGGCTGGCCCCTGCATGCTAAGCTTAGCCTACTTCAATTGTTACGTTGTATCTGAAAGTTATTTGTAATTCGCTTTAGATAAAAGTGTCTGCTAAATACAAAGACATAATCAGGATATTAAATATAACCTTTTTTCTACTACTTTCACTTGATGATGGATGTTCAGATTTTATGATCTTAAAAACTATGAAGTATTTGTCTAATACATTTGACTTTTTGAAAAAAATGTTCTTCCAACTCCAAATAGTTTAATACAAAGTGATAATGGGAGAGGTGTACTATTTGTGTCGAGGTCACAATTAGGTCACTGTTCACAAAAACAAGCATTATTAGAGCAATGACTCAACTTGTTCTCATCATTCATGCAAAACTGCCTCTCATAAAGTAGACTGTTAAACTTTGAAGCTCATGCGATTACTCATAATTGCTCCAGAAATTGATTTATTAGCTCAGTTGTGAAGCTGTGTGAGCTGAGTGCCATCTGACCTCCAGCTGAATGAATAATCAGCAGCCTTCCCAAGCAAGCAGATGTTTGAGAGTGTGGCTGTTTTATCAGGCCTGTAATGCGAACAGGCATGAAACCAGATTACATTAAATGATGTGAGGACAGACAGCTGCAACACATTTGGACTTTGCTGCTTTCCCTCTTTTGTGCTAATTAGCAGTTGATACTCCCTAACATAAAAGATGCTCTGTCTGCTTTCCCCTTCTTATGCTATTTTTGGTATTTGTAATGAAGGAACATGTGGAGAGAAGAGGAAAAAAAGAGTGTTTTTGCTTTTTCTGGCTAAAACTAATCCCAAAAGCAAAATGACCCCTGGAAACAGCAGCTCTCCAAAACAGTAAATCCAAAGCTGTTTATCGTCTGGCTGTTTTGTGAGACATATTCATCGGGGATTTGATGATGATCCCTTAGCTTCAACCCTTTTCTCTAATTGCTGCTTAATTTCTTTGCTTTGCTCTTGATTATGAGGTGTAGCCAGCTTAATGAAGCACAGATGAGTTGTTTATGAACTCTACACCTTTATTTTTTCAGCGCGGATAAATACTGAGAAACTTTATACACGACAGATATTGTTTATTTTATAAGCTTCCTGCTTTAACTGCCTCTCAGATTTTGTGGGGGCAACAAAAAGCAGTGAATATGGTAGCTGTGGAAAATGACCTGGTGGCTTTTCTTATCTTTGAGTGTTTCCATTATGCAAAGTAAGGCTTTAAAGTAGAGAATGGTTTGATTGTATGCTGAAGTGTCGGTTGTTATGGGTTTTTGTGTCTGCCCTGAGGAGCTGTCGACTCGAGTGTTTTCTTCTAAACTTGTCACACATTTCACGAACAATTAGAGAAAAGAAAGTAAATTGTTCCCATGCACTTGGATTGCTGTCCTCGTGACATCTGCCACCACGGCACGGTTGATAGATTCCTCCTTCATTAGCCAGGGGTGTGGCATTACCCAGTGAGAACACATTAATCACCAGTTTCTTTGGCAGCCTGAATGCTCTGCGCTTTGTTCGAAAAAAAAACTTTTCTTTTTCCTGATGTGTCACTCTTCTCCCATGACAGGCTGCAATCAATCATCTTGATTGACAGCAGTGATAGGTTACACTGTTTACACAATATGTAATGAAAGATCATGTTACTCTCTATTGTTGTTAGAAAGACAACTCTTTTGCGTTGGATCTGAATAGAGTGAGTGCTTTGGTACAAATTCTCACAAGCTTGTTTGCTTTCCCTTTTTGTGTCCTTTCACTCTCCCTTTCTCCACACAAATGTGTGCACAGTGGGTGGGAAATGTGCCTCACACCGTATTCATTTGTATCGAGATAGAACCAGACATCATGACTCAGAAACTCCACTTGTCTACATTTGGTAAACAGCCTCTTTACTGAGTCACAGAATCATATTAACTTTGTGTTGACAGCAGAGGGACGTCCCAGTTCAGATTATTTTCCTTGGGTTTGAACATTTTAGGTAAAGTAATCATCATGAGTTCAAGATCAAATATTAAAGCTCAATAAGACAGTTAAAAGCTCAAAATTCAAGGCATGAATGAATAACTAAGTCGATAGCACATGCACAACACTTTCTCATTCAAGTAACAACATCCAATGCACAAGAATTCTTCCACGGCAGTAAACATGATATACTGCCTCCTAACGGTCAAGCTGACTCTCTAAAACAATCCAATTAGATTGTTTCCCATTGAGATTTTTATCCTCAGATGTCACAGCTGAAAAATTCCCACAACTGCAGCTACATTATGGAACTACCATCACCTCCCTGGGAATGAGCATGTTAGTCATGACAGAATCAGGGGATGGTGTTACACAATTACTGATACTTAACACACTTATTACGACAACGTAGACATATGTAACAATTCAACTTTTGATACTTGGTTTTGAAAAGACACAAAAGGAAAAAGTTAGTTGTGCTCACTTTTTAAGAACTAAGCACAGTTCTATCATTTAAAAAAGATGGCCCACGCACCAGGGAGTTGTATTTCTATCAATGCGAATTGAAATCAGATCAGAAAAACACGTGGAACTGCTGCAACCAATTTCATGTTAACTTTTTATGGGACTAAATCTTAATTGATTTAACATATTTTCATTGCACCAAGAAGTGAAAGGGTAGTAGGTGTTATTAGGTTTTCTGGCTGACTACAGCATTTTTCAACAGTGTAAATAAGGTCATGCTGCTCTTATCAGACAGTGTCAGATGTTTTTACTACCTTTTTTTCTGCAAAAACTCCCAGTAAGGGTACACAATGAAGCCACTATGATTTGTTTTCAATTTCACAAGATTTTTTTGTCTTCTCTAAATCAGATCTGTAAATGACCATGTGACCATCTATATCATCATGTGTATTAGCCCTGAGAAAGACATTAAAGTTTCAGGAGCTGCAAACCTTAGGCAGGTTGGTAGCGCTTCACTTGAGTGAACAGTCCTGAGGACTTTGTTAGTAATAATTAGACCTTCCAGTCTGATATATTGACTGTTTACATTGATGTGCTACCACAAATGACCACAGTCACAGTTGTGCACACAAAATAAATCCACTTTTTTGCGTGGCCAGCAGATGGTTCGGGTGCCACATAAGGATTGTGTCTCACAAATGTCCAGTGGGAAACTGAACCAATTTTTTTCAACAATAATTGGCCAGTTGTCAGTCAATTGAAAAGAGAAGTCTTTGATTATTGCAACATGGAAATCTTTATTTTTATGTCTATGGGGATTTTCTATTGATAATTTAGGTAGTTAGGATGCATGGAGTTTAATTGGAAATACCAGCTTTGTTGCAGTTTCAGAAGTAGCCTTGTATTTAGAAAGCAAAGCCAAAAATAGGTTTAAGGAACTATAACAATTGCTCACAACTGCTGGTCAACTTGAAGGTAGTGGATAGCTCAAACACTTTGCATCCACCTTTTAGTTTACAGTTATTTTGCTTTCACCTATGTTGAATCCTCTTTGATGAGATGGATTCATGCTTTTTCATGCCTTATGTGACAAAAGAGTGCTCTACATGTAAAATGTTCACCTGTCAAATTTCTCACAGATTGTTCTCTTTTTCATCCCCTGAAAAGCCTCTTCTGTGATTTTTAAACCAATAGTCATGCAGATGGATGTGCTTCAATGATCAATGATTTATTCTAAGGAAATGAAAGCATGAAAATTTCCAATTTGCAAAGAAATAATATAATTTGCACATTTCTCTCTTATGAAATTATACATTTTGCACACTGTAACTTTGACAGATAGAAAGTTGGAACCATCACACATTTTTCTTTCTCCTGGGCATCAGCGGTAAGCTGTATTATTTTACATTTCATGAGTGGCAGTGCCTTTTATTTTCCGGTATCAAGACACTATTCAGAAATGTTCATACGCCCAATCATTTGATACTGTAAAGTACCTGTCTGACCCAAATGGAAGTGTGATATTTTATGTCCTTCCAGACGTTAGACAGCCACAAAGAATGCTTTGCAGAAATATGATGATGAAACATAAAGCAGTAGAGCTCACTGCCATTGTCTTGAAAGTCAGCTTGGTGTGATTACATTTTTTGTGGAACACAAGCCTGCTTTTACTTCTGTAGAACGAATTGAGCTCTTTTCAATAGTCAGCCTTTTAGCTCCGTGCACTTTTAAATCCTAAGAGAACTGTGCAGCATCTACATTAGCTGGTCCCTAACATCTACACAGACCACACGTTCATACCTGCACAGTGCGGTAACCGATTTTGGATAATAGCTTGTAGAAAAAAGGCCACAGTGACTGATTGACTGCAGGGTCGGCCATCGATTTTTTTTTTACCATCATCTTTACAGCAGTACATAGTCTCGTTTTGATTATCTCTCAAATCGAAATTGAGAAAGAACCTGTAAAACTGACCCTTTTCTTCATAATTCATTGTACTGTAGGACAACTCTGACCCATCATGGAGATGGGCTTCTATGACTTTGAGTTCTGCTGAATTCTCATTGGACGCTCAGAATCATGTGTATTTGGAGGTTTTGATTAAAGTGAAGATTATTGCAGTCATTCAGCCTCTTCACAAGGGACCCCACTCCAACTACTCCTGGGTGGTCTCTCAGGATGACTCTTTTTGTGCCTACATCCAGCTTGACTGTCATTGTATAATGCCGACAGAGCACAACAGCAAGACACACTCCTGAGGAGACGGCGACAAAAAAACACTCTGAAGCCTGAAGTTCTTGGCGTCTGCCTCTCTCCTTCTAAAAGGGCTGTTAAATATGAGTCAGCTGTTGTGCTCAGGACTCCAACAACAGCTTTAATTCCTCTACCTCCCCCTCCTTTGCTTAAAGGGGGGCTTTGTGCCTGCAGGGCCCCCATCAGTTACCTGCTGACAGGCCGAGCATGACTGATGAGCTGCCTGAGGCGCCCCAGTATACTTTGTCAGCTGCTCATAATTTATACATCTTATCTGCGTCAGAACAAAAGGCAGAACGTGGCTTTATGGAAATGAAAACAGAGACTTGTTTAGACTCCAGCACGTGAAGTGAAGTGGAGTGATCACACTGATAGTTGTTTTCTCTCTGCAAGCGAGACAGGCTGCCTCATCTGGTTCTGAGCTCTGAACACACACTCTGTTTGCCCACACCTTCACCAAGTGTGTGTTTTCTGTGGTGACCTCAGAGGTCTTGTGAAGTTGTTGTGGTTGCATGTCTGACTGTAGGCAGCATGTGACAAAGACATGAAACACATTTGTTTATACAGGCTCAGTGGTCTCATTTCCATGCACCACATTTGATACCAAC
>CAJRST010010001.1:5456395-5469706 GCA_907169785.1 Menidia menidia | reverse complement strand
AACCATTTAGTTACAAACAAACATTCAAGGCTCAAACCTACACTGAGATGTGGTGCATAGGTTATAACCATGCAGTCGAAACTATTTGGCTATGATTCAAAGAGCAAAATGTCAGCAAGGACATGGTCATGTTCAGTGCAATCTTTAAAATCATGCACAATCATTCACGTCCATACCTTGGCCAACTCTATTCATCCTTGTTGCGCTTGGGAAAAGAAAGTAGTACACTATATGTAAGCTGAATGGCCAATGTGAGAATTGATGACAAAAACCTGCTGAGCATGATGATGAGAAGCGAAATTTAAAGAAAAAAACTGCACAAAGTCGTTACATATATAGAAGTAGCAAGGGTTAAACGGCGGGTTTTGATAAACTCAAAAGAAAACGGGTCATGTAAGGTCTTGAATTGCCATTATTATGGATCAGAATGTATCAAGCAGCTATAGGGTATCTATAGGGTGTTTGTTGCTACAGCATTTCAGATGGAATTGAAAACTTATAGAGCAGCATGCAGGTAAAAAAAAAAAGTAATTTCATTAAACCAACAGAAAGAACTGATTCATTGTTTTTTAAAATGTGAAATAAGTGTTCCTTTTAATGAAAAAGCATTGATTACTAACCATGAAAAGCTTGAAATGTTTGTTGAGCAAATGAGATTTGTGAGCTTTTTTCAACAGAAGGACCAGAAGTGCTTGTAGATTGCATACCTCTGCCTTCTGCAACATCCTTTGAGTGGCTTCAACAATGGACTGTTTAGGTACTTGTAACAAGATATACGCAGTAACAAGAGATACAAGAGATATGTCCTTTCTGACATAACTTGACTTCAACCTTAATATGACACCAGTATTTCTATATGATGGATCTGTTCCAGTTTGCAACTTTCAAGTTAGAATACCTGCAAATGTACCATTTCAGGGTTTCTTTAAAACATGTACACAAATGCAGAATGATTCAATTCTATCAATATAATAGATGTGGTCCTTTAGCCCCTCAATCTGTTCTAGTACGCTATATGTTTTCTGGCCCCTTGATTGACTCAGAATACATATAAATAAATGTTTTGTTAGAGGTAATAGTTCTTCTAATTGACTGAGTTGATGGTTTAATAGGTACCAAGTACATCTTTTAACATATTTCCAGCTGAGTATTCATGCGTTTTAATAAAAGTTTCCTCTCTGTTGTTACATTCTACTGAGATGCAGGTTCACGTGTTCTTTCTTAGGGCATCAAGATTTCAGAATTAATATCAACTTTACTTTGTGTTTTCTGTAAAATGGGAAATTTGATGGAGACTTTGTATAGTGCTGTGTTACTAAACAGACGAACTGTGAGCCTCTGGAGTTGTTTGGTTTCTTTTTCCTGCATATATATTCTAACATTATTTTTTTTAATGCTTTATATTTCAGATACCTATTTCACCATAGATGGACCTGTGATGGATTGGTGAGTTGTCCAGTGTGTAATCCGGTTCTAGCCGAAAATATGGAATGGGATTCAGACCCCAACCCCAAGACCCTACTAGGAATAAGCAGTATGGAGAATTAATGAATGGATTTCCGCAAAGGTGCAGATCTATGAGCGAACATCTTCATAACATCTTTAGAATGACACCTATATCCAGTCTACAGGTTAACACACTGGATGCAGGCAGTCAATAACAATACCCCCCCCCTTTTTTTTTTAAGAGCATCCAACCAGGAACAATTGTTCTGTGAGCTACCTGGAGGTTTAAATCTCTTGAATCATGACTTGCCAACTAGCAGGATATAAAAATGATTTTTCAGTCTTCATTATCTATGTAATCACTGGTTAACTACTTTGTGGTAAAGTCTCAACAAATTATCATTTACCAATACACCTTGGGGAAAATAAAGAAATAGGCTGAAAAGAATTAAAATAAAATCAACATTAGATGTGGCATTCATATGTAAACACAATGTATTGATAATGTGGGTGTAACTTTATTAAACTTAACAGCTTCTACTTGCAAAGTATCTTGACATAATACTTCATGGTGGCATGCAACATTTTATCAAATAAATACCATTTTAATGAAAATCAAAAGGCAGTAAGAGGACAGGGTGTGCAATATTTTAAAGACAAGACATTGTATGAACTTTTAAGACATGTTTAAAAGTGCAAATAAAGTACAGTGAGGTTCAGGTTCAAATAAAAGTTAAACAACTGCAAGTTTTAGCAGGGCTAAACTTGGAATGCAGAGAGGTGAAGAGGCTCCAGAGAAGGGATTTCATTATCACAAGAAAAATGCAGCCAAGCTAGACGTCCTGCACATTACTCCTCGAGAGTTGAAAGCATACTGTATTTAAATGTATCACATATTTTTCTGTTATAAAGCATTCAGTCATTTTACCGTCAAGTCCCTTTCTCACAATTTAACAAATATGGGACTTCCTCAGCCTGAAAGATGTTTGCTGGCCCTGTGTACACTGTAATTAAGTAATCACGATTTAGATAATGATGGTGGAAAATAATGTAAACCAGGTGTGCACAGCAAATAAAAAAATAACAATTTAATCACTCCACCCATAAAATCTTAGTTGAAGAATCTCTTTTTTACATCTGCAGTTGACTCAACCATTATATGGTTTATTTTTTCAGTTATCACTTTCACTGCAGGAGGTTTTTGACTGGGTTTGTATTTGAATCACGATCAAATGCAATCTCATAAACTCAGTAACTAAACAATTATTCACAAGCTGTCCTGAACGACTGCCAGTCTTGTGTTGAAAATTTTGAAATGTGGGGGAAAAGTTCAGTGCACGCGGCAGTCAGGAGAAACAAAAGCCCTGGTGATCCTTACCAGACAGGGGGCCAGTGCTTTTTAACGGGGGAAAACCAAAAAGCACTGGATTGTTTTGTTAAATGCAAACTAAGACGTACAAGTGACACATACATTCACATTCAGACATACAAACATACATAGGCAACCAGACGTGTTACACTTTGTCTGGACCCTACAAAGGACACACAGGACAACACTCCTGGCAGGCACTGTTCACAGACATGGACAGTCAGACAGCTTTAGAGGGGCACATACTTTTGTTTGTCTCGTGAGTCCCTGCTTTTGATGCGGTTGGTGCGGTTGGTGGTTGGAATAGAGTGGACGGAGGAGCTCTTTTTACTTGAGGAGTGGGAAGAGTGAGAAGAGTGGGAGAGGCTGGTTCGAGACTGGCCAGCATTGTGGTCAAACTGCATCAGGCAGAATATCAGATCTGAGGGCACCAGCTCGAATGCATATGGTGGGTTGGTGATGACATACCTAGAAAGAAGCAGAGCAAGTGTGAGCCTTTGTGATGGGGCAGGGGGTGGGGTGTTGCTGGAACACTTACTCACCGCTTGGTGCATTGGCTTTGTGAGTTTAGATGCGCGTCTCGTAACCGATAAATACCAAAACACAACATGTTATATGTTTTCAGGGCTTTACAAAACAGGTCACCATAACAGCCACCATCCTACAAGACAGCAGAAGAAAACAGAAATGATTATTATGAGAAAAACACAGAAATGTTATTACATAAATAAACTCAATTAGTTTTTTTGTATATCCAGACATATAAGGCAACATTAAAGATTATCTGAACAATGATAATAAAATAAATCAAAGTGACTTCATTAACATTTATCATATGCAAACTGACAATTTAAAAGAAAATCTATTAAAAGAATGTGGCTATAAAGGTATGTATTTCCATACTAAACACAAAGATTATGTACAGAACAAATTGATTTGTACAGCATTTCTTATTTCCTGTCTAGGCTCTGTCACAGCTAACTCCATTAGTTTGAATGTTCTGAGTGAAGACAGCTTCTCTAATGCAAGTGGACGGAGGTGACCTTAGCCCCTGGGTGACAAGGCCACTGACTTACCCCAAGGTCAGCAAAGGGCCCGTCGTACAAGGCCAGCTGTGCCACGCGACACCTGTCCCTGTTCGCCAGGGTCTGTGGTGTGCTATAACCACCCCGTAACGCGTTCTCCTCGGCCAGCAGCCCCTCCAGCTCCGGCGTGGCCCCGCCTGTTACCAGCGTCCGGATCAGAGTGAGGATATTGTCATTGAAGTATGTCTGGAGGAATAAAGTGAAAGAGGATTAATCCCTAACCCATTAAAACCCAGACCCATTTCTTTCTAAAAAATAACCTTTTTTTTGGAGGAAGTGGCCCAAATGGGCCCCACAGATCACATAAACGCAAACAAAAATAAATAAGCAAATAACCACCACCGTCAAATGTCGATGATCTGTGATTTTCACAGGTTACTACATCTTGGATTTGAGTTTAAATTGTTTGTTACACCTATTACACTCTGGGTTCTTATTGGTTGAGAAAACCAACAAGCAGTTGTTTTGCATTTGTAACATTGAGACATGCCCAGCCTTTTTCTTTTCTATCGAGTCTCTTGTCTTCCGTAGCCTGTAGAGCACTGTGACATCTCTCTTGGCTGCTGACAGCACTATTGACTTAGATGATAGATGAGGACTGTCCATTAGGTAGCATTACCTTTCTCTACACTGAAGCGCACTTGAAGGCAGCTTTGTTCTAGCCTCAATCAAACTGAAACGCAAACAAATGAGGCCATTATGCCTGTACAGGTTTGATTCTAGTCATTTATGGTTTTAACTGGATAGTGTTTTTTATCCAGTGGGAGTTGGAGATAAAATACACCTCATGCAGGTAACTTACTGTAAAATATATCTTTGCATTTTTCAGATCATGGCTTTATCATAATCTCATTATATTCACAGCTTTGTCTGTTGGCTTAATTGTTTCCGACTTACTGCACTCATTAAAGAGTCCAGAACGCTGACCGCGAAAGCTGTCCCACAGGCGAAAGGCTGAGTGAGGTATAACTCTGTGTCCGGGTCATCGTCATCGTCTTGGTCCAGGAACTGAACGTTGGAGTCATTTACTGTGGAGGCAAACATACATGTAATGAATGATATTTATAACATCTGCTTGTTTGTTTTGTGCACACTGAAAGCAGATTGCATGGAATTGTTTTCTTATTTGCAAAAGCATTGGTCAGGCTTGATTCACGTGAAAAGGACACACAGCGGTTGTGCACAACAGGCAGTACCTGAAGATATGGACTGTTTTTGGAATATGTATATGTTCTGACATGTTCTCAATTTATTTTGGCAAATTTGGTAAATTCTTGTCTTTTGAATTGAACTGCAATGACACAGTTTCTAGTTTTTGTATTCAATCATTTGGACTACTTGCCTCTGCCACATTCCATATCCAGGCCATCCATGCACACTCATGACACCATGCATATTGTCAAAGTTCCAGGCCTCAGTTCGAATCCTATATAAGTTCAGTATCAGTAAACCCAATATACTGTTGTTTGTCTTGTAAATCCAAGACAGGACTTCAAATTACATGTACTTGTGTGTCAGATCAAATAAAAGCATACCATTGCCCCAGAACCTTATTTAAAGATGGATTTGAGCACAGAAACACATGCAGTAACTGGAAGAAAGTCATGATGTAAAATGTAGTTGGAGAACTGCTCCTTCTGTGAGGACAGAAATAAATGTCAGTCATATCGACAGATCTAAGATGAAAGAAGGACACTGGCCATAAAATGTGATCCAACAGAAGATGCTATGAAAACAGCCACAAGGACTTCTGGGGGATCAAAGGCCCTGCAATTCTTAGAAAAATAAAAGGGAGAAATTTTGCTTTGAGATAAAGGGGCCAAAACAAGACAGGCAATTTCAACCAGAACCAAGGGTAAAATGTGCTCAAAGTGATGCCATGGGAATGGGCTGAGCCTCTTGTGCAGCGAGAGAAAATCAAAAGAAAGCTGATGTGGAGGCAGCAGCAGCAGTTACAACACTGCAGTACGGGACACAGGCACTTCTTACCCAGCTCAGTTATCATTTGTATGTTGGTCCCACTGCTTTTATCCTGACTGATTGAAATCACAGGCAGTTTTTTGCCTGGCTTTGCTAATGGTGCTAGACAAGTGTTGAGGAAAAACAGTTACTGGAACATGTCAACAAGGGATAAACACACACAAAAGCTCAACTTTTAGTTTTGTTAAAAAAGAATCAACAGCGTATAACCAGAATTGTTTAAATGTCTGCATAAAAGGACCTAAAACAAAAACATGCTGCAGCTAGAAGAGCATATCAGTTATTTGACACAAACATACAGCAAGTATCATACCTAGTTCTGTTATGATTGGAATATTTGCTCCAGTTGTGACTGAGGTCTGTCTCACTAAACCGTGGACTGGGCTGTTTTCGGGAGAAGATCTATCCATGCCTGGTGGTGTGAAGCCTTGAGGGACACAAACATTACATAAGTCATATTTATTAAAGCAGTTCAGTACTTCTTTAGGGGATCAATCCAGCAGAAATTATTCATCACCTCAATTTATTAATTTCACATCCACTTGTAAAGCAGCAACTCAATGACTAATTTGTTCAATTACCATATATAAGTATATATTATATAAATATTTATCTAAATCCTAGTTCCTTGCATGCAGCTTAGTGTCGTCCATCCAGCACTGTAGCTCAGGCTGGGCAGGTTCACGACTATGCAGAACATCAGTAAATTCCAGGAGCTGGTCTTTTGCCCCTCCGGTGTTGCTGCCAATTCCCAACAACTGATGCAGAAGTAGTTAATTTGAGCGACTTCCAAACAGGTATGACTTCAATAATTCTCACTCATGTATCAAGGTAGACTACACTATCCAGCTGCCAGACATACATATGTACCTGTAGTACATGTCATAGCAGTTCATATGTAGTTCATATCAGCTGGATACCATATATATTCATATATGTAGCCTTAGTGGATAGTTGCCCTAGCTGGGATTTGAACCCCCAGCCCATTATTCCAAAGTCGGTAGACCTTTTATACATACATATATGCATTCATATACAGTATGGAACCGATTCACTTAGGAGAAAAAAATAATTAAAGATTGTACTCAGACTGGTTTGAAAGTCTTTTCTTTCTCCATACTGACATGTAGGCACATTAAATCACTGATTCTACATGTATAATGCATAGGCTGTGCTTTGACATCCATCATTCTGTGCCAAATAAGGCAAATGTGAAGCCATACATGTATTACAGAAATAATTAAATTGGCAGCTTTTGTCTATTCTCTTTTATTCTCTTTAGGTCAAAAGGTTTCTAAAAGCATTTCTCTTAATGCTACACAATGACCATTACTGAGGACCATCTGACGCTAACTGAGTGCTTCAGTTGTCATTTAGAATGCCGTAGCATACAATATTAATAACTAGAGCATTTTTTTTTACAGTCATCCAAGGCAATTTTGGGGGATTTCGGATGTACATGTGGCTACCAACGAAGCTTGTGAGGAAACCAGCTGTTACAGTAACCTGAGGAATAGTCAGTAAGGTTTACTGTCAAATCCAACAACAACAGGTCAGCCAGGCAGCACCCAGTGAGGAATATTCTCTGTGCCAGGGCCTTGTCCCTTCCAGGCAGAGCAGTGAACTATGATAGGGCATCTTTACCTTGAGAATTGGCCTGCAAGACCCCAATACTGTCGTCAAACAGCATGGATTTGATGTTGAGTGACGCCAAGATGCATTCTTTGTCCTGAAGTGATGCATCGTCAATATTGTTCTGATTGGCTGACAGGATGACACACATGTCGCAGAGGTTGATGTTGACAGCTCTCAGATCTGCCCTACTCAACGGTGTGCCCTTTTGGAAGAAATGAAAGGTAAAGTTTATTATCACACCTTGCGATAGAAGAGATGAAGAGTTCTCAAACTTGAGACTTTCTTGTTTTTGTGTTATATACAGTGCACAGGAACAGCAAAAAATGGTTAAGAAGCAATATACTGAAGAAAATGGTTTAAGAAATATTGAGCTTTTAATTTGATATTTAAAAGGGGTATGCTTTCTCAATATTTACCAAAAACCTCAAACTTTACATCAGCTAAATGCATAGCAAGTATAGCCACGAAAGGTGGAAGGAACAGATGCTCTTGTACGGACCACTTCCAGTTTTGAGAAGAAACAAATATTCAGAGTGAAATTTTTTTACTAGCATTTTTTTTTTTTTAAACAAAATGCATCTGTTGCATCAAAAGTTAAATATAATGCATATGATAATATGCAAAGCTTTGATATGACTGATTTTCCTCTACTTACAGGCAGAATGGAGACTTTTGGGAAATTATGAAGAGTTTCCCACTCCCGCTTCAAATACTCGAGGGACCCCACAAACACGATGTGCTTCAGTTCGTGGTAGTGAAAGTTGCTTGCTCTCAGGGGCATTACGAAGTTCCGGAGTCCAATCAAAGCTGATTTCACGTCTCCAAATATGCACACAACCACATGACCACTCAGAACAGTCATGGCAGCCTCACTGCGTGTCTGTCAGGGAAAGAAAAGGAGGGAAATCTTTTAATGATAGGAATTTGGTATTAATTGGCCTTCTGGCAAATGTTAGTGCTTTTCCTTTTTCACTCGGCCTGTAAAATATATCATGCAGCTAATGATGGTAAAAGACTACGAAAGTAATTTGAAAAACGGCATATGTATTAGTACAAGATATGTTGCAAATGACGTGTCAAGCACCTCATTACAAAGTGTTTAAGTGCCCTGTCAACCTCCAATGGTGCTTTGTCACATAGCACATCTGTCAGCAGGACAAAAAGCGTCAAGGACAAATGACGCGAGCCGAATGAAAAGGCACAACCCACCAGGATGACCTTCTCGATGTCTTTGGATGGGCACCAGTGAAACATCCCTGTGGAATCGTATTTCTTTATGTTCTCGTCCATGGTCTCTATCTGCTCGTTGCCTGGGATGAGGAGTGGGTCATGTCTGATGGAAGACAAAGCAAGAGGTAAAGCTTTATCGTATTTTTTTAAATGCATATACTCTATTTCAAAAT
Source organism: Menidia menidia (assembly GCA_907169785.1). Taxonomy (NCBI): domain Eukaryota; kingdom Metazoa; phylum Chordata; class Actinopteri; order Atheriniformes; family Atherinopsidae; genus Menidia; species Menidia menidia. The sequence continues at coordinate 5,460,788 of CAJRST010010001.1, read as the reverse complement.
AACAATGTTTTTAGAGTTTTTTAATGTTTTTAAACATTCACAAAAAGATCGACGGATTATTTCAAATTTACAAAAAGGTCACTTGTTCTCATAACGTAAGTTTTTTTCCGGGCTTTTTTTTATTTCTATTTGCTCAATGCTGTCAGAGGCCATCTGCACAAATGCCAACAAAGCTGCCATGCCATCAAGCAGAGCAACATCAGCAGCAGCAATCAGGCAGAAGGAGATGGCAGCAACACACTGTGTTGACTGGCATGAGCAAGGAGATGCAATTACGCCCCCTTACTGCATACAGCTTTTGATGTTGTGTGCTGCGAGGTAAAAGCTTTAACAGACCAGACTCTAAATATTTCAGCAATTTGCCCAACCATATTTGCTTTCCAAAGTGAAGAGTATTAATGTTTAAACAGACCATCAGAAATATATAAACTCATTTTGCTGGATGTAGCGGTGAGCTTCAATCCATCCAGAACTGACCGCAACATGAGTATTTGTAACATGTGTACATGCAGCTAGATCGTACAGTGTGACCCCTTATGGTCAACTAATTTTTTTAAGCACTGATGTATAATTACAGAACTGTAACTGTAGACTAAGTTATGAACATAATAAGACTATATACAATTCAAAAGATTCAAAGATTTGCATGAAATCTTAACTAAAATATCTTTGGAATAATTCATGAATGCAGCCTAATCATAATCATCCCCCCAAACTGTTAAGAAAATGTACACAGAAAAAAGCAGCAATTTAAAGTAAAAAAATGACAATTTGGCATCAAATACACAAGACCAGCACAGTAGGAGACATCTATGACCTAGCCAGCACAATTCCTTTCACATTAAATCGACTTTGTCAGATTCAGATCACGCTTAAAGATGTTATCCTCTGGAAACTAAGACAGCGGCCTTCTGTCTGAGTCCAAAACCTTTAAATTACTAAAGTCTTCTCCCCGTAAGAGAACCATGCCTTTAATCTATGTGAGTACTCTAAAAGAATGCCACCTTAAGTAACATGTTAAGTATGCATGAAAGTGTCAGTTGAATCTATCATCCCTCAGGCTGTAAGAGACTGAAGCCAAAAAGACTTGCCTTTGGGCTCACATACCCTCAGGCAAGACCTGGATGTCCCTTCAAGAACAGAAGTAGCTTGATAAGAAATTGTCTTTTCTGCCACTTTCTAGCTCTCTGATTCTGATCTCAGGATGCAAATGACTTTTGACAATACACAATGTGTGTGCATTGAATTTTGCTCTTCAATGAATGATCTTTTTTATTTAAAAGTACAGTAGCTGAGCGATAATTGTGTTGCATATATATCAATATTAAGTACCCCCACAAACAACAAAGTAATGAAAAGCAATATTTAAAAAAGCGAAAGAAATACTTACTTTATTAAAAGTGTAGACACAAGACACATTTTTTTGTGCACAACAGTGTCTGGTTTAGAGCTTTGTCTCCTGATTAATTCAGATTTCAGATTAATGATCTGTATATTCAGATGTGTGTGATGTGTTCACATTTTCAAAATATAGTGTGGTACACATAAAGAAAGAATATTGGGTAAAAATGTGTGCCTATCATACATTCTGTAATTATAATGTCCATATTGTTTTACATGCAAATGACATAAGGTGTTATTTTTGTTCAATTATGGATGAAAATGGGAGTGAATATTAGGCTTGTGCAAATAAGAGCTGAGATTTATAAAACGCAAATATGACATATCATTATGGCAAAAGAATACATTTGTCTTGAACTATGGACTTTCAGTTAGGAATGTTTAAATTCGGCCCCAACAGTAAGTGAGTAAAATACAGGAGCACTTTTATTTTCCTGTTGGTAAATTAAACATTTCAGTTAACAGGTCATGATTTCTAGTTATTTAATCTGTTAAATATTTTGATTATCAATTCATTATTCCAAATATTGTTTTGAAAGTACCAAGCAATCACACAATTGGAATAAATTCCATTACAGTTGAGGTGAACTGTGAAGCTAGAGACTGAAAATGAATTAACCAAAATTTTACATAGTCAAAAATCCTCCACTATCACTTGCATTGTACTCTACTGAATTATCAGCTTCTCCCCGAGTTCTAATCAGGGTGGAACAATTAGAGGTTTTACACCTCAGCTAAATATTTAATCAAAAGTCAAATGTTCCTGTAATCATTCGTTGAGCCACTGTCACTTTGGTTCGTCCTTGTGCAGAAGACTGGTGAGGCAGAGCTCTGCCAGGATGGCTATCGCTCACTGTCAGCCGTGACGGCCCGTCACTATCCCACACAGACAATTGCCTCAGCAGTGCTGTAGCAGACATGACGTGTATGTCAAGGCGCTCGATGTGACCAAACATGTTTTGACATCCCACAGTTAGATGTGTCTTATGACCCATCAAGGAGCCTGTGGAAATGGTGTTAATTTCAGTGAGGTAGTCATTGCTAAGCTCCAGACAGGACTTGTTAGTTTGCTTGAAATAGTAGCGTAACTGTCTCTTGGAAACATGTGATCACTTTTTTTTTCTTGGTGGTTTGCCTTATGGTACAGTGCTGACTGGTCTGTGGGCGTCATATCTCTATTCTTCTGATTGGCAGCGGAATTCACCACTTTGGTTTTATTGTAACCCGTTTTGACAGGACTTTTACACATCGCGACTGCAAAACATAAGGCCAGGTGTCTTCTGGAGGAATGTAATGTTGGCTGAGAAGTAAATAGCAGACAAGCACATTATGTATATCCTCTATTTCAGCATCCCTGCGCTGGTTTGCTAAAGCTTACACAAGCACCGGGTGCTGGAAAAGTCTTTGAAAACCCTCCCATCATGTAAACTGACAAAGACCTGCTCTTCAAAACCCACAGCCAATCTGTTGATCATTACTTATTTACGAAGGCCTTGAGGCCGCAGGTCCTGTAAAAACACATTTGATATAGTATACACCCAGATGTTTTTTATTCTGCTTGTTGCAATGAAGTATCCCTTAGGCTACCACAGTGAATCCCTTTCTACGGTTAGGCAGCAGGCCCTGAATGGAATAACGCATCCACCTGCATTGCAGTGTATTAGCGTGGCAAGTAGATGGATTGGTTTGGTGGGTTGATATTTAGCTGTTGGCTATAGCACTGGGAGAGCCTGCTTTTGTTACCCCAGAGTCTGGAAATCACCTGCAGCAGTTCAACTTGAACACCACTTTGAAGCAAATCAAACACCTGAAAAAACAGATCAAAAGGAAATGCCTCCTGATGCATATGGACACTTATTCATAATACAACAAAGTCTTTTTCATAACCACTGCATATTGCTGATCTGTTCTGTATCTTACAGTTGTAAACATTAAAGACATGTGGGCTTGGTTTCCATATGTCAAACAAATAGCAGCCACATTTATGATGGGAACATAAAGTCATCTGTCAGTTTTAATTAATTCCCATCTGTAGAGTATCACTTTGTGTTGACTGCAGATTGTCCCTGTTGCATGGCTTCCTTATAGCATGGCACTTAATGAAAATGACTATTATTATTTTGATCATTCTTGTGAGGGGCCTTTGTTGAATAGCAGTGTTATCTCCAGTCAAGATCAAGAAACGCTGATTTAATTTCACGAGACAAGATAAAAGCAAGGTAGCATTTGAATTCGGCTTTCATTGTGGTGATACATATCATCTGTGGCCTTAACGTGCTGAAAAGTCCTCAGAGGGATCCGACAATAGATGAATAGCCTTGGGCTATCTATCCTTTAAAGCCTCTCTCGCCGCCTGGCGCTGTCATTAGTGCCAGGCCTGTTTAAGAGCTGCAGTCTCTGGGTGTCACATGAAACCGTGTGGCAAAGAGTACCTGCCAAAGCCTGCCATGGTTTCCATGCAAATCGGGGCACTTTTTCCGAGATGTTCTCTGTTGTACTCTGGTGTCATACCTCATTATCTTAGGAGAGGAGTTCGGGGAGTTCCTCATGCCTCCATTGCGTTGCTTCTTTTTGGGCGATAGCGCTGACTGCTGGTCCTCTTCGACTGTAACAAAATGGTGTGATGTGAGGTGGGAGACTATCAGGACAAAAAGTTATTGAAAAAAGTACTCAAATTGTGAGGACCAACAACAGCACAGTTTGAAGTGAGTAAATTCAAAGGGATAGTATGAATACGGAGACAAAACGAAATGAGGGTGTGTCAACAAGATGGAGTGGACAGGGTACTAGTGTAGCACACAACAATCCAATATTGGGGTAATGCAGACAGGAAACATTAGCACCTGATTTGCAATGCTGTCTATGGAGATGCAAACATGCAATAGTGCCATCATCAATCATCATGCTGACAGCTACTCTAATCCATAAGGTTTTTACTCACTACACACTAAACCAGGAAACTGCTGTAATCCACATGTCAACAGTTCTAAGA
>CAJRST010010001.1:5439344-5453725 GCA_907169785.1 Menidia menidia | reverse complement strand
TTTTTTTTTCCTTTTTAAAATCATTGATGCTTCTCTTGTATTTACCAGAGATGAATAGCCATCATTTGACTTTCAGCACATTTACTTGAAATGTTTCTTTAACAGTTGAGCAATGCAGGATTTAATTCGTCTAACACACACAGTGAAGCGGTAGCACCATCTACTGCTGAGCTGTAACCGATACCCAACACAAAGAAACATTTTCCTAAAGCTTTGCATGTGAAGTACATTGATGGATGATTTTGGGCTGGAAAGTGAGATACAACAGAGAAAGATCAAGTGGTGACAGCTGAAATGCACATATGGAAGTGTTAGAGACATGTGACTAAAAAGAGGACATGGAAATGAAAACTTACTTGATTTGATATATCCATTATAGCTATTTTTAGCTGAGAAAAATGAAGAGACGAATGAGAGGTTACAGGAGAAGCAAATTGTAATGAAAGCAAATTATAAATGACAACAGTGAACTGAAAACTTTTAAAGCATTGAAAAATAAGTCTGCCTCCAACATGTACACAAAAAAAATTAGAAGTAAAACACTGGCCAGTTGGGTTTATGATTTGAAGGTTTTGTTGTCAGTAACTGTCAAGAAAACATGGGATTAGTTGTTTTAAATAAGCCTGCTGTGAACGGAGACTGATGTGATTGTAGGTTAATATGACAAGTTCGCTATTTGTTAGTCATTTAGTCATTGAAATGTCAGAAAAAATCTGAAAGAATGTGCATAGAAAAATTCAAATCTGAAGTCTTTAAATGTCTGATTAGTAATATTATTTCAAAGTCAAACATTTTCCCTTGACTATTACCAACAGAAAACAGGACATGTTCTATTTTGAAACTGAAACTAAAAAATTATTTTTTGTCTTTAAATATTACCTGTAACTAATTTAATTTATTGACTGCTCTTTTCTGATCTCTGGCAAGGTTAATTTATCAGCATCAAATCACTACATGTCAGAATGAGGCAGTTCCTAACTATAGAGCCCTTAAAGAAAATCATTCATCCAGAGTAAAATAATAGAAAGCTTTAGATGAAATGTGTATGTAACCATGAAAATCCTCATTGTAGACTTGTCTGCAGTGTAAACTAATTTTGTGTCTTTTCAAAAATCTGCTTTAGCCGATCTGCAGCCCTGCCTGAGACACCCCCCGGAACGATGAATGGAACTTTGTCTGAGTCACTTTTTGGACCTGTGAATCCCACACTTGCTCATTAGTGACTTATTTCAACCCCTTGCTTACAATAAAGGTCATGCATTGAGCTTAAGGCAGGACAGTGACAGCGATGTTCAAACAGCGACCTTGCTGGTCCTGGCATCTGTCGCCTGCAATCGGAGGGCGCGAGCAGAGTCACAGGACTAACAGGCTAGCATCTGTCCCACAACGAGAAAAAAGCAGAGGGGCGGGGGCACTCGGCTGCCTGGTGGTTAGGAACTGTCAGGCTGTGTTTCATGACAACCGGTAGCACTCCAAAAATGAAAATGCAAACATAATTTCCATGTCAGACTGTATAAGGCCTTGCTCTATGCGTTCCCCGCACCGTGTCGACAGCAACTCCAGAGCTATGCTCAGGCTCAGCCGGCCAGGCCAGGCTCGCAGCACATAACCCCGGAAGACATGTTGAGGGGTGGAAATGCCCAGAGATTCTCAAGTACACGCAGAATAGTGTTTGATCCGTGTACATTGACTAAAACTGCATGACAGTCTGCAATGTTTTCCAGCATTTTGTTATCCACTCGCTGCAACATCAGACACATTCTTCATGCCTGTTGCGATACATCAGTAAAGAAGCCCCTGGCTTTGAAGGAGAATCACACTTCTATTAAGAATCCTTGTGAAGCTAAATTTAGTCCAATTAATTTATTCAAAGTCCAACACAATCAAATAGTGTGCTACTCTAATTTATTTTCTCTGATCCCAACAGCATAATTACATTCCTCTTACTGTACAATTCAGTCAAGGCCTTGACACTAAAAGCTACACCCTAGAACGTTCTCAGCTGAATGTGTTACTGATTTTACCCCCAGTGCTTGTTCAAGGTTTTCATCTTAATTTAATAAAACCACTACATTAAGCACAGTATGCACTTCAATCTTTTTTTAATCCCCTAAGGTGCTCTCAAGACCATTTTTCTAATGTTCTCAAAGCCATCTACACACACAGATATTCTGTTCATCCATCTTTCTGCAGGCTATTGTGGTGACATATTTGGATTAAATGGATGTTATTTGGATTACCTTTGTAAAGAAGTTTAAATTACATTATTATTGTATCTGAATTGTCTGTGGAAATGCGTGCAGTTTGTGTTTGCATCAGGATTTTTGCTCCAGGATAAAAGTAGCTAAAAGGTTATTATCTTTGACATGGACTTCTTTTAAAAAATATTTTGTTTAGGTCACTGTAAGGAGAAATAACTTCCACACTATAATACACTCAGCATTAGAGAGATCTGGTGATCTGATTCAGAACAGGTCACATTTTCTGAACAAAACAGTAAACCAGCATGCATCACAACAGCTATAGAAGTCACCTCAGAGGTTAGCAACACAGAGCACCAGCTGACTCGACAAAATCATAAGGCTTAAAGCAACATCTATATAGATGACAGGGACGACACAGCTGCTAAAGCGAGACGACACACAAGCTGCGCCATAAACACAGTGCATATCATCATACACGGAGGAGCACATGTCATGGCGACAACTTACAGGCACGTAAAGTGGCTGAGCAATCATTAACAGAGACAGCAGAGAGTGGGATGTCCCGTTGAGGGGCGTCCAAGTTACAACGCACATTAACTGGCATGCAAGAGCAGTCCCGCTCAGAGCTGCCGCAATCAAAACAACATGCCAGTCTCATTTTCTTGTAGGCGGGCATCCTGGCTACAGTCATGGGTTCAGACAAGAGGAGAGGAAGAGCAGGTTAATTTACAGGGCCATTCTGGAGGAAGAGTGGACATGGGTAGACAGGGCACAGAGGAAAACTGCTGCTGCTGGGATGCACAAGATAAAGTGATGAGACAACGTACCAAAGTTAACAGATTCTAAATAAATATTTCTTTTTTGCGTTCTTTTGAGAGTCACAGGATTTATTATTGTGAGCATCTCATGAATTCTTAAAAAGATTACTATTAAATCTATGAAGAAAAAATGTTTCTGTTTAATTCTTCCAGCCTTCTCATAAATCCTGATGATCACAATATGTGAGTACAGCGAGAAAAGAGACCAACACATCTCTTTAATATGACCCCAGTAATGTGGCAAAAGACAAAGTTAATGTTAGTTCATAACATCTTTAAATAAGGTACAGTTGAAGGAACTATGATGCAACTGAAAGCATTTTTTTCCCTTTTAATAACACAGTTAAAACGGGAAATAATCCTCATTTTCCTTGCCATTAGATTTCTAGTTATTTTTCATCTTGAAAGCAAGTTGGTTTTCCATGGGTCAGTTGAGACATCTGGTGGTGAGCTGGAGAGTTACATACTCAGACAATAACATTTGTTTTTGTTTTTTTGTTTGTTTTGGGCGGGGGATAATTCGGCAATACCACTGTATATTTCTCCTCAGAATAAGAAAAACTCTATTTAATTGTAATCTGTTTCTTTTGTGTTTTTCACACCTGCTTATTTCTAACCCGTTTTGATGTTTTGATACTAAATTTATAAGCGACATGCACGTGACAACAACGAGGGGTCGTGGCAGCATCACACATTGTACATGCAACATTTACACTGCAGTCAAACAGGTCGCATTTGTTGGGAACAAGTAGCAGGCTGTGTTGTCGAAGGGGAAACAAATCCAAATTACTCACAATATATCACTTTTAACGGATTTTTTTTTTTAAAGACAAGCGTGCCAATTTCCCAAGCAGCAGGAAAAGAATACATAACATGTGAAGGTTAGCTATTAGTTTGAATGTTTTTACAAAACATACTGAAGTGAATCCAAGTGGAACAATCGTGTCATCGCAAACATCTGTTTTTTTAAAAGCTACAAACGTGATCAGTCCAGGTACCTGCGGTGTTAACAGTCTCTCTGAATACCTGTTCACATCACAAAGTTATCAGTGCACCGTAAAAACCATCAGAACCACTGTGTGACAGAGAATAAGCACAAGTAACAAGGAATCATTCAATAACTAATCTATGCAGGAACTCTGTGGTTCGGACACATGGGCAGAGTATGTAAATAAACTGCTAGTCTAATGCATAACCAGTTCACTTCAGTCTATAAAAATAATATCAATGAGGTCAAGACATTCAGTGTTTTGTTTTTTTTACTTACATTTCTTGCAACCACATTTCTTTATCCTTTTGGGATCAGTTATGTCATCGTGGCAAGCCTTACAATAGAACAGAGCTCTGTGGGAGAGAAATGAGAATCCTGTATAATACTGCTTGTTAAGATTGATGAAACATTTGTAGAGATTTTGTATATAACTTCTTTGCCAGCACATATGTGAACAACAACAGGTTTGCTGTTGCAAAAGTATGACAGAATTTTGAGAATTTGGATCTTTGGACCAGATACACGAATCTTATTTTTTCAAAATATTTTTCCAAATAATTTAAGAGAGACATTATGTCTTTGCAGCATGTTACTACCCACAAAATAACTCAATATAATTTGTAACTTGTAGTTGGTTATGTGCAAACAACGCTGGCTCTTCCCTTGTATTACTAAATTCTTGATGCACTATAAATCATTGATGGATCACAATAAGTAAACAATATGAAAACAGTAAACTCTTCTAAGATTGGTTTGGTCCAAGGAGTTGAAAGGGAATCAGTAAAAAAAAAAGAAAAAAGCAACCAATATGTTAAACTTCCTAAAGTTTGAAGAACTTTTAATGAAGACTGCAAATAACTCAAAATGTAAATAAAGGACACTACGTTTTAGCTCAGCAAAAATAAAAGGGACATGCAGGACATGAATATTTATACACAATTTAACCTCAGGCCTATATTACCTCTTAACTTCTTTGGCATCACTGGCAATGAAGAAGCCCAAGGTCCCCTCCTGCATTTTCACATGGTTTCCGGGATTGATCAGAGTGCTGAGAGGATTTGCGGATGAAAGATGTCAGAGCAGAAAGTTATATCACAGACTTTGCCAGGATTTCCACTAATCACTGGCAGAGACACCATGTGCCAAGAGTGCTTGTTGCAACTCATTTGGCAGGAGAGCCTCTGTTTATTAATTAAACTGATGGAAACTGATTGCAGTGACACTTTAAAGTGTACAAATGAGCATCAGTGCTTTAGAGAAACCACTAAAAGAAAGCGTCTGCTGTGCTTAAAGAGGCCAACTGCCACCATGCTCATTAATTTGTCAGAGAATGCTGTGATGTCTGTGATTAAACCAATTAAGATGTCAATTTTCTCACAATATGTGGGGGAATGTTTGCAGTAAAACATTGAGGCTCATTTAAAGAGACTACAGCTCTGAGAGCAAATGATGTCAGCGGACGCACTTGCCTATTATTAATCTTTTTATTTAATGATTCAACAACCCCACTTTACTTACCTGCTTTCCCTTTGATCAGATTTGTACTCTATAGCTATCAGGAGCAGTTTCAGCTTCACATAGCAGAGTCTGCAAACCAGAACATGAAAACAACTTTATAATAATAATAATAAGCTTGATATTAGCTTTTTTTCCAATAAATATCCCAGGAACCCTTTTGCCCTTTTTCAATGTTTAATTCATATTACTGAAAGCTACATTTTCCATTTTGCAGTGTAAAAATAGTATTATATATGCTCTGAAATGCACACAATAAAGCTGAGATAGTCCGACTATATTATTTAACATTTTTTGAGAGATACTGTTTTTTAATATTTAATGATTGACAAAAAATGAAATAAAACAATACAATTGTTCTATATTACAAATTGGAATATATGACTAACCTGGACAAACAACAATAATACTAATATCCATAATGTTAAGACTCATAGTATCTACGTTCTAAGAATTTATTAATAAACAATACTATATCAAGCAAAAAAAAGTTTAAAAGTGCTTACTCGCAAATGACTGGAAACGACAAACCCACAAAAGCACTGGACAGGTACTCTGTGTACATCTCATTGGCTACTCCTTCTAGGTAATACTTCTGCCAAGTGTCCTCCTCAATCTACAAGAAGAGAAGATTTGACTGTTTTAAATGAATGATAAAAGTTCAGTTCCCTTTTTTCAAACTTATATCCACTTGATGCTGCACACAAAAAAAAGTCAAGTATGATCTACTCGGATTTTCTTTATGAGCAACTTAACCTTTGAGATTCAGTCCCTGAGCCCAGATGGATGAAGCCCAGCTGTAGTTACCTTGATGAAGGACCTCATTGAGAAAAGGTTGGCCAGCATGGTGGAGAGGCCCTGAGCCAAGCAGCTCTGCGCAATGAATCCAAGCTTCAACTCTGCGAGGCAAATGGCATCGTCTCCCTCCTTCCAGGTCCAGCTTGGGATGTTCAAAAGATGAGCCTTCGGGAGGCAGAAAAAAAAACTTCATACAAGATGCAAAGAGAAACCAGTGAAAGCTAAAAAATAAAGACATTTCTTTTTTTAGTAAAATTAACCAAACCAACCTTATTGTGGTACTGTAACATTTGAGTGATGATTCTGATTTTTGGATGGTAGTTCTTGATAGAGATTACTCTGAGGGAGAACAAAAAAATAGAAAATAAAAAAACACAAAGTCAGAGCATTTGCAGAGATTGAAAAAGCTTGACTCTAGCAGATTAGATTTCCATCAGTAACACAGATTAAAAACTCACATGTCAAAAGGTTTGCTGTTACATTTATCTATTAAATAAAACTGTATGAGTTGCAACACAGATTATTTCCAAATGGAAAGGTTAGCACCAGAAACCACATTCATAAACTATGGGCACATTCGAAAGCCCTGCATGTACCCTGGAAACAAGAATGTGTTGAGACCTGGCGCCATACACATTTTTAATGGCAATTCTATGCTTATTTGTGGTTGAAACACAGAAAAGGCTCACAACCTATTACAAGTTAGAACATTACACCATCATTCATGCATACGTATTTGCCTCCATCCTTCATTCAGAAGCTTTTAGGTCACAAAATTAGCCCAAAAACACACAGAAACTGGGAAAAAGAACATTGAAGGTGAAGGAGAGGCTTTGCTATACAGACCTCATTATGTTGGACGCATCCTCAGCATCAGGGTCAGCACAGTATTTGTTGGCCAAGATCAGGCAGGCATCAGCTGATTCAATCTAAAGACATAATGCACCACAAAACCCACCAATATTCAGTCAATCTAAACATAATCTATAAAAACAAAGCTGCCTGCAGAGTACTGCCATTTACCTTGACTCTGGCCAGGTCGTGTGGGTTAAGGACAGATCCTTGATAGAACTCCACCTGGGTGAAGTGGCGCTTGAACAAGGCTTCCAGCTCAAGATTAGGGGAAATACTGACAAGGAGGTGCAAAAAATAAAAAAATGAAAACAATGAAAAAACAAGTGAGAGAAGTCTAGATCACCCATCTCATGAATATAAATGTGTGTTTTATTTAGTAATCTGCTCTTTTTAACTCAGGAACACAAGTATCTACATAAGGAAGATAAGTTTTGTACTTACTTATGGAGAAAAACTATTTCTACATTGACATCATCCCTGTCCTTGTGTAGGAAGTCTTTTAGAAAGTTGGACACACTCTCAAGTGTTATATGACCACAGACCACGATGTGCCTGGAAAATGAGGTGCAGAATAATAAGGAAACTAAAACGTCCTGAGAGTTAATATCAGCAAATTAAATGTAATGGACATTTAGATCAATGATTAGAAATCTATGTGGAAGTGATAAATATGTAAGATGAAGGATGTTTGATGTTCCCATCATGATGAGGACGACTGAATGAGAAGGTCAGGGAGCACTCTGGATTTCAACATCAGATTATAAAGGATCAGTTGACTCAGATGGAGATTATAAAATCAGCACAGAGAGTATTTTGCTTTCCACATTTCACAGTGCAAATCACTTTTATGTCTCTAATTTTGTCCTATATCTTTTCGATAGTTCTCAGAGGAAGACACCTCATGTGAAGTGCTGCAATATAAGAAGATATACAACTGGAAATCCAAGCATGCAGTGACCTTTTTTGCTTTTTTCACTTAAAAATGCCAGATATTGTAGAATGTACATGAGTATCATTGTCAAATTAAATGTGTTTGTAAAAGAAAAGAAAAGACTTATGATAGCAGGCATAGAAGAAGGGGAAACAGAGAAAAATGGAAGAAAAAAACCGGACGACCACATTAACAGAGAACATGCATCAATATTTATGTTAGGAGCCAAATGCTACGTAGCCACAGCCTCTGTTAGTTGTCCATCATGTCCGCTGTCATTTTAACTGCACAAAGGCACACTAAAGGTGCTTCTTTGTGTCAGCTTCTCATGACAGTCCAATTTAGGCATAAAGTAGATGTGAAAAAAAACATCATTTTATTAACATTTTTAGATTATTATTTCATTATGAATAAGGTGAATTAAAATAACAACAAAATCAAAGTTAATGTAAAGAGGAACAAATAACTGATGCCATATACTTCATAGTGTTTTTGCAAGTTTTTTTTTCTTGTCTTTTTTAGAACCAGCAAATATATGAAACCAGAAGCGACATTTTGTTATAAAACTGAGGCATACAGCAGAATCTGATTATCTTTAGAAACAAATGTGGAACTTTGAAAGCAAATGTGCATACATTAAGGGATTAGTTTGACATTTTTGGAAAAATATGCTTTCTTGCAGAGTTGGACAAACAGATTAGAAGCACTTTGTGATTAGTGTATCTTAGCATCAAACATGGAGACTGTTCTCATACAGCTGCATTTTGAGCGATGAGTCCTGTGAAAACTGTTCCTTTATTCTGCAGGCAGGCTCATGCCACTGTACCCACGTAGGACTGTGAACTAACTAAGTGCAAGCAGTTGCTGCATCTTTTGAGTAAAGCCCACAGTTTTGACACAACTTTTGTAAGAGAGAGGGAGGGAGGAAAAAGTAATTCTCCATACAATATTAAAATAATCATAGGACGTTAAGTGGAAGAAGCCTAAAATCATACAAATTTCAAGAAAATGAATGAGTTGTCAAAAGAATCAGGCAATAAAATCATTTATAAAACATTTCTTCATCCTCTTTTTAAAAGAAAAGCTAAAGGACTAACAAACCAAGCTAGGCCCATTCTGTAGACTTCTGCTCACCTGGTGTTAACATGCATGATTCTCAGTGATCCAATAAGTTCTTGGAAGGAGGAAGATCAATTGTGAACTGATCGCTGTGTCTACCTATGTCCCTATTAAATCTAATCATTAGTCATTTACTCAATGGACTTAAACAAGTGGCAGTGTAGCCTTTGCAGCAAAAATAATTGCAAGAAGTGGGTTTGTTCTTCTTAGGTTATGGGGTTGGGGGGAGTATTAAAGCCTCTACTGTGAGCAAAGAAGTACCTCTTGTCCCTCCATTTAATCAAACTAGTAAAACAGGAGTATCAGTAGAGGATTCTTCCATTCCTAAAACAAACATGACGCGATTAATCATCTATTTAAAAAATCAGAGAGCAAGAAATAAGAATAAAATTTTACCCAAAATGTCAAAGAATACCTTTCTATTCAAGATTTTATTTTGTTCTGAGGGTGTAGGTCAGACTGAAGATTAAGGCCAAGTTCAAAAGCAAAGCACAGAGAATGAACAAGCAGAGCAGGGCAGTGAACGTTTTTCAAGCTTAGAAAAACTGCACATTTAACACTTGAAGCAAGCAATGGCACACAGGATCAATGTAGGAGTTGGGTTTTTTTTGTGCTAAGAAAATAGATAACTTTGAATTATCTGTATTATAACATTGTATTATACAATATAATTTCAAATGATTACTATAAGATAATCATTTCACTGTTAATTCTCATAAATCAGCATTTTTACAAATTCGTATTATTTGAGAGAGGTTTTTCTATTGCCTTTGTCTTTAGGGTTGAATTTGGAGTTGAACAGGTGGTCCTACATTTAATTAAATCAGTGGCACCATAACCACATACAACCTAGTAGATTAATGTTTTAATATAATTTCCTTTTGATCACATTTTGATCAATTTCGTCAGGTATTTGCGTAATTGTCTGGTGTAAGTGTGAGTGGGGTTGAGTGAGTTGGACGGAAAGATGAACGAAAGAAATAAAACACCAACTAATTAATCAATAATACAAATTCAGTACACATGAACATTGACAAAAAGCAGCCTATTTACAAGTCAGACACAAAACATGTTAGATTTTCTCATGCTACCAAACGAACAAATAAACTGTGATACATCTGTCAACTTGAACTTCAAACTGACAAGTAAAATGTTTCTACTTGCAGGAAAGATGACTATTGGTATCACCTTCAGATTTAATATTCATTCTTTTGTTTGCTACCTTTCTGTGTTTGTTTTCCTCACATTTTTATTCCACTTTTTCAACTCTACATGTCATTTTCTTCCTAAGTCAGTTCACATGCTGTTCTAACCCCGTATACAAATGCAATGATAAATGTTCCCTATTGTGACTTGGCTTTTTCTCATTTGTTTTTTTATTTGCTTTTTTTTTCACCAAAGCTTTTTCATAAATCCTCACATTACAAAAGCAGCTCACTTAAGGCCCCTTCGTTTATGCCTATATCTTACTAATAGCTGCCAACATTAAGAATTCAGTGGAGCTGTTCTGTAAAAGCTATAAAATCTGTTCAGATTGTATCCGTCCAGAATAAGAATGGATGGATGATCACAGTTTATGCCCCAGTGAGAAAATCCAACATGTGCCACATTTATGCACAACAACAGTACATTTACAGTACATGATCTACACTGAAAAGATATCTTTCTGATAAAAACATTTTGTCTGCTTTTAAAAGGTCCAAAGTGCTATTTTCTTTAGAAAAGTGAAAATAATCTGCTTGATCGCAAAATTGATGTTTCAACATTCTTTTCATCTGTTTAAAGAAAATAGAACTTTAAGATGGAGATTCTTTGCAGTGTAAAACCTTATTTTAATTAATGACAAGCAGCACGGACAGCTTGTAATACAAAAACGCAGCTGCACATTGAACACATTCATCATGGCCAAGTTCTTCAGTCACTGTGTGACTTTAGTGCTTATTGAGATCATTACATCTCAAACTCCAGTTTTCTTACGTCCGTTTCAGCAGAAATCTGAGCCTCACCTCTTAATATGAGGACCACTTAAGTCACACAAAACCACACCATTACAAGTTTGCTATCTTTTAATTTGATTGACTTACTTTCTGCCTCTGGTCGAGTTATAACTCCCTCCATATTTCTTCCGATTAAGGATGAGAGCAGCAATTTCTGGCACGTAGCGAGCAAACATGGCCTACATGCATGAAAAAGAAAAAGAAAAGGGCATGCAGAGAAGGTTCTACTGCGGCGGAGGCAGTAGAGCCTCCTTGAATACTTACTTTCTCCCATTAACCGCACTATAGGAACCACCATATTTCTTGCGGTTTCCTATTAACTCTATGATTTCAGGGACGTAGCTTGCAAACATGGCCTAAGGAGAAGATAGGAGACAGAAGAGGAGACTAAAAAAAAGTCAAGCAAAGACGAGTACGTCCTCTGTTTTTGCTTTTAAAAAATCCATAAAGTTTGAAAGAGAACCACTTCTCGTTGTGTAGGATGAAACATATTTTCTATTTGTTTAAAAGAAATTAGAGAAAAAAAATTAAAGATGTTTGAAAATAATAAACAGATGTATCATTTATTCAAATTAACTGAATGAAATTGTTTGAATGTAACCTGAAGATGTTGCCGTTACATTCCATAAACTGCAAGACAAAAAAAAGTATGAAAATGAAAAAGGATATTGAAAGGCTAATATTTACAGGTACTGGAAGCATAAAGGAGAAAAATGACAGCAGATGAGCAGTATGCCGATCTGTGGTAGAAAAATAAAAATGATAATAATCAAGAAAAAGCCTTATATGCCATGTTTTGTCCAACAAACACTCATGTTGGGTTGATTTGAGCAGCACAACCAAATGGATGATGAACATTAAGTATCTGCACTGCTGCACATTTGGCTAAATTCCACAAAGACTTCCTTTGATATAAAATAAGACAAGAGCTGGACTTCATAGAAGAAGTGTGACTATAGGACTGACCCACCTGCCATTCAGACTGTTGATCAACTGATAACATTTAGCTAACAACCAAAAACTCAAAATGGGACTCAGACCCATGAAAGTTAAGCAGTTACTGTGCAGACAAGAATGTTACTATCAGACAAGAATGGGACCACAAAGATCCCACGGGTCCAGAAATTGGTCTCATCAGTCCCCAGATATTTTCACTGGGCTGTCTAAACGGTAAATACGGTTCTTCTCCAAAGCGACAATGTCTCACTTTTAATATTAGATATATTTTCATTATTCTACTGTCAGTAAATATGCATTTATACAATTTTAAAAAAACATTGTTTTCAGTTTATATTGATAAGTGTGGCCCCTAAAAGAGGTATAGAAGTTCACCAAACTTTATTATAAGGTAACTCAGATTCATTGTAAATCTTATACTGGAGAGACTAGATTTCTGTTTACAAAATATTGTAAGTCCCATATGAATATCAGTGCAGAAAGTGAGATTTATTAATGTTGCTGCATCCATAAAGCTCAGCTTCAAGAAATCATCCACATCTCACTGTGTTTGTTGGAAGGAGGGAGGGGGGACAGAAGGGTGGAGACACCTGAAACCGTAGTACTTTTACAGTTAATAACATAAGAAACATTTTCATAAGTCTTGAAGGAGACAAACTTCCATTCTACACCCGAATAAATTCTGCAATAGTTGCCAACAACACATACAGTAAAAGATATAAAACACACTGCGGTGGCGTGGGAAGCCAAAAAAACTGTTCTGGAGGGCGTCCTGAGTTGAGTCTCCACGTTTTTCTAACACCCGGTGGGGAGTGATGGCTGGTTGCATGGATTTTAAAGCAGGAATTGATGACTAGTAAAGTAACGAGAGGATTTTTTTACCAAACCACCAAGGATGAAGAAGACCATAAACAAGCGGCCCAGGGTGGTTTTTGCATAAACGTCTCCGTAGCCGACAGTTGACATCGTTACCATGAGCAGGTAGACACATTCCCAGTAGGAAAGCACTTGGGAATTTTGAAAATTTTCCCAAGGATCCCCTGAGTTTTCCACCTAGAAGAAAGGTACATATCAATGCAATAAAAACCACCCAGTTTTACAATGTGCTGAGCTGAAGTCTTGAACAGTTATGTAATAGCTTCCCTTTATGGCTGTTATAACATTCAGTTCATGTGTATGACCAGCAACTCATAAATATGTTTACTTGGATTTAGTCAACCTTGCTGATTGAAATTAATTGTATAAGATATTCGGAATACTGGGGCATCATAAAAATACAGCTAAACAGGAGAGCAAAAAGCAGCTTCCAGGCATCATCAACCACCCAGCGAGTTTGAACTAATATATAAAGAATACAAACAACTATGTGACTCCACCAACTTTTGCTTAGTGTTCCAGAAAAGACCACAAAGTGCAAAGTGAATAGATGAGGGGCATTTGCTTTGATAATGTACAGAACTTTGTCCAAAATGTCAAGTGTAAAACACTTACCAAATGAATGAATCCTGCTGCGGTTAGCCATGTGCTTATGAAGATTGAACACAGGTTCACCAACTTAATCGAGTTGCTGTTTTAAAAAGTAACATCAAAAGATGAGAAATTGATCAAAAGTTGTTGTTAATTCATGTATTGTGTACCTCATAGATAGTTCATCCTGAACTGTAATAACTTTCTTAAAAACATGAAA
Source organism: Menidia menidia (assembly GCA_907169785.1). Classification (NCBI taxonomy): domain Eukaryota; kingdom Metazoa; phylum Chordata; class Actinopteri; order Atheriniformes; family Atherinopsidae; genus Menidia; species Menidia menidia. Next base: position 5,439,853 of record CAJRST010010001.1, on the reverse strand, counting down.
GTTTGCTTGACATATAATATATTCTAATGTACACTTCACTTGTTTTATTGCCGTCCTTCAACACTATAGTAACTTTTGCACTTATTCAAAAATGGATTTTTAAAAACTCAAATGTACTTTTGTTTAACGTGGACTATTCTACTAAAAATATAATTTCATTGTTACATTTTGTGAACAGAGGTTGTCCTCACAAAGTTAGGATATCTCTGCAGAAGCTTAATAAAATAACAAAGTATGTCTTAATGCAACATAAAGTCCTTGAATGACTTCTGTCCACCTCTTTGTGTGTTGCTGTCATCTGAGTGAATGACTAAGGCGATTACTCTAAAGCATTTTGTTATGCTATAAGCTCCTGACATCTGTGCAAAAAAGCTTTAATACAAAGCAATAAGAGCAAAAGCTGAAATCTTTTCCCAAAAAGATTGCAGGATATATGAAAACATATCAGTCCTATTTATGGCACAAAAAGCAATATTGACAAATACACTTTAAAATCAAGACTAATGGTA